>CM048819.1:51396652-51817780 GCA_026586065.1 Dioscorea zingiberensis
CATATCCTTAGCTGTTTTTGAAGACAAAAACAGTCGTTGTAATCGAGGCCGCAATGGAAAATATCTGACCACTTTTGCAGGAATCTTTTTTTTACCTCTGCTACCGCCACCTTTCTTTTCTTTCCATCTTGAAACATTGCAAACTCTACAAATTTCCCTCTCTTCATCTTCTTTATTGCCCCAATAAAGCATGCAATTATTCGGGCATGCATGTATTTTGTCATAGCTTAATCCAAGCTTCGTGATGGTTTTCTTTGCATCATAAAAAGAGTTTGGAATTTTTATGTCCGGAAATGCATCCTGTAGCAGCTCCAAAATCATTGTCATTGCTTTATCGCTCATTCCACAAAGACACTTGATGTGATATAATTTTAATATGAAAGAGAGTTTTGAATAATTTGCACATCCTTCATAAAGGGGTTGTCGACCATCATTTGATAACTCAAAAAACTCATTCATTGTATTCCTAGTCTGGTTCATATTCGGTGATGGTTCATCGGTTTGTCTAACCTCTTCGTTGCCTTCTTCTAATTGTTGTTCGTGTACTCCAAACGCATCATTAACCATATCCCTAATCGGATCATTAGCACCAACATTGGTTTGTGAGGCAACGTCTACGCTACTTGAAACAAAATTTGTTTGTTGTGGATGAAGCTCTCCGTGAAGGTACCAAATTGTATATCCTTTCGGAAACTGTTTGCAAATTAGATGATCGTACACCTCCGCTCGTGTCTTATGTTTACGAAATCCACATTTAGGACATGGGCATAGTATCATGTCATTGACTGAACCATGTTGAAAGGCAAATTCAATGAAATTCCTAACTCTATGGTCATACGCAGGTGAGTTTCGTGGCATTGTAATCCATGATTTATCCATGCCTAAAATATTCATCAACTAAATTTAAGAAAGCCAAGAAGAAATATTTACAATAAAAATTATATTATTTGCAGTTAATAAAGAAACAAGGACATTAGTGCAACTTTTTACTTAAGAAATACTACAATAAATTTTTGCGTTACACATAAAAATTCATGCAATTTGTGAACCAATTTGCTAACCTAAAGGCTAATATCAATTACATCTTAATTTGTGAACCAATTTGCTAACCTAAAGGCCTGTATCTCCTGATGTCTTTTAGTCAAAGTATGGAACATATTATGTACAATGTACTCCTGTCCCTGTCTATGTCTTTGTCTCTGTCTCTGTTGGGAAGTTTACTTATATACCCCTTTCAAGAAAGTCAATTTGCATGTCAGCCCCTGTAAAAATTGAAGTTTTTTAAAAAAACTACCCTCTTTCTTGTTTCAGCTACTCAACCTTTGACTTTTATTCCTTTAATGTCATTCCACCCATAACTTTTTTATCCTTGATCATATTGACTTTTGATAAATTACTAAAATTGGTTTGTCAACTAAAACACAATGGATGGTGGGGTACAGATTACATTGGTGCATTTACACTAAGCAAAAATCAAAAGATCATGGTTAAAAATAACACCCCACTAAGTTTTCTTTTGCATGAAAACAGTAAATAGATCACCATCATGTTGCCATTGCAATGGTTACTAGGACCACATTTTTTACCTTTGAAGACTTTACACATGGTCAACTAAAAGTAGGCCAGATCGAAGAGAATGACAAATGACAACTAATGTGGTCAACTAAAAGATTTGGTTTGAAAAAAATCTAAAAAACTAATTTACATTTTCAACCTGAAATTTTTGGGATTTCAAGACAATCCAATAAAAAAGACAAAGGCATTGAGAATGAGGAATAAAACTAAATGATAATGGTCAATCGATCAGTGGTTGCAGGCCAAAGAAGAGTATATATTATATGTGAATAAAAGATTGAAATAAATAGAGAAAAAAAAGTTAGATAAAAAGAGCACTTTTGCAGGAGTTTATTGTTTGTAACTTAGTGCGAAAGAACAAGTCAATGCACATGATATGTTCTTGGCTTAGTACCAGACATAACAACCTATGTCCTTATTATCCCTTTTCACTCTTCACTGTGATATCCATATAACTAAGTTAAAAGAAGTCAACAAAACACAGATTTTTCACTGTATAAAAACTTATATTCTGGTTTCAATATATATATTAATTACTCCCTTGATTTATGATATTACATACAACTAAGTTAAAAGAAGTCAGGAAAATAACCATTTATTATTGTATAAGCTCATGCTTTCATTTCGGGTAGCTTATATCTCGAAACACCCCGAAAATAAAAATTTATTGCAGTTCAATTGATCATTATATGTCTTAATTTTCTTGCAGAAAAAATTTCATTGAATTTGACCAAATTGATAACAAATTTGAACAAGCTAGTTTACAATAATGTTTGTTCTTTTTTATGCATGAAATCTCTTTTATTTGTTGCTAAACTCTCATACTAAATTCATTTAATTATAGTTAACCATTTTTATGAAAAGAACTACTTATATTGAACATGCAATACTGATCCATGAACTCTTCAAACATTGGCCTTAAATTATTCACAAGATGTGAAAACATTGGTTTGCAGATGTACAGGACAGTGAAGACTACTGAAGATCCAGCTTCTTCAGGTATATAATTATATATATTATTCCAATTCTCAAAGATATAAATATATATATATATAGCAGCAGAATTAAAATGGTTGCTTTCTTATTGTTTTCACATGGGGAGTACTCTACTTTATCTCAATCACAAGATGATAAAGTTACCAGGTTTCAATTCAACCTACATTTCATCAGTATTCCCTTTCCTTGCATGAACTAATTCAACTCATCATGAAGATATAAATTTAGATGTATATATGTATACAAGCACAGACAGACTTTGTTTATGTTTCTCTACATATATATGTGTATATATGTATATAAATCATACTCTGGCTCCATCCAATATACTAAAAAACTTCAACAAATTACTTTGAGAATCGCATGTCCATGGATATAAACTGCGACAAAAATCAACTTCCAAGGATGCGGCATACCAAATAATCCATAATGAATTACTGCTAGACAGCAGCCCAAGACTCAATTTAGCCTCATTTGTTACTACTTGGATGGAGCCAGAGTATGATAAACTAATGTTGGAGGCCATGAACAAGAACTACGTGGACATGGATGAGTACCCAGTCACTACAGAATCCTGTTTAGCATCTATTTACATGGAGAAGAAATGACTGTTATTTGTCTTTTCAATAAGGGTGTACCATGATGTAGATATGCAGTGATATTTAGTCAGAATCATGTTGTTGGACAGTTAAACAGTGTCCTGGTCTCTCAGTCAAGCTAACCTGTGTCTTGTTTTGGATTTTGTTTGAACTATTTTTTGTTATTTAACAACACCCTTTTGGTTGGAATGTTTTAAAAATAGATCTATTTTCAAATGCAGCTAAAAGTTAAAACCTCAATGGCACTTTTGTTTTGGTATATAATCAAATAATGTATATGATGTTAAGAAAGCTTCCAAACTGCATTCCATGGGATCCAATGGCTCCAGGACAATGATATATATGCTGCTAAATTGGAGGATTTGAAGGCAGTGATTTAATCTCTAAGCTTTATCATCCCTTCATTTTAAGAGTTCCAGCTCTGTTGTGCTAGGTCTATGACCATTTAATTACCATCAAATATAATGGATTTTTGTGATGATTATTTAACTATGTTCTTAAAGGACTTGTTGAAGTTGTGTGAGAACTTGGAGTAATTGGTAATCTGATTCATAATAGGTTAGTGGAATCAAGTATTATTTAATCAAGTTATTGCTATGTGTGCTTATTAGCCAGGGAACAAAGACTTTTTGGCTGTTTTGTTAATGGAGACCAATTGATATTAAATAAACCATGCACACCAAACATGGAACTCATCAAAGTTGAATGACTTGGTCAAAGCTAACCTGATATGGTTTTGGAAAAAAAGAAATTGGAATTATGAGGACCATGCATACATAACTCAAACAAAATTGCAGCAAACATAAATATGAAATCATGTCAAATAATGTATATGCTGTTAAGAAAGCTAGGCAAACAAACCAATAATTCTTTGAAACTCCGAGTAATTCTTCAGAAACGAGTTGCACCGATAAACCCCTGAAACACCATAGAAAGTACAGAATAAAGAAAAAAAGCCAATCAAATCACTGTTTTAATGGTTCTACACAAAGATTCAAACCCTAGAACCAAGAAAAGATATTCACAAACTAAAAAACCTTTGATAAGTGTATACCTGAATGGATTGAACACCAAAACAAAAGATATTCGTAATCAATATCGATCAGCTCCCTGAGTGGATCGAACACCAATGGCAACGTTCTGCTGCCACAAATTCAAGAAAGGAATATATCAATTGTAGCCAAAATAATAATTTTTTGAAAATACAAACTAGAAAGTACAACATAAATCTGTATGTTTTCACATGATAGTCAGTCATGGTATAGTTTTGGGTATCCGGAGAGCTCATTTCAACCATCAATTGTGAGTCACGTATCAAATTATTTTCTGTAATCGGAATAGTTAAAAACAAGGTTAAATCCTCATCTACCATTTTGGTGAATTTGGACTTGGTTCTTGGTAGCTAGATACATAGATCTGGATACAAACTGTAACAACCAGGTCTATATTGGTCCAATTAGTGTGCAAATCTTCAAGGTTGTGTGCTTATTTGTTTCCAAGCTAACTAGTTGGTTACTTTTTATTATGAGGTTCAATAGTTGGGCTTGAGTTGAATGATCCGGCCACCTAGAGGTTATCATGGTTTTCAATTTTCTTATCCAATTCTCAGGTTTGCTTTTGATGGCTTCAATAATATAACTTCATTGAGAAAAAAGATATGAGTGTGTTAGCCTGAATTAGAAAGTAATCCTGTTCATTCATCCCCCAAAAAATAAAGATTTCCACCTAATCCATATAAAACAAATCTGCAGTTGTTTGTGGAACCATTGCCAATAAATGCATCCCCCTAATTTACACTCCAGCCATAAATCTGCAGTTGGCTCTTTCTTAATTTCTACAAATGGCAAAGGGATAAAGAGCCGCTGTACTTTTTTATTGATTGATTTTGCTAATATTTCTTCTTCATGTTCTATCACTAACTTTTTGGTGTGATATAAAAAATTATTTTCTTGTTCAAGTGAGCATCTTGACCTGTTCTGTGTCAAGAGGTGTCTCTCAAACCATGATACTCCTGGCCATTGACAATATATATTTTCTAATTCTTAAGATTCTCTTCAAGAGACATCAGTTTATTGTGATAGGACATCACATGCTCATCATCTACTTTGAAGAAAAATTTTCTCAGAAAAATTTTCTCAGAAAAATTTAGGCTAAGAATGGGAAAGGAAAAAAGGCAGGACATTTACAAGTTGGGGGAAGGACACAGCTTACATGCATAAAGAGAAAAAGAGGAATTGAAGCTCATGATTGCCGTACCATCTATCAATACTTTGATCCTTGTGAATTGTGATCATCGACCAACCCACAAAATACTTAAAATAAAAATGTTTTTCTTGTTAATAATATTTTAAGTGCAGGCAGGGAGCTCATCCAAATATCAAATCCCAATGGAAGTGGAGGATTTGGCTGGTTGTAAGAGGGAGACAAGGCATGGAAGAAGGCACAAGGGGACAATTCCTAGGGGAATCCTTCTTAGTGATTTACAAATATATTCCTGGAAAGAGGTAGAGGAGATCTTCGGCCAATGGAAAAAGGGGCTGAATGAGTGAATAATTCAGGCCATGCACTGGAGTTCACAAAGGGGACCCCATTTGGATTGGATTGCATGGAAATTATCACTGCTTGGGGTTTAAAGCCATTTTGATGTGCAAAAAAGCAGCAAAATGCTCTGCTTTTTAGTCCTAAAGTTTCAACCGTATGCCCTACTGACTTGAAATCCCTCAATAAAAAAAAATTCCCCTGTTTCTTCATTCCCTCTTCTCCTCCATCTATTCATCTATATATCTATTATCTACTACTACTACTACTACTACTTCATACTACTTAATAGTTTTTATATATATAGATATATGATGATCATTAGTAGTAGAATCAATGTGAAGTATGATAAACATCATATGCCATCATGATCTCCCTGTCTAATCTGGTTGTTCTTCAGTCTTACAAACAACACTTGGATTAATAACTATGTTTGTTCTTTAATGTCAAATGAAAGACATCTTTGTTCCACATGAAAACAAACAAATCCAAAGATAAAAAAGGCTACCAAATTAACATCATTGCAAGACAGAGGTGAATAATTAACAAATTAATGTCAAATGAAAGACATCTTTGTTCCACATGAAAACAAACAAATCCAAAGATCAAAAAGGCTACCAAATTAACATCATTGCAAGACAGAGGTGAATAATTAACAAATCCAAAGATCTAAGAGGCTACCAAATTAACAAACAAATCCAAAGTTCAAATTCTAGAATCCAACAGCAAAGCTATTCCATAACAAGATCTCTGAAAAGGAAACAAGAAAGAGGTGAAAGGACTCACTGATACTAGAGAACAATCCGAAGCGACGTTGGCCGGCTTCTCAATCGGCGTCGCCGGACCAACCGCAATCAATAAGCTTCCGATCTCCAATAGCAAAAACCCTAGAAAATTCCCAAGAATAATCTGAATCTAGACCTAGTAACCAAAACAAACGAAAGAAAGCAAATCTTACCTCAATGGACGACAACAAGACTAGATTCACGGGGGCAGAGACCAATTTTCTCAGAGGACGAAATAGAAGTGGGGAATACCCTAGGAGCAGGCGCGAAACAAAAGAGAGCGGCGGGAAGGAAGTAAAAAGAGGAATTAGCGGCGGTTATAAGTACCCGCCGCTAGTTTCTTTAAATTAGCGGCGGTTTCAAATAAACCGCAGCAAAAAACAATACATTAGAGGCGGTTTAACATAAAACCACCGCTAAATTAAAGAAGTTAGCGGCCGTTAAATTAACCGCCGTGTAAACCGCCTCTATTACATGTAATAGCGGCGGTTTTACAAAACCGCCGCTATATGACCGACGCAAAATGGCTGAAATCTTGTAGTGAATTTTGCTACTATTTCCCAAATCCAAGAATTGTCCTCACAAAGATAAACTCTTTTAATAATATAAAGTAAATAGAAGAAGCAAAGAAAACCCTAAAGTACCAAAATAAATAAATAATAAGATGACAGCCATGTCGAAGAACATGTCCAGAAAATCAAAAGAATTATAAGATGAAATCAAAAGAACAAGAGTTACTAGAATGAAGAAAATGTCCAGAAAATCCAAGAACTTCTTACTTTACTAACAAAGAGAAGGAGCAAACCAAACATATAAATCAAGAAAGGATTGAATAGTTCATAACACCATTTCATTTCAGTTTTTGACACTGTTTTTTAATTATCACTGTTTTTTGAAAACATTTAAGCAGGTGGTTCTCGGAGAAATTATTTTCAACAATTTCAACAAATAAATCACTTCACTTTTAGTATCAACCACAACAAAACTTCTATAATTCCCCCATTGATTAAACATTTAATATTATACAAAAAATCACACACACATAAGGAAACAAACAATGAAACACATACAACCACGTTTCTATTAATTATCCAAGAAACATAACAAAATAAAGTATTAGACAAAACATTTAATATTATACAAAAATCAGTTCCCTAGTTATGTTGGCCCCTACAATTCCCCCATCGATTAAACATATCAAGTGCCAAAGATGACCGCCATGTTGTCCAAGCATCAGATGCCTCAACAAAGGTAATTCTTTCACCATCTATGTCCTCACTTACGATGTCTTCTCCAAGTGTTACTTGTAGAGGATCAATAGACATCTCTCGCCTAATATGGTTGTGTAGCAATGCACAAGCAGAAATAATCCTGCATTGTGTCTTCACAGGATAATAGGACCTCTCCCTCAAAATGGCCCACCTTCCCTTCACTAAACCGATGCATCTCTCAATGACATTTCTAGCATAAGAGTGCTTGTAGTTGAAGAACTCCTCAGGTGTGGTGGGTTGACAACCTTGCCTCCAATCATTTAAGTGATATCATTGCCCTCTAAATGGAGTAAGAAACCCTTCTCCATTCGGGTAACCAGCATCACATAAATAATAGTGACCTAAATGAAAGTTAAAGGTTGCTAGTGCTTTTAAGAAAACCATATTTGGAGGCTAGCTATGCTAAACATTAATATACCTCGGGGGACTCTTAGCCCATTTCTCCTAGAAATTGCATCACGTAACACCCTAGAGTCAGCAGCTGATCCCTTTCTGTAACGCCCCGGTTTTTCCTGTAAATATTATAAAATATTAAATGTCGGAGTTTAATGAGAAAATAATAATTGCCTTTTTCTGTAAATATTGTATAATACTAAATACATGCCGGTGTTTAAGTATATAATAATGTGAGATAGAATTTGGTCATTTGTGAGCTATGCTTACTAAACTAAATAATCGAGGAGTAAGACTTTGAGAGTTAATATTAAAAAGGAAAAGACATGAATGATTAAAGTTTGGAAGTATTAGCTTAGGCATGTGACAAATGATTAAAGATGAGCTTGTGTGACAATGCAAATCAATTAAATGGGTGACAATTTAATCAAGTTGATTGGGGCTTTGGAAGCTATGGTTGTAATATCTCTGTTGGGCCGGGTCCAATAAGAAGAGTATGGTGTGTTTAAGTTAGCTGGGGATTAGAAAACGGAAGGAGGTGGGCTGCTGTCCTTCTTCGGTGAGACAGGGAGAGGGTGGTAAAAGCGGTGGAGATGGAAGCTAGAGCTGGCGTCGCGCATGGGAAGAGAAACGAGAGGCTGCCACGAGTCTCTCGGTTATTCTTGTCTTGAAGTGGTGCCGGGCACTGTAAGGAGGCCACTGCTTCCATGTTTTTGGCCAACGTCTGCGCTTGAGTTCTTTGGAGCTTTCTGCAGTCGTGGTGAACATCAATAGGTGGCAATACCGGCGTCCTCTTGTTCCGGCCAGCAGCTGAGCATACTCTACAATCGTGTCTCGGCGAGTACAGCTCCAGCAAGGGGGAAAGCGTTGGCCCTGTTGGATTTTAGAAATTAAGGTTGATGACAAGCTCATTGATGTCTTTGTTAGTGTTGCAAATGTCGATTGCTATAGTGTTCTGTTAATGTTATTGTTATTGCTGTAAACTTGGTATAAATCCAGGATTTTCTAGTTTCCAAATAGTTAAGTGGCTAGAGACTTTTGTTCTTGTCTATCACCTGTTCGATAGAATGCCATGATTAACTTGTCTTCACTAGCATGCTGTTTAAGTATACTTTTAACTGGAGACTAGCAGTTGTGGTTGCTGCTGTTGGTGTTGTAGTTGATGGGTGAAGTAAAGAGAGGAGACATTTGATGATCTTTGAAGTAGATGTTAATATTGTCATTGTTGTTATTGATAAAAGATTGTAAAACTTTGGGAGTTCAATGATTAAAGTGAGGATTTACTTGTCAAAACCTATACATGCCTATCGGGTGTTTGCAGGAATGTTTGAATGAATTTTTAAGTTGTTGGTGTGAAATGTTTCCCAGCTGTGTTTGTTATATTGTATAGCTTAGAAACAAAACATTAAAGTAGAGGGCTTGGATCTGTGGAGGCAATGGTTCTTATGGGCTCTGTAAACGAGCAAGATTGCAGGCTCAGAAAGAGGGAAGGTGTTCGGTAGAATGCCAAGTATTAGCCTGTTATTTGAGTATGATTTTAACTGAAGACTACTAGAGTGGACATATGCATTAGTTTGATCAGTTGGCAAGATAGCATGGAACTATAGGATTCCAGGATGATTAAGTGCTAAATGCAGAAATTATAGAAGCATTGAAGGATATTGTATTCGTTTCCTTTTGAACAGGCTAAGCAGAAGCTAAGATGAAGTGGCATAGGAGTTTTTATGCCCTGCCAAAACTTATTAATAGGTTAATGGCTTCCTGGAAATGTGTGGTAGGCCACTACTGATAAAATCATTAGCTTTTGTTAGTATTTTTGAGATCAGAAACCTGAAGAACAGTTGGAATGAGAGGAGGTGATGTACTTGTGGTGGCTGCAGAAGTGTTTAGAATGTAGGAGATTCTTGTGAAATTTTGAATAGTTAACTAGCAGTTGTTGTTGCTGAGATGATGTTCTAGATGTTATACACTTTGTAAACTTCGTATTCATGGGTGCAAAGAGAGGATTTTGTTGATGTGAAGTAGTTGCTCTTAGATAACCATGTGTAGTCCTGCAGTTGGCTGTCCCCTTCGTGGGACAGCTGCGCCCTGTAGACAACTCCGTTTGGAGCGTGTTATATATCAATGGAAAGGGCTTGAAGTCTACTTTCCAACAAGCCCTAGATGAGAGGAATCCGATTTACGGGTTAGGAGTTGTGACCAGTTCTTTTCAACTGCGCAAATGGTCAGAATTCTGCAATCCTTTGCAATTGGTCATTGTTAGTTAACTTTGCAGGGCTGCTGTTGATCCTCAACTTGTTAACATAATAAATGGACCCGATTCAGTAGTTTAAAGAGGAGGGAATGGTTTTAAATTTAGTTATATAGAGTTGGTGTTTAATGGAATGGGTATATGAACCTGTTGTTTTGGACTATCTAAAGGTACGTATTGCTAAGTGAATTGTTGAATGAAAATGATGAGTACCTTATAACTATCAAGCTAGTTTTAATGACATGTAATTGATTCCATGTTAAGGATAAACTAGTGTTATTGGTTAGTGTGGGTTTTTTATTTATTTTGTATTAGGCCCATTAAGCATAAACGAGTATAAATCATGAATTATGAATTTATTTAGTTGGACATGGGCCCTAGCTAATTGAATGTGGGCCCATGGGTGTTTTGAGAGAATTGCTAAACGAGTGACATTAAGTTGAACCTTAGTTAAATAATAGTCGTATTTTTAATTATTAGGGAAAAGGAAGGGGAGGTCGGGATCTTCGGGAGGTCCGAGTCGGGCTTGACTTGCTTAGGACTCCAGGTGAGTGGACCTACTGGACATTCTCGTATTTTGATCGAGATTTATCGTGTTTTCAGTATCAGATTCTTCCGATATGGTTTTATTCTGGATTTGAGAATGATTTGATTATTTATAGCTAATGTAGATTGATGCTTTTGCATATGATTAGATGTAGATCATGAAACAGAGATAAGAAGTGGGCATTCGATTTTTGCATCCTGTTAGACGGTCCTTGCTATGCAGAGCGTGATACCGAGTAGGGGAAGGGTTTTCTTGCTTTCAAGGAATTCCTTTTGCATTATTGAAAACCTTTGTTTTCAAATGAATTTATCTTTAAAACCCCTTCCCAACTCTTTGGAGTGCTCGGTACCACGAGGGAAGACCCAGACGGGGGGAACCTCACGGCTTTACATATATGCTTAGACGGGGGATACCTCATGGCATTATCTGAGATCTTAGCAAGTGATCATGCAGAGGTGCATTCTCTTCGATAGACGCTCACATATCTAAACATCTCATTGAGACATAGACAGGCATGTTTGTGACTGATGACTTTTCGGGTTTTCTCGGACATTGCATTAGATAATCTTCCTGAATGGGAAGATAATGCATAGACGTCCATGCTTTACTGTATTTCCACATGTATATGAGTAGAGATTACTTTCCATATACAAGATTATATTTTCAGATGCACGGGTCTTAGTTGACCTGACAGTAGGGGTCACATATCACTGAGCTCTGTAGCTCAGTCCCTCTTTCTTACTCACCTTGTGCAGGTAGCAGACAGAAGTTCGGGTAGAAGCTAGACCCGGTGAGATGTGAGGACTCTTAGCTGGCTCTGGCGTCCCATAATTAGCTTCTATGTTGTGCACTCTGTAGATGTTGTATTCTATTTTGGAGACTAGATACAGACGTGTAGTCTGTAGAGTGTTGTATCAGTTATGACTCTCCTTTTTGGATGAGCTCCAGACTATTTTATGTTTTATTACCACTGTCTCCAGTTCATTCCGCAGGTTTTGATTTCAGTTTTGGACAGCCTTGGGCTCGGGACACCCTCCTGAGCTGGCTGGTGTGACACGTGTCCCTATTGGGATTAGGGTGTTACACTTTCACCCCAGTAAGATGTAAATAAATTGCATGTCTTGAGAGCACACACCCAAGACATTAGTAGCAATCTCTATTTTCCTTGTCCGATATCTGGGCTTGTCAATTGCTCTTGCATTAACTTTGATGTATGTTCCATCTAAAGCCCCGAGACAATTCTATAAAAAAGGTTAAACTTAGTACAGTGCACTTTTTCTTGAAAAAAAAAATGTCATGTTAGGTATAAAATGTAAACTTCAAACAACTTAATTGTTTTCATTTACCTTAAACCATCGCCACCTTTCATCAGTTGAGCTCTCACGAACTGGTTCTGGTTTTTTGAGCAAGACGCCGTGACACTTAAAATTGCATTTAGTACCCCTTTAAAATGTCGACTTATTGTCTCTCCAGATCTACCAAACTCCCTCTTTGTTACTCTAATTTTTTGGTCATGCGAAATGATCTATAGGAAGGATGCGACCATTTCCTCAATACACATGTTCCTATTATCTACCAGTTCGCCAGTTGTGGTAAGTAAATCACATAGACGATGAAATGCCCGTCGATCCATACGGATACTCTCAACGCAAGCTAGGTCACTCTAAAAAATCATCCTATACATGTTGACATTTCTGATCATATGCCTACTGGTGCTATGAATGGCAACTCGTGGCCTCTTTCTGCCACGCCTATGTTGTAAGGCAATGACATACATTAATGTAGCTAATTTATTCACCATATCTACATACACATAAGTTATCATGGCAAGCAATCCCAAATTAACAGGAGATAAAATATCCATCTACAAAAAAAAAAAAAAACAAGAAGCATTATTAGATGACGTGTTGGTAGAATTAAAAAAAAAAATCCAAGAATTCACTCTAAAAAAAAGAGCAGTATGAAAATAAGGTTTGGGTTAAAATACAAAGTTACAAACATTTGTCAATGTTATCAGTGCATCATTATGGAAGTTAGAAAAAAAAAACTCCACAAACTTCTTGACAGAAAGAGTGAAAATATATTGCAAATGCAACAACAAAAACTAATAAATCATCATATATGACTAAGAAAAATATATTGCAAAGGCATTCTCACCTGACCACTTGATTTCAAGAGCCTTTAAGTTAACACAACAACAAAGATCAAAGCTACAGAATATCTGTAAAATCCAAGAATTTTTGAAATAAAAAAAGTGTTAAATTCCTTTAAATTAGATTATTTAATTAAAGGAAATTCCCTAAGTATTTAACGAGCGATTAGGTGGGGAAAATAAGGGTTAAAAGGTTTAAAACCCTAATTAGGGTTAGTGGAAAGTCCGGAGGACCTTTTGGTAACTTTGTAATGTATCAAGGACTAAAAAGGAAATTGTCCTCTTTCTCAGTGAATGGACTAAAATGTGACTTAGAAAAATACCAGGGATCTTTGGATAATTTTTTGAGAGAAAACTCTTATTCAACGGATTGAATGGCCAGGATTAGAAGATCTTGGATGCTGCTGATCGCAGAGCATTATAAAGGCTTTGGTGAAGCCACGTGTCGCTCAGGGAGAATATCCATCAGATCGTGATAGATCGCGAGGCATTATTTAGAAATCGAAGAAGCCACTTAGCGATTTATCGATCGTCTATCTAAGAGGTTGAGTGATTCAAGGCACTGAACGAAGATCTAGCCGTTGATTTGTTTTAAATCACAGCTCTTGATCTGAGCGTAGTCAGATCCGAGGCGAATACGGAGGAGTATGCACCATCAATCCAAATCAGAGGATCTGAGCCTTTGGATCAGACCGAAGTCTGATCCCGAGGCATGGCTGCCGTTTCTCTCCGCCAGGCGAGCCAACGCGAGCGCCGCCTCCTTCCCCGGGCGTTACGCGTGGATATCTTGCTCGTCGGATGGCAAAATAACTAGATGGCGTTGTCGTTAGCTTCGTCTACCTTCAGTCTATAAAAGCTCCTCCCTAGCTCCTGGTGAGACACCGAGAAGAAGGAGTTTGTACTATGCGCTGGAGTGGTTGACCGGAGAGGACAGAAGAGACATTGGGAGCTCCGATTGCTTTCAAACCTTGCTGGAAGCTTGCGCAGACAGGTACGACTTTCTCCTTTAAGTAAACGGCCTATGTTGCATACATTTAGTCGAGGTTTTGGGCTCACGGCCGGTAGTGAATGGATGAAAGGGAAGGGTTTTGGGAGCAAACCGATTGTGCAGGCATGTTCTTCGCTCGAAGAGGAACCTCGTGGCATGATTTTTCAGAGAAAAGGATCCTCGGATGATGAACTATGATACTCCGGCGAACTTCTCCGGTGAAGTTCGGACAGAGAAGGAAGAGAGGCTGGCAGTGGGGATTAGGGCCTGCAAAAGGATCCCGGACGAGGGGGAACTCGGCACGGGAGGTGCTCGACCACTGCATCTTCTCCGGCGACCGCTGTCTGAACTCCGACGAGTCACGGCTGCGCGTTGGAGAAGAAGAAGATTAAATAATTAATAATTTAGTTAATTTAAGTTAATCAGTTAATTAGGTTAATGATGGATTAATCAAATAATTAACTTTTGGTTCTTATAATGTGACAAATAATTTGATTAATCAAGTTGGTTAATAGGCCCACTTTGGGTTAGGGTTAGTCAAGTAAGAATTGACTTGGGTTAGTCCAACTAAGCAAATGGGTTTGGGTCTACATTTGATTGAGTTAAGTTAGCTAAGTATATAGATGTTGTTTGCTAATTGTATTAGACCTAAAAGGAGGTTTATTTATTCAATTAATTAGATGGTTTGGACCTAGACCATGAAGGTAGGTTAATTGACTAGTTAGTCAATTAAAATGGATAAAATAACTTGGATCTAACAATTGGTTAGTTCAAGCACGATAGAAGGAATTAATTAACTTAATTTATTGGGCAAATAGTTTTTAGACTTGGTATGAGAAATGTAAAAGAATTAATCGATTAAATCAGGTTAATCCAAGGATTTAATATGTGGGTTAATCAAACAGGTAGAGTTTGATTAAAGGATTAACCTATTTAATTGATTGGGCTTAGCCAGATTATAAAGAAAAAAAATTTTGAAAGATATAAAGAAGAGAAATTGGGTCCATTGGTTTGGAGGCCCAATGGGCTGGGCTCAAATAGTTGTGTAAATCAGGTTTTATTATTAATCGGTAATAATAAAATAAAGTAAAAGAAAAAGGGTTGGTGGTGGGAGTTAAACCCTAGATCATCTAAGTAATATGGTAGGGCCTTACCCTTTGGGTCATGACTACTCATGTGATAGAGATACCCTCTCTAAATCAAAAAAGGGTCAAGGTTAAGCTAAATAATTTAATGGGCTTAGGAGATGGGCCCAATTTAGCTAGGATAATTAGAGATGAGCAATTAGGGTTCAGATACGACAAATAAAAGTAAAGTTGACCAGGTTTGACCAAGTGAAGGTTAAGAGTCAACTAAAGGACATGGAAATGGGAAAAAGAGGCCGGTAACCAGGGAGATGGTCTTTAGGACCCGTTAATGGGTTTAGGCCCAACAAGACTGAGAGTCATGCATGTGCAACTAGAGACATAGGGTTTTATTAGATTTTTTACTCTAATAGAAACTCTGTATGTCAGATACTCTCGGGGAATCCTAGAGGCATTCAAGAAGAGACTAGGAAAGGCTTCTAGTTCCGGCAAGAGGTAAGTACACTTGCCTTGAGCTCACTCTTCGGAGTTTTCTTTGGACTTGCTTATATCTTGTTTAAAGATACTTTATTGATTCCATACATGCCATCCATACTTGTTTCCAATTCCTGTTGAGCATGTATGTTTGTTTCGGGATGTTGGTATCCCTGTTTGTTGTGATCTATTGCCCGGACTCAGTGGAGCGTGAGGGCTCCGATAGGGAAATGTTCAGGGACAGGACCCCCTAGCATTTCTGCTTGCCGCGCCAGAGAGGCGATTCTCCTGTGGTCTTACCCGTCATTGGGGATGATACGCTGACCGTGTTAACACGTATGAGAGGTGGTACTACCGACTTACGAATGGAGGGTCGTGTTTACAACGCGTAGCTGGATATACTGACCGGGAGTGATCTTTGAGCTTCTCTTTCGAAACTCAACACAGAGCCTGAGGGTTTCTGTTGATAGGGGCAGCACCGTTGTCTTAAGTTGTGGTAGACCCCTAGAAATGTTTTCATAGGGACGTAGTCCCATTGTTGACTTGTTGATATGTTATGTCATTATGACCCTGCAAGGGTACTTACTAGGCTTTCCATTCGAAAGCTCATGCATTTTTTTTCTTTTTCTCTCTTTTACAGATCCCGAGGTCTAGGGGCTGGTGCTGAGGAGAGATTGTCTAGGAGATCGGAGGTCTGAGGGTCTCCCTTGAGTTAACTTTCATTTTGAGAGTTATTGTTTTGTAGGACCCGTATAGGGACCTGGTTTTGTATAGGGCCTATGGACCCTTATGACTCTATGTTCACTCGGACTTAAGTATGATTTTATTGCTTGTTATCTGCTTATTTACACTTAGGCCTTGTATTCGAGCTGAGCTTAACTCTACTCAAGTACGGCCGATCTGTTCACGAGCTCGGGGCCTGGAATCCGGGACGGGGCGTGACAATATCAAAACCTGTCAAACAACATGCTCCACATATTACAAACATAAACAAACTAAGAAATAATCATATATGACTGATAAAAATATATTCAAACCTAAACCTAAACATTGACACTAGCAGAGTTAAGTGGCAGAAATATCCTTGTAAAACTTTTCTTACTTTTATATTAGTTCAGATTTATATAAAACCAAAAATATGAGAACATTTTAATCAAACTGGTTAATTAAAACACTGGTGCTCTTGTTTATTGCAATGCAACAGTATAGGAACTTCCTTTTGATCTCTATCTATGAAGTATTCTGTTCTTCAAAAGCATATTAGCTTAGATGAATCACTAAAATCCATATGCTTTGGTTATCTATGTTTTTTTATGAAATGAAAACTTAGATTACATCTGCAAACTCAAACTTTCTATAGTGAATTTATCAATTTAATTGACATTAATTGTTCTTTGTCATTTCAAGTATCAGTCAATCTTCAGTTATTATCTAGTTCTTGTTGTCATTGCTGATGAAAATTAAGATAGGGACAAATACTTCCTTGCTAAGGAGACACAAACCAGAACTGTAGCCCAATATTTGTCTTATTTAGTTCAAGGTCAGGAATAGTTCAAAACTAGTACTTGAGATTAAATCTCTATGAGAGATGCATGATAACTTTGTATGATCAAATCATCAGGGATGACAATGCCCCATGATAATCAGTATTGTGAGAATCAATCAAATTTGCAAACAAACAAAAGGGTGACAGAAACACCACTAGAGCTAGAATCCAACACATCTATTATATCTCCAATGGAGATAAAAAATATCACAGAGGACAAAACAAAACAACTAGTCTTCATTCCTTTTAGATTTCTAAGTTAGCAAATGAGATCAATGTGATTAATTCTCAGAGGTGAACCATAGTAATCTCCAGCTAAAGAAAATCAAGGATCAAGTCACACAATTCAGGAACAAGACATACATAGTCCTAAAGAGTTGGAAAACAAAAGAAGAAAAGAAAATCATAGATTCACATGGGAAACAAAAGCATTAGATCACACTTATAAACCATTTTTCATGGTACATCAATTATGTCAAGTCTCTGCTTATATACAACACTGATGTTCTTGATCACACTTATGATTGATGAATCACAGCGAAATCTCTCTGCTTATACTCATCTCTCCTGGATCTTCCACTAAACAAACTTCAGAAACCCCCAATAACAAGCAGATGCAAAATTACGAAACCCCCAAAATCAAGATATGAAATCATGAAAAACAAGATGATAAATCATGAAAACACCCAAAACAAAACAAGATGAGAAATTATGAAACTTCACAAACCCACCTTGGAGTATCTTTCGGTGAAGACGCGTGGCGACGGCGTGGGTTGATGGAGGCGTGGGTTAGGGCGCGACCGAGGGCGATGTGCAGCGACGCGACTGATGAAATCAAAGCGCAGTGGAGAGAGGATGGGGGAGACGCGGGTTGGTGACTGCTCAAGTTAGGACAAAGGTGTTGAAAGAGGGTAAGGGCAAAATGGGAACAAATTGTCTACTTGGATTCCCACCAAGTCAGGAATCCAGAAAGACACTTATTTTGGTGGCTTTCTGGATTCCCACCAAGGTGGGAATGTTGGATAAGTTGGGAATGTGCATTCCCACCACATTCCCATTGCTACAGTAACCAAATGGGGGATGTTATCACATTCCCACCACATTCCCTAGAATGTGATCACATTCCCCCCAACCAAACAACCCCTCAAGGTTTATGACTCCATGAGTTGTCGTTCATGTTTTATTCATGCATGCAAGCCATCAAGTGCCTTCTCATCATCCCATCCAGCACATCTCTCTTTCATAAATTAATGGAAATATAACCTCCTTCACTTGTCTATCTCTTTACTTAGGTTTCGTGTAAACTGGGCAGCACTTACAATGGTATCGATGGTATTGATACTATGCCTACTAAATATTTCATGGAAAAATATCTATAATAATAAATCTGTTTCTGAAACACACATATAAAATATTAGAAATAGTAAGTATACATAAAATAAAAATAAACATCCACAAAAATACTTTTGATCATACTATCGTCCTAATTGAGTTAACGACTTTACTGAACCAACAGATTCAGTTTTATGATATTTACCATCTACCAACATCCAATAATGATATACAAATTAAATTATTTTATATAATTATTATTAAATTAGAACAAAAAATAAATGGATAAACTTATCATTAGTAAAAATCATCACAAGTAAAAAAAAAAATCCAAATATCACCTTAACAAATAAAAATCATTTAGCTATTGGGTAGTCCATCTTCAATGTAGCCGAGCAGACAAAAATCAACATGAGATGAAAAATTAAATTACAAAAATGCTAATTTGAACAATTAACAATTATTAGAAACTCTCAATAAATGAACTTAGTTTATATCCACTTTTTTTAACAAAAAAAAACAAGTATCATAAACTCTAAGTAGTTGTGAGCATGCATGCTATAAATATTAATACTATGATTGTAACAAATGGTGAAACAAAGAAAAATGAAAAGGAGAAGGAAACAATTGTCATCCTCCTTGATTTTCAATGTATAATTGCTTTTCAATTAAGACTTGGGCATTCATTATAGTTCATTTTTACATTAAAAAAGGTTATAAATTTTTGTAAAAAAATACAATGCACAAAGTCACAAATATAATTAATATATTCCAAATATTTGTAATACAACTCATATTTATTTTAAATATTTACAATACAACCATATAAATCATTAACTATTCCAAATAGTTACAATACATTTCATCTAGATATAAAATGATAAGAGATCCCTAAGACATGTAGGGAAAGTTCTGCTTTCTCTAAACCACTCTCTAATACAAGTATCATGAAAAAAATGATTACAAGGTAGTGTGCGAATGCAATCTTCAATTTGATAAGAATTAAAACAGATCACACTTCATGTCATTTAACTCAGTCAACCAATAAGAGGAGACGGGAAATAATTCTATATCTATAGTATTGATACCATGGCTACTAAATATTTCATGAAAAATATCTATAATAATAAATCAATTTCTAAAACATATATAAAATACTTGAAATAGTAAGCATACATAAAATAAAAATAAACATCCAGAATAATACTTTTGATCGTACTATTGTCCAAATTGAGTGAACGACTTTAATGAACTAACCTTTTATCCCTGCTATATATATAATACAAAATTTTATTGCCTTATAATGATAATATGTTAAGGTTTAAATGATTCATCTCGTCTTTGAGTTAAACTCATACGGCCTAAAGCAGCAGATTCAGTTTTATCATATCCACCATCTATCAACATCCAATATGATAAACAAATTAAATTATTTTATATAACTGTTATTAAATTATAAAAAATAATATAAATAAATAAAGAAATAAATTTATTGTTAGTAAAAAATCATCTTAAGTGAAAAGAAAAAAAATCCAAATATCACCGTAACAATAAAAAATCGTGTCACTCCTCGAACCCGGGCCCGGGCACATGGGCAGATCGGCCGCACCCAAACAGGGACGAGTCTCCATCTGGGCACGAGGCCTAAGAGTTCCTATACAATTCTTAACCAGAGAGAATAACAACTGAATATATATAGATAATAACAAGGTAGTTTATACAACTCCATACAAGTATAATAAAAGTACAATACCCAGGTTTACACAACCCAATACAAGGATCTAGTCCAATCACCCCTAGTAATCAATAAGACATAAATAATACAAGTCTCACACACTCACATGTAAAACCCAGGAGTTTTTATGAATAATTTGATGTTTATTTTGACTTGCTAATTGAAGGAATCCCTAAGTTTGGTTTAATTGGAAAAGTAGAGTTAAATGGATTAAAACCCTAAATATGATTACTTAAATGAAATATTGCATTCTCTCACAGGGATAGACTGAAGTGTGATTAATGGAAAGTACGGGGGGCACTTATCATATTTGCATGCATACCATTCTCTCAGTTTGATGAGCTGAGTTAATTATTGAAAGGTTCAAGGGGTACTTAGTAAATGTGCAAAATCTCATAATAACTAGAATGAAGATTTCAATATGGATGAGTGAGTGGGCTTCACGTGCATGGCTGGGGAAAAAATATTATTCAAAGGCTTGGGTTTCTACGGTTATGGAAAGATATAGGGAGATAGAGAGAGAAGAGAACTGCCTATACACGTCCTGTTAGCATTCACAAGGCTTGGAAGAGGGATTTTTTCCAGACTGAAAAACAGTACTTTATTAACCTAATTGTTTTCTTTTACATCAGGGATACATATCCAAGTAGAAAGCACTAGCGAGTCAACAAAACATAAAGTAGTCAATTAAAGACAGCTGCCAGGTTTACATACTTTCAAAACACACTTCAAACAAACCCAACAAGTTGGTGTTGGACACTAACATTCTCCCCTCTCAGCATCAACTTGGTCTTGATTTAATTTAACTGATTAGATCTATGTTGTGAATAAACTTCTGTTTTGGTAAGGCTTTTGTAAATATATCTGCCAATTGTTGCTCTGTCTTGCAAAACTTCAGCTGCACATCTTGTCTCTCTATAGCTTCTCGAATAAAATAGTATTTGATTACAATATGTTTTGTCCGATCATGGCTGACTGGATTATCACTTACACCATCGATTGATCCGAGATGAGTTGATCCCCATCTTCTCCAACGGTTACCACCGAAATCTCCGCCACCTCCCCAACGATCCACGCACGATCGACGCCATAACGGAAGACGCCATCAAGGAACCGCATGCTATTCTAATCCGTCCGCGAACCTCATGAAAAGGGTGCTGCTCCCTGGACTTAGCACCTCTATGAGAGAAAACGAGAGAGAGAGAGAGGTGGAGACGGATAGCACACACACTCGGATCTCACCGGAGATCTTTGCAGGGACGCTGCCAAACACCGGTAGTCTCCTAACCCTCCTTCTCGCACACATTGGTAAGGTTTGTACTTAGGATAATAGCTCATGAAATCCTGTTATCATAAGTAACTAAGAAGAGAGCAATAGATGGGTTAAAGGTGAACTTGGATCTATTGTTGAGAGAGTTGTTGGTAAAGGTTTGTAAGAATGTAGTACTCTGGCTTGGATTATAATAAGAATGGTCTGCAGATGAACTAAGTGAGAAGATGTTTTATGAAATACATCTAATATGCTAACTTGGTAGATGTTCCTATATGTGTTATGAATGTTAATGATAGTGATTCAGGTCCCTGTTGAAGGTTTGAGTTGATGATGTGTTGTGAGAGAGGCTATAGGGGATGGTTCTTTTAGAGTCCTTGTTGGTTGGTTTGAGATTTTGTAATGAGTTAACAGTGGACTCAAAGAAGCCATATCTTTGGTTTTTAGTTAGTCTTAGTGACAAATCAAAGGAAAGGTGTTATCTCTAGGAAAATATTATAGAACTGTCATCTATTTGTTAATAACTAATCAGTGAATACTCCATGTGGTTGTCCTTGTGTTTATAAGGGCCCTTGTATATCTAAAAATACTAACAAGCTATTATAGCCCGTGGAGACACCAGTGTTATGATCAATGAATTAGAACACATGTTTAAAGAGGAGGTTGGTTAATGGCTTGAAAAGTTCAGAGAGTAGTTAATGGGATATTACTTGATTATCTCATGGTGAATTTAGTGAGTTGGAGTTTGAGGAGTGAGTGCTGATATGCAAGTGTTGTGATGCTTGGATTTGAAAGGGGATTAATTTTCATAAGACCCTATGTGTATCTATGTTTATCAGGAAAGGGTCAGTAAAGTGAGTTGTTGTATATAAGGATGAGTTAATGAAGTTAACTTAATGGATCAGGTTGGTTAAAGGGTTGCTGAAATCTAATTATAAAGGGTTAAGCAAGTTTGAGTTCATTGGAGGCTCCTGCCTGGCTGCCCACTTCGAGTAAAATCTGGGTAGTGTGCCGACGTCGGGTTGTGTCATGTAAAGTACCGTTGGAAAGATGAGGAAGAGATCTTTCCAACGAGCACTGGTTCAACTCAAACAGATTCCTCAATCAAAAGTTATGAGCAGTTATTTGGGACTACGCATTAACTTCAGGAATTTTACATTAATATTGTTATTAATATTAATAGCACACTTTGTGTTGGTAATGATATTTAGTCTTGATTATCATTATCAGATATCAACGTGGATGTATCAGGAGGTGATTCCGTGGAACACTAGACTCCGTGATTACATGTAAGTACGCTTGCCTAGTTCCCACCCGACTTCGGGTCTCATTGGCATTAATTCTTTTCCATCTGACTGTTGCATGATATTGTTGTTATCATGTTTTGATGAGATGCTTGGATTATTGCTTTTCATACATGCATGTGTGTTTCCTTATTGATTTGGAGTCTGGAGCATATATGATTGTTTCGGGATGTTGGCATCGATCCCTAGTGTTAACTGTTTTCTTCCGCCCGGATTAGAGGAGCAGGTGAGCTTCGATTTGAGAGAGAACATTCGGGGACGGGACACCCTGACGTTCCGGCATTCCATGCCAGAGGGGTGATACTCTGGTCGTCCTGCCTATCAGCGGGATTGATACGCTGGCCATGTCGACATGTGAGAGAGGTAGCCCTACCGAGGAGCCACAGGTTGGTCGCTAGCAGCGGATGCTGTGCGTTGCTGACCGAGGGAGGTTTGTTGAGTTCTTTTCCAGAGCCAGAGGGCTATTATGAGATTAGGGGTCCCTACCTTTTGTTAGGTCTTTGTGGTAGGTTCGAGACCCCTAGGCTGTGATGACACGGGGCGTTGTCCCTACTTGTTTGATAATGTGTTGATTGATATGTCTTTGATCATATCTGATTCCTTGTAATCCCTGCGGGGTACTTACTGAGCTTTCCCTTTGAAAGCTCATGCATTTGTTTCCCTCTTTTTCATGTCCTGGGGTACAGGAGAGTTGATCTCGGGGATTACGCGAGGGTTGGGACATTGCTGAGGTTGAGGATCTCACTTACTTGTTATTGTGAGAGATTTGTGTTTTCTATAGGACCCTGGTAGGGTCTGGACATATGTAGGTATTCAGAACCCTTGTATTTATTTTGGTGTTACTCTGATTATTTTATTTTTGAGATGTTATGGACTATATTTTGGTTATCTGCTATATCTACTTAGGCCTTGTATCTGAGTGGGGCTTGTCTCTACTTGGGTACGACCGATCTGTTCATGTGCTCGAGGTCCCAGAAACCAGGTCGGGGCGTGACATCACAATTAATACAGATAAGAGGTACACAAACCTCAAATAGTATAGTAGAATTAGGAACCAACGACTCTGAACAGGTCCCCAACTAAGCTAGGTCCTACTCCTTATCGTTACCTGAGAAAACATCAATCAAGTACATGAGCCTAAAGAACAGGCTCGGTAGGTCGCAAATAAAGCAATAAATATGGCGAGAAGACATGAGCAATGAATAGAAAGTAAATCAAGTGCAAAAGCAAGTGAAACGAAATCACAAGCAAGCAACATGTCTCTAGGTTGTGAATAAATCACAGATGTACTGCATCTCGGCGTATATGATACTACGATATCCTTGATATCGTATGACACCCTCGGCATCGTCTTCGGCCTAAGCCGGATAGCGTTATAGCCTAAATGTATACATGGTCAGAATATCTCACTCTCTGACTGAGCTTTTGTCCGATGTATCATGCTTGTCAAGAAAAGACTGCCAGTACCGAATACCTAACAACAGGTATTCCTATATATATCCAAGGCACAACATCTCGAATATATAAGAAAAACAATGATCTCCTTGAATCGGAAGCCAATACATGTTTAAGGAGTAAACTCAACTCAAACATGTATAAGAAAATATGGAAGACAGTGATCTCCTCGAGATCGGAAAAGCCAATACATATTTAAGGAGTAAACTCAACTCAAATATATATAATAGGCATCACAAGGAATAAAAGCACGAGAATCATAAACGAGGTAGGAGGAAGAAATACTCACAACCCCCGTGTGAGAGCCTACAGGATTTAAAGAACAATTCTCTGATCCTCGTCGCGTCCCACACGCGTCCAAATCAGGATCTAGTAGATAGATAATAAATCTCAGTATCTCTACACTTAAATACTTCATATCAACATATGAATGTAAGTGTCCTCGAGTCTATCTACTAACTTACTACTTAATTGGCTACCATTAATAGCAGTGATCATGGACTCTTCTAGAATACAAACTATTCTAAGTAAACTTCGACTACATCTACTTAATTGGCTACCATTCTTAGCAGTGATCACTAAGACTAATCATGCTTTAAAGTATTGAAACAAACTATTAAGGATGTATGAATTCTAAGTAAACTTCGACGACATCTCCTCTATTTATCGGGCCCCAAAAATATACAAGCATACAACCCAAAACATCCATTACACATGATTCATATCTCATACATTCATTAGATTAAAACCATGCTTATACTCTATTAACAACATACAAAGAGTATTTCAAAAACTCTAATACTCATCCATTTTCATCATTCAAGCCTTAACCCCATAATCAATATCCTTTCCAACTTATGAGTTCAATCTTTCTATACCCTCTCATTGCATCTCTAAGAGCTAACCTGAAGATTGATTCAAGCTCGTAGACGTTTTTCAACATCGCTGTCTGTCCTTGTTGGTTCGTGCCTCACCGGAGAGGAAAGGAGGCTGTTGGCTTACTCACAAGGAAAAAGAAGCTCACCGGGATGAGGGAAAAGGGCGGCCGGCTTGGAGGAGGCGGCAGCGCGGTGGAAGCAGGCCGATAAGACTGGCCGCAGGTGGCCAGCAGAGGTCGCCGGCTGGACTTGAAAGCAGTGGCGCAGTGCCGCGTGGGGCTAGGCGACAAGCTGGCATTGAGGAAGAGCTGGCTGGCGCGCGGCGGAGCTGCGGCGGCACTGCCGGCCGACGCAGAGGTAGGCGGGCGACTTCGGCCATGATCGCAGGGCGGCTGAGGCGGCGTTGCAGGAGGAAGAGGCGGCATGTCACACCCCGTCCAGGTTACAGGCCCCGAGCACGTGAACAGACCGGTCGTACTTGAGTAGAGTCAAGCTCAGCTCGAATACAAGGCCTAAGTGTAAATAAGCAGATAACAAGCATCAATAAAATCATACTCAGGTCCAAGTGAACATAGAGTCATAAGGGTCCATAGACCCTCAGACCTCTGATCTCCAAGATAATCTCTCCTCAGCACCAGCCCATAGACCTTGGGATCTGTAAAAGAGAGAAAGAACAAATACGTGAGCTTTCGAATGGAAAGTCTAGTAAGCACCCCTACGAGCTATCAAAGACATACCAATAACATGTCAAGTAAAATAAAGGGATCACAACCACTAGGAAAACACAACTCTAGGAGTCTACCACAAACATATCCAACGGTCCCCTAACAACAGAAGCTCTCAAGCTCTGTGCTGAGTTTCAAAGAGCACTCAAGGATCACTCCCGGTCAGTATATCCAGCTACGCGCTGTAAACACGACCCTCCGTTCGTAAGTCGGTAGTACCACCTCTCATATGTGTTAACACGGTCAGCGTATCATTCCCACTGACAGGTAAGACCACCAGAGAATCGCCTCTCTGCGCGGCAAGCAGAAATGCTAGGGGGTCCTGTCCCTGAACATTTCCCTATTGGAGACCCCACGCTTCACTAAGTCCGGGCAGTAGACCACAATAATCAGGGATACCAACATCCCGAAACAAGCATACATGCTCAATAGGATTCTAAGACAGATAAAGACAACATGTATGATAACAATAAAACATATATCACAAAGCATAAGCAAATCCAAAAAAACAAAAACTACGAAGAGTGGGTACTAGGCAAGTGTACTTACCTCTTTCTGGAACTAGAAACCTTCCTAGTCTCCTCCTGTAGTGTCTCTAAGACTCCTCGAGAATATCTGATAATAGAGTTTCTATTAGAGCCAATATTCTAATAAAACCCTAGGTTTCTAGATGCACATGCATAATTCTCGCTTTCGGTGGGCCTAAGCCCAACTAAAGGGGTCTCAAAGTCCAATATCTTAATTACCGAACCACTTCCCTCACTTCCAAGTCCTTAGTTGACTTCCATCCCATATTTGTTCATTTTTAGTCAACTCTAGTCAACCTTACTCTTGTTTGCCGTGGTTCGATCCCTAATTGGTCAAGTCTAGTTTTCTTAGCTACATTGGGCCCATCTCTACTTGAATAAAAGGCCACCAACGTTTAACACTTGGCTAGCCATGTCCAAGCGGTTAGGGTGTTATAGTGTTGGTTGAGAGGTTGTAGGTTCAAATCTTTTCTCTCCCAATCCCGTTACCCCTTTTATTATTTTTTTTTTTCTAACTTGGTTGAACCAAACTAGTTCCTCAGCCCAAATTGATTGGACCCAAACCCTTGGGCCCCCAACCATCTTTATTCAACTTAACTTAATCTTATAAGTCTTCTTGACCAACTTAGACCCCAACCTTGGACCTTTAAATTAACTTGATTAAAATCTTAATCTCCCAACCAGTTTGGGACTAGACCCAAATTTTTAAAAGGATTAATTTGAATCGACTTACCCCTTTATCAACCGAATTAATTAATTAAACTCCATTAATTAATTAATAAAACTGTTTTTTTATTAATCCCTCTAATTAAATTCATTAATCGAATTTAATCAACCTTAGTAATGGTTTTATCAAATATCAGTTAATCAACCTAAGTATTATTTATTCAAATACCTAGATACCAAATGTCAATTAATTCGTTTAATCAATTTAATTAAATTCTCTCTCAATCTAATTAAATCATTGAACCGATTTATTTACCATGCTTCCTTATGACTTATTGAGTAAATAATTGTCACACAATATTAGATTATAACCAATCTATAATTGATTAACTAAATCTTTAGCCTATTAACTGATTAGATTAATAAACTAATTATCAATTATTTTTATTTATTTATTTATTTATTTATTTATTATTATTATTATTATTATTATTATTATTATTATTATTATTATTATTATTATTATTATTATTATTATTATTATTATTATTTTTATCTCCTTCTTCTCCCACTGTCTCTCTCTCTCTCTCATTCTCAACCGAGCTCTACCGAAGCCGTCACAGGCGAGCACACGGTTCTCCGGGACTGGCTTGCAACGTCTCTGCGACCACCAACTAGACCAAACACCTTCCGGGGTGGTGGCCGACGCCACCTTGATCTCCAGAGCCACCTAGTCCCGGCCGAGGGCTGCAGCTACACCTGTGAGCTCAGTCTCACGACACGGATGCATGCAAGCGTCTCAGAAGGAAGTGAACACTTACTGGAAGATTGCCGACGACGAGACAGCACTTCCATTGACCACTCCAACGGTCGGCAAGAGCCCTGTCTTCTCCGGCGAGCTCGTCTGCGCTCACAGCGTTCTGCACCTCCTTCACCTTGCTGACTCGGCCCCCTGCTCCGCCTGTGAACCACCTGGACGGTTCCGCACACGACCATGGACGCTAAGCGACGATCCCCCACCAGTGAACCTCTCCTTCTCTCCTACTGTCACCTCACCGGAGTAGCTTCCTCACTGGTGTTATGAGCTCAAACCAGAGCCGAGACCGTCCTTTTTATAGGACAGGGGAGGCGAGGCGATGTTGCTAGGCTAATCAAGGCGCCGTTAGCGTCGTCCGACCTTCACACGTAATGGACGACGAAGGTAGCGAGGCTGGCGGTGGCTGTTTCGCGGCGGGGGTTAACGGTGACTGTGTCGAGATTCACACTCTCAAAAGGACGGTGGAGATCATCTAGACCTCATCCAACGGCCCTAAGCCTATCTTCATGCCCGAGTCTGTAATCACGAGATCAACGACCGAGATCGTTGACGAAATCAACGGCTAGATCTATTTCCTCCACCTCGCATCCAATACTAGATTAGATAGATTTATTTTAAGCCCGCCACTTGGCCTCACACAAGATGTTATAACTTATAACTCTCCGAGATCAGCACCCAACTGAGATGTTTTAATCTCAACAGTTAAACCATTTGTATAAGGGTTTGATTTGGAAAATTTTCCAAAGATCCCTGGTTCTTTTTTTAGGTTACAAATAGGTCCTTCTCTATGAGAGGGGACTATTTTCCATTGGTCCTCAGTACTTTTTGAAATTACTTTAAGGTCCTTCTGACCCTCCATTTACCCTAATTAGGGTTTTAAACTTTTAAACCCTTATTTTCCCTTCTTAATTCAATCACTAATTGCCTAGGGAACCTTATTTAATTAATAAACTAATTTAAAGGGATTTAAACACATTTTTTTATTTCAAAAATCCTTGGATTTTACACTACGACGGGGAGATCTGGGCCATAGTCGCACGAGTCTAAGCCGGTGGCGGCCTGCGCACGTGCAGGCGTGCAAAGATGGCCTATATGAGTGGGGGTCGCTGGGTGGCGGCCGAACGCGGCAAGGATGGCCGGGGCGTGGGCAGCTCGCAGCGGGTGGTGGTCCTAGCCGGTGGCTAAGAAGGGAGAGGAGAAGGGGCGAGGGAGAAGAAGAAGGGAACGAGCACGATCCCCTTTCAATTGAAATTAACTCTATAATTCAATCAGCCTTAAGTTTTATATATTAAAAATCAATTAAGCAATTAAATTAATTGCTTTATCCTTTAAATTAATCTCTTTATTCTTTGTCACATGGTTACTATTGCATCACAGGTTCTTGAATTATTTCATTCAGGGGTCCACCGTGATAATTCATTTGTCCTCTCGCCCGACCCGAATCCACGAATCTCCGTCCTTAATAGATTCCTTTAGTCACGGGCTTACTGTGGCATCACGGGGTTGTCTTTATCCCAGACCAGATCCACTTTTCTCGGAACTCGAACACTTGTTTGGTTTCTCCTAGTTAATTAATATGAATTAATTAACACTTAATAAGTTCCCAAATTTCCATCGCCTACCATCTAAACTTTCCAGTTTAAGATTTCTGAAAAAATACATATTTATTCCAGAGTAGGTTTTACAAATCATTTAGCCATTATGTAGTCCATCTTTAATGTAGCTGAGCAAACAAAATCAACATTAGAGGAAAAACTAAATTGCAAAAATGCTAATTTGAACAATTAACAAGTATTGGAAACTCTCAATAAATGAACTTGGTTTATATTCACTTTTTTTCACAATTTTTTTATGATAAAAAACTCTAAAAAGTGATGAGCATGCATGCTGCAAATATTAATACTGCAATTGTAACAAATGATGAAATAGAGAAAAATGAAAAGAAAAGGAAACAATTGTCATTCTCCTTGATTTTCAACATATAATTGCTTTTTAATTAAGACTTAGGCATTCATTATAGTTCATTTTTATATTAAAAAAGGTTATAATTTTTTTTAAAATACAATGCACGTAAGTCACAAATATAATATATTTCAAATATTTGCAATACAACTCATATTTATTTCAAATATTTTCAATACAACCATATAACTCATTAACTATTCCTAATATTTACAATAAATTTCATCTAGATATAAAATGGTGAGAGCTCCCTAAGACATGTAGGGCAAGTCATGCTTTGCCTATACCACTCATACAAGTATCATGAAAAAATTATTACAAGGTAGTGTGCGAATACTATGCTCAATTTGATAAGAATAAAGATAGATCATACACTTCATGTCATTTAACACAATCAACCTTTAGGAGAAGACGGGAAATAATTCTATATCTATAGTATTGATACCATGCCTACTAAATATTTCATTAAAAATATCTACAATAATAAATCTATTTCAGAAACACACCTATAAAATACTAGAAATAATAAGTATACATAAAATAAAAATAAACATCCACAAAAATACTTTGATCGTACTGTCGTTTGAATTGAGTAAACGACTTTAGTGAAGCAACCTTTTATCTTTGGTATATATATATATATATATATATATATATATATATATATATATATATATATATATATATATATATATATATATATACGAGAAGGTCTGGCCGTAGCGACCCGTTCTAAGTGTCGCTGAATTGGGCAGCCGGCGGTCTGCCGCAGATCATGCCGCGTCTCACGTAGGCTGCCACAAGTCGGCGGCGACCTTATCAGGTCTGTATATATATATATATATATATATATATATATATATATATATATATATACAGTCATGTTACAATGCGGCCGACCGTAACACTGTGCAAGTGCGGTCGTCCCATTTTAGCCCACTTGCACAGTATTTTAAGGAAATCAAACCGAATGGATGGAAAGAACATCAAAAAATAAGTTAACATGTCAATTTTCATACAATTTGGGAACTTGTAGGGTCTTCATCTTAAAGGGTGAAATTATGAACCGGTAAGATTTTTATAAATTTTTACACGTTAAGATGAAGACCCTATAAGTTCCCAAATTGTATGAAAATTGACATGCTAGATTATTTTTTGATGTTCTTTCCATCCATACGGTTGGATTTGAAAAAAAAAAAATACTCTCCAAGTGCCTCGAAATGAGGCGACCTTCCAGCTAGCTTTATACTAACATTTCCTTATATATATATATGGCCGGCCGGTCTGACCTTATCAGGTCTGTATATATACATATATAGGCATGTTAGTATTTGGCCGGCCCATACTAACACCCAAAACCCACCCCTATTTATATACACTAATAAACCCACCCTTATTTATGTCTAATAGTATGGGCCCACTGCATACTATCATAATTCTATATATATATATATATATATATATATATATATATATATATATATAAAAGATCCAAAATTTGATTGTCTAATAATAATAATAATAAACAAAATATGAGTTAAGTTTTAAATGATTCACCCATCTTTGAATTCTAAACTCATCCGGCCTAACGCAGCCGATTTTGTTTTATCACATCTACCATCTTTCAACATCCAATAAGAATATATAAATTAAATTATTTTATATAATTATTATTAAATTATAAAATAATAAATAATAAATATAAATAAATAAACTTATCATTAGTAAAGATCATTGTAAGTAAAAACAAAAAACAAAAAAAAAAACCAAATATCACCATAACAATCAAAAATCGTTTAGTCATTGGGTAGTTCATCTTCAATATTGCTGAGCAGACAAAAATCATTATCAGAGGAAAAATTAAATTACAAAAATGCTAATTTGAGCAATTAACAAGTATTAGAAACTCTCAATAAATGAACCTAGTTTATATCGACTTTTCTTCATAAGAAAAAAAAAACAACAAAAACTCTAAATAGTGATGAGTATGCATGCTACAAATATTACTATGATTGTAACAAATGGTGAAACAGAGAAAAATTAAAAAAAAGAAAACAATTGTCATTCTCCTTAAAGTTTCAATGTATTATTGCTTTCCAATTAAGACTTGGGCATTCATTAAAGTTCATGTTTACATTAAAAAAAATTTTAAATTTTTTTAAAAGAAATACAGTGCACATAAGTCACAAATATAATATATTTCAAATATTTATAATACAACTCATATTTATTTCAAATATTTACAATACAACCATACAACTCATTAAGTATTCTAAATATTTACAATACATTACATCTAGATATAAAATTGGTAGAGTTGCCTAAGACATGTAAGGCAAGTCATGTTTTATACCACTCTCTATTATAAGTATTATGAAAAAAAATTACAGGGTAGTGTGCGAATGTTATCCTCAATATGATAAAGATTTAATACAGATGACACACTTCATGTCATTTAACTCAGTCAACCTATACGAGGAAACAAAATAATTCTAAATCTATGGCATCGATACCACACCTACTAAATATTTCATAGAAAAATTATCTACAATAATAAATCTATTTTTGAAACATATATATAAAATAATAGAAATTGTAAGTATACATAAAATATAAATAAGCATCCACAAAAATACTTTTGATCGTACTATCGTCCGAATTGAGTAATCGATTTTACTTAACCAACCTTGCTATATAATCATATACATATTGCGACCGACTGGACTCTAACACCTCTATGCATATATAATCCAAAATTTGATTGCCCGATAATGATAATAAACAAAAGATGAGTTAAGGTTTAAATGATTCACTTTGTCTTTGAACTCCAAGGTAGTCATACCCAGACCGGCCCGGCCAGTTCAACCGAAAAAATCGAGAACCGACTATATGGTCGTTCTAAGCATACCCCATAAACCCAGATGAGGGTTGAACTGTCTATTATCTACTAACCCGGCCAGTTCAACTGGAAACCGGTTGATCCGGCCGAGTCTATCGGGCCATAATATTAGGATTTAGAATTTAAAATTTAAACTTTTTTATTCTTTCACACTTCTTATTTATCAACCGTAGACCCATCGAAGTTAGTCTTGTGAGTGTGGTTTAAAGTTGGCTCAACCACTGATTTATAGTATACCATCTTATGCAATCTATTGAACTGGCCGGTATGGGACTATTTTTCAAATAGTCTCAATCTTTCAAAACATCTTGATTCTTTAATGGGCTGAAACGTCAATCGTTTTAGCGCCCACTAAGACCGCTCAACAAGATCGCTCAAAGTGGGGCCCAATTTTTTAAATATTTTTTTACAAAATAAACGTTTTATATTAAATGACTTTTTTTTAATATAAAACGGTTTTTTCATTAAATTCTTTCATATTTAAATAACTTTTCTATCTGACTTTTGTTTTAAAAAATAACCAATTTATATTAAATTGTTTTATATTTCTTTATAAAAAATCATATAATTTTTAAATATTATAATAATTAATTTGAGAAACATGAACTTTTTTCATTGGGCATAAGTTTTCATTAAAATGTCATCATAATTTTTCTAAAATAATCAAAAAATAAATAAGAATAAATAACTATGCAAAAATGAAAAACCATTTAAAAAAATGGATCTATTTTAGTGAAAACCGGTTTTCCAAACTCAGGTTTTAATATAATAATTATTATTTTAAATAACGGTAAAAAAAAGTTTACTTGGCATTTTTTATTTTTTTTATAACTAATATTATCAATTTAAATTAAAAACATAAATAAAAATTAGGTTCTTATATTAAAAAATTGATCAAATTTATAAAAATAATTTAAAAAAAAACTAAAATATTTAATTAATTTAATGTATTTTTAATATTAAGTTAAGTGTTTTACCTAATCCCCATTTATAATTATTTTTTTAATATTTTATTATTGACCCCGGTTCAACCATAGTTGAACCCTTAACCGCTGAACCTTGGGCTTAGCCGGGTCAAATGCCCCGGGCCAGATCTGAGAACCTTGTTGAATTCTAAACTCATCCAGCCTAAAGCAGCATATTCAGTTTTATGATATCCACCATCTATCAACATCCAATAATGATATACAAATTAAAATCGGAGGTTATTTGTATTCCCCGGAAACCCCGCCCACATCACCATTCAATATTTCTTGACCTACTATTGGCCAAACCACCTGCGCACTGGGTCCAATGAAGGGTATAGGTAAGGTGGGCCCCTTTTGGAAACCGCTCAGCGCAGCACTATGCTCCACTTTAACGCCTCGGAAAGTGATCAATACTCTCGAACGATGCTTTATATTAAATTAGAAAAAAATAAAAATATAAAATATAAATAAATATAAATAAATATAAATAAATATAAATAAATATAAATAAATAAATAAATAAATAAACTTATTGTTAGTAAAATTCATCACAAGTAACTAAAATATAAATATCACATTAACAAACAAAAATTGTTTAGCCTTGGGTAGTCCACCTTCAACATAGATCAACACAAGAGGAAAAATTAAATTACAAAAATGCTAATTTAAACAATTAACAATTATTAAAACTCTCAATAAATGAACTTGGTTTATATCCACTTTTTTTCATAAAAAAAAAACAAGTATCATAAACTTTAAATAGTGATGAGCATGCATGCTATAAATATTATACTATGACTAGTCTATAACAAATGGTGAAACAGAGAAAATTGAAATGAAAAAGTAAACAATTGTCATATTCCTTGATTTTCAATGTATAATTGCTTTTCAATTAAGACTCAGGAATTTACAATAGTTCATTTTATATTAAAAAAATTAAATTCTTTTGAAAAAATACAATGCCCATAAGTCACAAATATAATATGTTACAAATATATGTAATACACCTCTTATTTATTTCAAATATTTACAATACAACCATATAGCTCATTAACTATTTCACATATTTACAATATATTTCATCTGAATATAAAATGTATAGAGCTCCCTAAGACATGCAGGTAAAGTCTTGCTTTGTCTAAACCATTCTCTAACACAAGTATCATGAAAAAAATGATTACAAGGTAGTGTGTGAATGCTATCTTCATTATAATAACAATTAAGACACATGACACACTTCATCTCATTTAACTTAGTCAACCAATAGGAGGAGACGAGAAATAATTTTATATCTATAGTATTAATACCATGCCTATTAAATATTTCATGAAAAGTATCTGTAATAATAAATCTATTTCTGAAACACACATATAAAATACTTGAAATAATAAGTATACAAAAAATATAAATAAACATCCACAAAATACTTTTGATCGTACTATTGTTCGAATTGAGTGAACAGCTTTAGTGAACCAACTATATTCCAAAATTTTATTGCCTTATAATGATAATAACCAAAAGATGAGCTAAGGTTTAAATTATTCACCTCGTCTTTGAGTTCTAATCACATATAATCTAAAACAACAAATTCAATTTTATCATATCCACCATCTATCAACATCCAATAATGATAAACAAATTAATATAATTGTTATCAAATTATAAAAACATAAATAAATTATAATATAAATAAATAAATAAATAAAATAAACTTATCGTTAGTATAAATCATCGTAAGTAAAAAAAAAATCCAAATATCACTGTAATAATAAATAATCATTTAGTCATTGGGCAGTCCATCTTCAATGTAGTTGAGCAGACAAAAATCAATATGAGAGGAAAAACTAAATTGAAAAAAATGCTCATTTGAAGAATTAACAAGTATTGGAAACTCTCAATTAATGAACTTGGTTTATATCTACTTTTTCACAAGAAAAAAACTATCAAAAACTCTAAATAGTGATGAGCATGCATGCTACAAATATTAATATTGTGATTGTAACAATGGTGAAACATAGAAAAATGAAAAGAAGAAGGAAACAGTTGTCATTCTCCTTGATTTTCAATGTATAATTGCTTTTCAATTAAGACTTGGGCATTCATTATAGTTCATTTTTACATTAAAAAAGTTTATAAATTTTCGTAAAAAAAATACAATGCACAAAGTCACAAATATAATATGTTTCAAATATTTGTAATACAACTCATATTTTATTTCAAATTTTTACTATACAATCATATAACTCGTTAACTATTCCTAATATTTATAATACATTTCATCTAGATATAAAATGACTAGAGCTCCCCAAGATTCCTGCTTTGTCGAAACCACTCTCTAATACTAGTATTATGAAAAAATGATTACAAGGTAGTGTGCGAATGTTATCTTCAATATGATAAGAATCAAAACATATCACACACTTCATGCCATTTAACATAGTCAACCTATAGGAGGAGACAGGAAATAATTCTATATCTATAGTATTGATACCATGCCTACTAAATATTTCATGAAAAGTATCTATAATAATAAATCTATTTCTAAAACACACATATAAAATACTATAAATAGTAAGAATACATAAAAATAAATAAAAATCCAGAAAAATACTTTTGATCGTACAATCGAACCTGATCCCAGGGCCCCGAGCACGTCACAGACCGGCCATACCCAAACTAGGGACGGGTCCCAGCCCAGATGCAAGGCTTAAGATATCACCTGATTACATTCAAGGTAACAATAATCCAATAACAATAATATAACTGCAGCAGAAATACAAAAGGGTCCTACATGGCCATGCAACAAGTCATACACACGTAGTGTCTAAATACAAACACCATATAGGGTTCATAAACATCACACACAAATGAAAGATACACATCCCTCTGTGGGTACTACCAACCTCACCAGGATGTCAACAAAGTCCCCTTAAATCGAAAGGCGAATTCCTCCTCATACTTACCTTGCGCTCCTCTACTCGTCCTGGTTTGTAAGGGGAAACAACCGCGTATCTAAGCCAAACCAACTATGGCTCAGTGGGCACCACATACAAATCATGTCATGAATGCATTATGTTGCCACAGAAATCAGGGAGATCCCAAGATTTAGGTCAACAATTGAATTTATAGATTGATCGGGGATTGATTTGGATGAGTTTGAGAGAGATCGAAAAAGAAAATCTCAAAAAAGAAGAATAAAACACCAGGATTTACGTGGAAACCCCAAATTGGGGAGAAAACCACAGTGAATCTCCATTGTTGGAGAAGAATTCACTATCAACTCAATGAAATTACAAGATTTGTGGAATTTGAGTTTCTAGAGCGGCAGGGCTTTGCCAATCATCAAGAGGTTGAAGATGACTTGGTGAGATCGGGGGGGGGGGCACCCTCCATAGGCCACATGGAGGCTAGTGGACTAGCTTCTAATAGGCCACGTAGGTGCCAGCTGGAGCCAGCTAAGGTGACAGCTCACCTTTCTTCCATATGCTTCTAGATTGCCAGGTTGGCATTCTGTTAGATCTAAACGGTCTTAACGGCAATTCCTTCTAGAAGGGGCTTAAGTCCTTCGGTTCCTGTAGTAGTCTGTGAGCTCAAGGTTTGTTGCGCCTTCTTCGGGTTAAGGGTGCAAAGCCTCTAGAACCCGAAGAGGTAAGTCTTCATCACTCGAGGAGGTCTGCTGTGACGGAACCGAGGCGGTTGCTCTCTTCTCCTGTTTCCTGAGGAGGTTGATTCAAGGTAGAAACTCGAGGAGGTCACTGTTCTGGATGGAAGGATGAGATTTGTCCACGTGCCAGGTGGCAGGCTCCTCGGTTTTTACCACTAGCATTCAGTCCCCCTCCCCCCTCCCCCCTAAGTATGCTTGCGTTAGCTAAGCATATGAATGGGTTGTTGCTTTGCTGCTCATTTTTTTTTTTAGGAATCTCGCGTCACAAGGTAACATTTGATCTGGGGTTGATTTCTCCAACTTATATGGCGTCCATTCATTCCTTTTGGCGGTAAGGCGTATTTAATGCGACGCGCTTTTTAGTGCAACGTTGTGTCTTTCCAAAAACGTTCGTCGTTCAAAGCAATGATGACCCCTCAATATGGTGGCTGGTCCCATCATTGATGACACTTGGCGTTCATCCGATGGCGCTTGAGTTTGTGTTCCGATCTTGACCCCATGGTTTTTTGAATTTAAACGGGCGTCTCAGATCATCCGTTTCTTTGAGAGCGAATCTGGTTCGTCGAGTCAGATCATAACATTTCAAATATCGTAACCTCGATTGAGTCTTATTTAAAGAGATCTCCCACCAAACTGTCAAGGATTTGCCTTGTTCTGCATCTTCTTCTTGCGCCTGTTTCTTGGAGCGTCCTGCACTGTGTTTCACCTTCATTTTAGAGAACTCATAGATGGCTCTAGGTACGATGCCTTTTTCTTCCCCTGTTCATTCTCTGGTTTCGTCTCCTGAGCGTGAAATTGAAGTAGTTCAAACCGTTCCTAACAGACCGAGACCAGATGCCTACTCATCTGAGTATCCATGTCTTCTTCCCGCTGGCATGATCAATCAAATAGTTGTAGACTACAGTATCTCAGGAATCCCTTCCTCTTTAAGTTATAGGATTCCGAGAGCTTCCGAGTGTGCCAACTCTCCATCAACGGAAGGAGAGATTGCCGTTTATTATGAAGCCTTGATAGGTGGTCTTAGGCTTCCTTTCCCCCAACTTTTCATTGACATCTTTAATGAATTCGAGATCTATCCTTCTCAATTGACCCCTAATTCCTAGAGATGTCTTTGCGGTTTTGTTATTGTCTGTCTTCATAGTGCCATAGAGCCTACGGTAGATCGATTCAAGTTTTACTTCGGTCTGAGCCGTGAGAAGTCTACTGATTGGTACTTCTTTAGGGCTCGGCCCCACCGTCGTTTCCTTGGATCCTTGCCATCTTCTCTCAAAGGCTGGAAATCCAAATTTTTCTTTGTCTCTAGCTCCAAAAATTTCACATTCCCAACTAAGTGGGGTACTCCCAAATCTCACCCGATGGAAAAGAGGGATCTTACTCCTGATGAAGAGGAGGAATATAATAAACTTTTAGAATGCTCTGATTTTCGGGTTGACACTTACCTCACTCCGGAGATTCTCCAAGCCAGCGGCCTCTACATTGCCCTGTGTAGGGCTCATCCTGAAATTTCTTCCTTCTATTGAGCATTCGATCAAGTTCATAGTTGATTCGGTTTTCTGCTTTGGTTCTGTAGATCCAAGACCGGTTAATGCCCGAGCCGCCGCAGGCAATCTGTTATCTAGCGTCCGAGCCAAAGAGGCTCAATTAAGGGCATTGAAGCTGGAGAAGAAGAAGAGGAAGGAGAGCACCCACGCCGAGCCAACGGAAGAGCCCCCTCAGAAGAAGAGAGCTGCCGTGGGGGTGACAAATTTGAACACCATTCCCGAGGCGCATGAGGAAGCTCCTCAGGTAGGTTCAAGGGCACCCGCGATCGAGACAAGGGGACCCGTAAGGAGGATTGTTGTGAAGAAGGTGTCTGTCCCCGTTGCTCCCGCCCCTAAAGTTATCGAGGAGATCCCGATAGTGACTCCTCTGGACGAGGTGGACAGTGACGATGTAGTACCGCTCTCTTCGAGGCAGTTTCACGCCTGTCCGATGGTCAATCCTTCTTCTGCTGCCACTATTCCCGAACCCTCCGTTCGGGAAAGGGCTTTGGGAGCAGCGGTCGATGCACCTCCTTTTGCTCCTCCTGCTCTCGAGGAGGCAAGAACTGCTCCTGCTTCGCCTGGTCCTCGAAGACGTTCAACTAGGGGCCAAGTGAGAATTGAAGAGCCGGTGGGGACCACAACCACTGCTCCTCCTGCGCGGAAAAGCTCCACCGCAGGAAAGAAAGGAAAGGGCTCTACCGCTAGTAGTTTGAAAGGGATGAATGTAAACCCACTCATCGGGCTCTTCTTCAACCCTGAATTTGTTGCTTTCAGTTTCAGTTTGGAGCTGCTTCGTTTTGAAGACACGGAATCGAGGCTTGACAATCTGGAAGAGGATGAGATGGCCGCTCACCTTCGAATAACTGCGGTTTCTATAAGTATTTCATTACTTAGCATTTCACTGCTTTTCTTCCCTTGCGTTGCTTGACGCTTGATGTTTTACTCTCTGCAGAATAGTATTCTTTCTGATCTAGCAGCTAGCTTGTTAGAAGAGAGGAAGGATCTCCGCCTCGCGCTTGCTCTTCGCGAAGGGGATTTCCAGAACTTGAAAGAAGAGCTTTCAGCCTTAAAGGCGGAGAAAGACAGAATTAAAGCTTCTTTGGATTCCTCTACCGCCCAATGTTAGAGTCTGCTCGATGAGAAGAAGAGGCTGGAGGGGAAGATTGTGCTCCTGTCTAATGAGATAAAGAGTTATAGGGTTGATGCTGATGTGATGATTAAGAATCAAGAAGCCCTAGAAGATAAGTGTAAGCTGGCCGAAGGAAAGTGGGTGCAGATAAGGGAGAAGTCTGACAAGGCGGCTTCCGAATTGACTCAGACCAAGGAGTAGTTGAAAGCTTTGGCGGAAGAGAACAAGAAGCTCCTAGAAGACATAAATGCCAAATCTCTTCTTCTTAATAAGGCGAATCGTCTGATCATTTAGCTGAAAGAAGAGAAAGAGAAGCTCTCCTCGGAAGTGGTTTCTCAACAGGAGACCTTAACTCTTTGTACTGATTAGATCAAACAAGCCGAGGCCATCTGCTCTAGTGAGAGGTCCGAAGGGTACGACATCGGTTTTCTTGCCGGTGGGACCGATGCCTTCCAAGTCCTTCGGGAATTAGTACTGCAAATTAATTGACCCTCGCTGGAGACCCTTCCAGTGGACTTCTCCTCTCTGACCTACAAGAAGGGGCTTAAGTTCCTCGCTGGAGAAGATCCCAACGTTGAGTCAGACGATGAATGGCAATAGGATCCTTCTTCGGGTGAGGAGGGTGAAACTGAGAGAGGTAACGATTTGGTTTCATCTCTTTTCCATTTCCTTTTATGACACACCAAGTAACTATATTCACTTCAACACTTTCTCTGTTCCACCAGGTATAGAGGACGCTCCTACTGAAGGAGTTGAAGGGAGAACTGATGGTGACCTTGAGGTCGTGGCTCCCCCTGTTGATCCCCTTGCTACTCCTGCTGAAGGAAGCGACGCTCCCTAGTCTTGAGCTTAGTTATAATTCTTGTCCTGTCGTAATTTACTTCATCCCCACTACTTGAGTTGTAATTTGGATCACATATGAATGAGAATTCTTTGTGTTGTTTCCATCTGTCTCCAAATGAATGGATTCACTCATTGCACTTTAATTCATGGTTTAATCAAACCATCTAATGCCTTAGTGTTGTCAAATTGGGCTATGGATATATGATCAAAGCACTGTAGGCTTCCCGAGGAGGGTTGCAACCAAGTGATCAGAGTGTTGTCCGTTTTCCAGAAAGGGGTTATAGCCAAGCGATTGAAGCGCTTCAGGCTTTTTCTCGAAGAGGGTTATAGCCAAGCGATCGAAGCGCTTAAGGCTTTTTCCCAAGGGGGGTTATAGCCAAGCGATCATAGCGCTTAAGGCTTTTCCCGAAGAAGGTTATAGCCAAGCGATCAAAGCGCCTAAAGCTTTTTCCCGAGGGGCGTTTGAGCCAAGCGATCAAAGCGCTTAAGGCTTTTCCCGAAGAGGGTTATAGCCAAGCGATCGAAATGCTTAAAGCTATTTCCCAAGGGGGGTTTGAGACAAACGATCAAAGCGCTTAAAGATTTTCCCGAGGAGGGTATAGCCAAGAGATCGAAGCGCCTAAAGCTTTTTCGAGGAGGTTATAGCCAAGCAATCAAAGCACTTAAAGCTTTTCCCGAGGAGGGTTATAGCCAAGCGATCAAAGCGCTTAAAGCTTTTCCAGAGGTATGGGCGTTTTAATCTTTTCCCATCCATCTTAGTTAGCCAATATGTTCCAGGCCTTACAATTTCTTGAACAATATATGGTCCTTCCTAATTTGGGGTTAGCTTCCCTGTTCGGCTTTTGTTCCCATCGAACTTGTTCGCCCTCAGGACCAGATCCTCAATCTGGAAAGTTATTTGTTTCACCTTCTTATCATAGAAGCGCTTCACTCTCTGGCGATAAGCTGCCGTCTTGAGACTGGCTTCATCCCTCCTCTCCTCCAAGAGATCGAGTTCCGCCCTGAGTCTCTCCTCATTCACCTCAGATTCAAAAGCTTGCATGCGAGGCGTTGGTACCCTCGTTTCCAGTGGGATTACAGCTTTCATCCCGAATGCAAGGGCAAATAGGGTTTCTCCCATGGGGGTTCGGGTAGTGGTCCGATACGTCCATAGGGTCCCTGGGATCTCCTTTACCCAGGAAGATCCATGACTATGAACCCTTGTCTTCAAACTGTGTAGAAGAGTTGTCACGTCCCGACCCGAATTCCGGGACCTGGAGCACGTCAACAGACCGGCCGTATTCAAGCAGAGACAAACTCATCTCAAATACAAGGCCTAATAAGGTGATGAGCAGATAACATTTCATAACATAAAATAAACTCGTGTTCAAAGGAACATAGAGTCATCAGGGTCCATAGGCCCTATAATAGTCTGGTCCCTATACGGGTCCTACAAATAATAAAGCTCATAGAATAAAAGAAAAGGGGACTCCTAGACCTCGGATCTCCCTGTGTCCTCTCCTCAGGCTCCGCCCCCTCCTAAACCTGGAATCTGTAAAAGAGTAAAAGTGAAACACATGAGCTTTCGAATGGAAAGCCTAGTAAGTACCCCTGCAGGTCACAATGAAATAAATAGGAAGTATGTCAACCAATGAGATCATAATACCAACAATGTAGTCCTAGGAGTCTACCAGAAACAAATCAAAGGTACGACCCCTGATACAGAAGCCCTCGGGCTCTGTAACGAGTTTCAAGAGAACTCAAGGTTCGCTCCCGGCCAGTATGTCCAGCTATTTGCTGTAAATACGACCTTTTTGGTCGTTCGACCCTCCGGTCACAGGTCGGTAGAACTACCTCTCCTACGTGTTAACACGGTCAGTGTACCATGCCCACTGACAGGTAAGACCTCCAGAGGTTTGCCTCTCTGGTAAGGCAGACAGGAATGCCAGGGGGTCCTGTCCCTGAACACTCCTTTATTGGAGCTTCCCTAGCTCCACTGAGTCCGGGCAGTAGACCATAGCAAGCAGGGACACCAACGTCCCGAAACAAACATACATGCTCAACAGGAATCTAAAACAGATACAAATGGCATGTATGACAACAACAACAAAGCATGTATTAAGGATACTTAGCAAGTCCAAGAAAAACCCGAAACCGGGTGGGAACTAGGCAAGTGTACTTACCTCCTGGTGAGACTAAATGTCTTCCTAGAATCCCTTGGAATGCCTTACGTCTCCCTGAGGGTATCTGGCATACATAGACCCTTATTAGAGTCAAGTTTTCAACAAGTTTTCTAGTTTCACATGCATGTCCAACGTTCTTGTTGGGCTTAGGCCCACTAACGGGTCCTAAGGACCATCTCTCGGGTTACTGCCCCTTTTTCCCCTGTTTCCATGTCCTTTAGTTGACCTTGAACCCAGCTTGGTCAAAATTAGTCAACTTTAGTCTACTTGTCGTGTCCAAACTTTATTTAGTCTTTTCTAGTCACTCTAGTTGAGTTGGGCCCGTTTCAAGACCATTGTACCATTTAACTTGACCTTAGTCCCTTGAAGGGCATTTTGGTCATTTGAGTAGCCATGGACCCTAAGGTTTAAGGCCCGACCATATTACTAGGATCCCTTGCCCTAGTCCTTTATTTTATTATTAGTTAATAATAAAATTCGCTCTAGTGTATCATTTGAGCCCAGCCCATTGGGCCTCAAAACCATTGGACTCAATTCTTTAATTATTGGTTCTTTAAAATAATTCTCATTAAAATATTTGGTAACCTTACCAAATAAATTTTAATCACGCTAAACAATCAACTTAATCTTATTTCTTTAATCGTGATGATTAATCCAACTTGACAATTAAGTTAGATCCAAGCCCAAGGTGGTTTAGTCTAACCCGAGACTATTTACTAACACCAATGTCCAACTAATCTAATTAGCTAGATTAGCCTAATTAGATCAATTTCATGTTGCCATAAGAATCAATCATCTACCACTACCATAGCTGAATTTCCTCTCATAATTACCTTGATTATTTTAAATAATCAATTGGATTTTGTTACACTAACAATGCTTCAATAATCATTCCACTATAGTGATCGATTAAATACTTTAATTGTCACACCACTAATGTAAAAAAAATGGTCAACAAAACTATACTAACAATTATCCAAAAAATAATTGTCACATTTCCTAAAGTTTCCAAGGAATTATTAATCATTCTTGATTTATTCAACTTGATTTGTCACATATAGTTAGTGTAACTATATCAATTAATTCATCTATTGTCATACTACCATAGTTTCCGAATAATTAGTTCATCTAACTAATTATCACTTGTCACAATAATGTGTTAGCATTTCAGCCCATGAAGAGAACTATACAGTAAGCCCATTAGTTTTAATTATCTCTATTAATATGTCACACTAAGTTAACAATTCATTAACTTTTTATCCTTTAACGAAATATATATATATATATATATATATATATATATATATATATATATATATATATATATATGTATATTTGTTATATTAGTAGTTTTTTTTATTAACTGTCGCACAGCTAAGTTCTGATTTAATTAAAATCATTACATATTAATACTATTATTATTATTTTTTTAAACCTTCTTCATCTTCAACCTCTCTCCTCTCTCTCTATCGCGACCGAGAGCTCACCGGAGTACGCCAACATCTGCAACCACCTGGAGCTTCATCTACACCGGAATCCTCATCGCCGGGAAGTTCTCAAGCGTGCGTCTGGCCATCTCCGTAATGGCTACAGCTCTTTCTCGTTCTCCGGAGCTCTCACAACTCCGGCCGGTGGCCCCCTCGTCTCGACGTACTTAACTATATGCTCTTATTCTTCTAAAGGCTATTGACGAGGGAGGGAATTCTTACCGGAAGGTTGGGGACGACAGTTAGCACCAATCACGGTCTCCTGGCGTCGCGTGGTTCTCCTCTGGTTTTCCGGCGAACTCCACCTGTGGCGTCAACTCCTTCTCAGTTGCCGTTCCACCCTTCTGTAGACACGCGTCACCCCGCGAGTTCAGAAGACAGCAGCCGCCAATGCTCCTCCTTCTGCTTTCCTACGTCGCCGGAGAACTCCGCCTCCAATGACCTCGCCTTTTCATTGAGCTCTTCTCGCTCGGTGCATCAACATGAGCTACTACCCTCGTCTTTTATAGACTGTCGGGAAGGCCAAAGGTCAGAGAAACGCCATCTCAATTGTGCTGCGCGTCGTCCGACCTTCATACACACAACGGCAGGCGAGAGGCGGTGTTCGCGCGTCCGTTCCAAACGGCTGAAGGAGAAGGGTGGGCTCTGCCTCGGGATCCGGTCTCGAGGAGGTGAGGTGAGGATCCCTTGATCCTTTTCAATGGACGAGATTAAATCTCATCGCCACGGATGCAGCACATCCACTGATGAACGACTCGGATTTTTTTTTTTATTTTAACGGCCAAGAGTTTAGCTCTCGCCTCGTATCTAGTAACAAATTACGATGAGCCGTTATAGGCAGCCCGCACGGTAGGGTCATCCCTACTTAACTCTCTTTCCTTTGCCTCGTACCTGGCATACGATGAGATGGATTCCATCTCAGTTCGCCACGTGGCTCTATGAGAGCCTTTGTAATGCCTCGAGATAAGGCACGGTACGAGATGTTTTAATCTCGACCGTTCATCCTCTCTTAATAGAGTTTTTCTCGTGGCAAATTCACCAGAGGTCCCTGATACTTTTGAAATCACACACAGGTCCGAGACTGTGAGAGGAAACAATTTTCTTTTAGTCCCCCAAACTTTTCAAAACTACCAGAAAGTCCTTCTGGTCACCATAAACCCTAACTAGGGTTTTAAATCCTTTTTAATTTATTTTCCCTCTCTATTCTTTTCCCTTTTAAACTCTAGGGAGATTATTTAACTTGATAATAATTTTTAGAAAATTTTTTACACCTTTTTATCTTAAGTTTTTTTTTTGGATTTTACAAGAGTCCTATTGGTTACTTCCACCTGGCCATTTTCTTATGGATGTGTAACTGAAGTCAGCCTATGCTCAATGTTGAACTTATCGCAGAACGACATGAAGACTGCATTTGCGAACTGGCGACTATTGTCAGTTATGAAGGCTACTGGGATCCCGAACCGACAAAGTACCGACCTCCATAAAAATACCTCACATGCCTTCTCTATAATAGATAACAGTGACTCGGCTTGATTCTCCCATCTGGTGTCTCGGAAGAGTGGAGTAGCACTGGCGAGAAGACTCCTGGTCGCCTCTCACCTCCCCATTGCCCTCTTCAGTTTGGAACTTCAGCTTCTGGTGTTAGGGAGATGGTACTGCGGCCAGTTTGCATAGCGAGGGCCTTCCCAATATTGCATTGTAGCTGGAGGGACACCGCAGAATCAGGAAATCTATCATCACGGTAACCGCTAGAGGAGGTTTGTCAAGCGTCATCGGGAGAGAGATCATGCCTTCTGGATGACGGGAATTTCCGTCGAAACCCACCATATGCTACCGAACATGTTTGAGATTCTCCTTCCCAATCTTTATCCTCTCAAAGCAATCCCAGAAGATGATATCGGCCGAGCTCCCCGTGTCAACCAGCACTCTATATATAGTGAAGACGCCAACCTTGACAGCTACCACCAAGGCATCGTCATGAGGTTGATAGATCCCACGGAGATCTTTATCAGAGAAGCTGACGGGTGTAGATGAATGGTTCCTCTTCAACGGAGCTGTCTCCTGAACTGAGGCAACCATTCTCGAGTACTGCTTCTTGGTGGAAAAACTCTCTCCTCCGCAGCCAGGGCCCCCTGCAATGAAGTAAAACTTGATATCAGGATTTTCTTGGTTTTGGTTGGGGGGGGGGGGGGGGGGTTCTTGCTATTGTGAGGGATTCTCTACTGCAGTTGGCTTCTTCGACAAGAATTGATCAAGCTTTCCTGCTTTGACGAGATCTTCAATGGCGTCCTTGAGATGGACACAATCTTCAGCGTTGTACCCCTTGAACTGGTGGTAGGCACAATACTTCTTGCTCTTCTTCATCGATCCAGACTCCTTGATTGGCTCCGGTTGCTTCAAGATTTTCTTGTTCTGGATCTGCATCAAAACATTTTCTCTTGAGGTGATGAGGGGGGTGTAGTTCTCATACCTTGCCTTTGTTGGCTGTTTCAGGGGATCCTGAGGTCTTCGATCATCTGAGCGAAGGGGTCTGTCATCTCTTCGGGATCTTGGATCGGCTCGGCGGGAGCTTCTGTACTCTTCCCGTCGGGGCTCCTCCTTTTGAAACTCCCTGATCCGCTGTAGAGCCTCCTCCCTTCGCCCAGTTTTGAACTCCTCAGTGGCGATAAATTGCTGGGCCCTACTCATCACTTCGGACAAATTTCTAAGGACGTGCCCCGAAATGGAGTTAAGGAAGGGACATTCTCGAAGGTCATCCATAACTGCACCCACCACCATTATGGAGTCTTGATCGCTCATCCCTACTGCTTCTCTGTTGAAGCGATCCAGATAATCCCGAAGACTCTCACCCTCTATTTGCTTGCACCTAAGAAGCATTACATGGTTCCTCTTCTGCCTTCGGCAATTTGCAATTCGACAGAAGAAAAGGTCAGTTAGTTGTTCGAAGCTTGATATTGACCCCAATGGAAGGCTTCGGAACCAATCATGGGCTATATAAATTAAGGTCTTCGGGAAGGCATGGCACAAAACCGCTTCGTCGATGCGGTTGTCCATTATCTCGGTGCAGTACCGCTCCACATGCTCATGGGGATCAGTGGTCCCATTGTAATATCTGATATTGGGGGCTCGGAAGTGCTTTGGGAATGGGGCCTCCCAAATCTCCCTAACAAAAGGAGAATACAGCCTCAACATGCGGGTGAGGGTTCTCCCCCTCCCATCATCATAGGCTCGACTAGGTGCCCCAGGGGATTGATGGTGCCTTGGTGGGTGACCACCAGGTGAATGATATATGGGGAGTAATCCTCTCGACGATGATAGAGTGGCGAGCGCCTCGGGGAGTAACGCCTCTACAAAAGTCGCCGGGACTCCCGGTGCCTCCGGCGTGGTTCGGGTGACATGGAACCACTTGGAGATGAGTCCCTCCTCCTTCTTCGTGAATTATCAGCTCGAGGACGCCGTCGACGTCCCGAGAAAGTGAATCTGAACTTTTAGAAGAAGAGTTCTAGTTCCTACCTCTTCTAAGAGAGAACTCTCGTCAGCGCGATGAGTGTACTGCTGATCGTTCATGGCTCTCTGTCGGTCGGTGGATGGCATTTGTTACCATCGTCTGGGAAACATGCCTTTCCACCGCCAGGAGAGTTTGTGTAAGATCTGCGATCTGACGCTCCATGGATTTGAATCTCTCCTCCGAAACCTCCATCATCCTAGGGGCCGGATCAGTAACAGGCGGAGGTGAGCTGGATGGAGGGGGGTTTCCCATCAGTGGAACTATCCCTGGCACGGGGATTCTTGATTCTTGGGCTTGGCTCTGTCTTGATCTTCTCGTCATCATCATGGCTTCTTGTCCAAGGCTCCCCACAGAAGGCGCCAAATTGTTGACACAGAAATCAGGGAGATCCCAAGATTTAGGTCAAAAATTGAATTTATAGATTGATCGAGGATTGATTTGGATGAGTTTGAGAGAGATCGAAGAAGAAAACACCAGGATTTACGTGAAAACCCCAAATTGGGGAGAAAACCACGGTGAATCTCCATTGTTGGAGAAGAATTCACTATCAACTCAATGAAATTACAAGATTTGTGGAATTTGAGTTTCTATAGCGGCAGGGCTTCGCTGATCATCCAGAGGTTGAAGATGACTTGGTGAGATCCCTATTTATAGGCTTCAGGGGGGGGGGAGTTGCTTGGGGGATAAGCCACCCTCCATAGGCCACGTGGAGGCTAGTGGACTAGCTTCTAATAGGCCACATGGGTGCCAGCTGGAGTCAGCTAAGGTGACAGCTCACCTTTCTTCCATATGCTTCTAGATTGCCAGGTTGGCATTCTGTTAGATCTAAACGGTCTTAACGGCAATTCCTTCTAGAAGGGGCTTAAGTCCTTCGGTTCCTGTAGTAGCCTGTGAGCTCGGGGTTTGTTGCGCCTTCTTCGAGTTAAGGGTGCAAAGCCTCTAGAACCCGAAGAGGTAAGCCTTCATCACCCGAGGAGGTCTGCTTTGACGGAACCGAGGCGGTTGCTCTTCTCCTGTTTCCCGAGGAGTTTGATTCTAGGTTGAAACTCGAGGAGGTCACTGTTCTGGATGGAAGGATGAGATTTGTCCACGTGGCAGGTAGCAGGCTCCTCGGTTTTTACCACTATCACATTAAATTATAATAAGTGAAAAATTTAAACTATGAACATTGGGCCAACGGCGCAAAGTCCTCATCTCTAGCTAAATACCAAGCCCGCGTCCCAAAACATCAACTTAAGATAAATACCGGACCCGCGGCTCAAAATGCCATCTTGAGAAAGATGCTATCAAAGCATAAAACACGGCTCGTATCCGAGAGGCTTGCTCAAGCCTTACACTCGGTCATAGGGTGCATGCAGGATGGGCTTGTATCATCATAAATCATCGCCCGTCTCCGAGAGGCCTGCTTAAACCTTACGCTTGATCACAGGGTATATCTTGCAGATTGAGCATGCGTGTCGTCACAAGGCCTCAACCTCAGATCCCAACATGGACCGAGGCCACCTCATGAATGCACATGTAACGCCCCGATTTTTAAGAGAAAATTTAAAAATTATTTAATAAAGGCAAAATGGGTAATTAAAGTCATGATGAGGGTTAAAATAGTTAATTAGATGGAAATGAGGGTTAAAATAGTTAATTAGATGGAAATGAGGTAAATAAGTTAATTATAAAGATTAAGAAGATTTAAAAGAAGTAAAATAGGGAAAAGTTTTTGGACTTATATGTAAAAATGTTAATTAATAAAGAATATAATGTTATTATTCTAAAATATATGAACTAAATTGAAAATTCTCATAAAACCCTATAAATGTACAGAGAAGTCCATCCCTTTCTCTCCTGAGCTCCGTATCCCACTCTTCTCGTCAACGCCCCGCAATACTCTCGGCAAGATTTTGACGACGGTCACGACTAGGCGCAGTACCGACAGTCATTCCATTCCCAACCGAGGAGTGACACGAGGCTCTCCTTTCTCCCTTTCTCCTATCTCGGGAAAGCCCAGCGAGGGCGAATACCGATGGAGCTCCGGCGAGACTCCAGCGACCTCACACACCCTCAAGTAGCTAACACTGATGAGGAACTCACCTGCCAGGGCATGACAAGCCATAACCCCACTCCAGCCACCTGAGGACCTTTCCGGGAATACCAAGTGTTTGAAGTTGGGCTCCGGTTGGTGGTAGCTCATCTCCGGTAAGTCTTAGTGAGGGACTAAGAACCAGTGAATGGATTTCAATAGGATTATATTAATTCGATCAGAACTTTGCCATGCTTCGATTTCTAGATCCAATTTCTTGCTTTGTATGTGAATACGCTTTGTCAAGATGGACTGAATAAAGGAAACAAGTTCATTTCTGTCACGCCCCGAACCTGGCCCAGGCACGTGCACAGATCGGCCGTACCCAAACAAGGACCAGTCCCTATCCAGGCACAAGGCCTCAAGATCCTGTACAATAATAATTATCCAAAGATAGATAAACAACGGAATTTATATAAGAAAGAAGAAGGGAGTTTACACAAACTCCATACAAATACAATACTAGGGTCTATACGACCCACACAAGGATCCATCCAAGTCACCACTAATAGTCTATACAACAAAGAGAGAAAATGAGTCTCACATACACACACAAATGAAAAGAGGTACGCAGACCTCAAGATAAAATAAGCAAGTCCGAGTCAGCTACTCGGAAAGTCCCAGTATAGTCTGAACCTACTCCTTGTCGTCACCTGAGAAAACATCAATCAAGTGCGTGAGCCAAAGAAAAGGCTCAGTAGGATCGCTAGAAAAGCAATAAAGGTTGCGAAATCCACTAGCAAAGAACAAAATAAAAGAAGAATAAATATGCAAGTGCAACAACATCACAAACAAATAACAAGTCTCGGGAATGTGGATAAATCCACAGATGTACTCAATCTCCTGGCATATGCGATACTATGATACCTCCAGTATCATATGATATCCTCCAGATATCATCTCCGGTCTACGCCGGATAGCGCTATATCAATCATGTGCACATGGTCAGAAAATATACACTCTCTAACTGAGTTTCCATCCGATGTATCATGCATGTACGTAAGAGATTGCTAGTACGAATACTTAACAGCAGGTATATCTATATATCCAAGGCAGCAACATCTTGAATATATAATAAGATCAATGATCTCATTGAGATCGGAAGCCAATACGTATTTAAGGAGTAAACTCCACTCAAATAGGCGTAAGAAAAACATGAAAGCAACAATCCCCTAGGATGTAAAACCCACACATATGAGGATATTCAACTCAAATATGTATAGGGAACATCTCAAGGGAATATGAGTACAAAAAATCAAAGCAAGATAGGAGGAAGGAATACTCATAAACCCCCGTGCGAGAGCCTACCTGGTTAGAAGTCAATCTCTGATCCTTGTCACATCTCACGCGTCCGAATCAGGATCTAGTAATTAGATAGAAACTCTCAGTGTCTCTACACTTAAGCAATCTCCTCTAAATACGAAATACGATTGCACATGAATCCCTAAACTCAATCATGCTTTCTTACTTAACAAGCATATCATGCCTTTAGGATCCTTAGAATGCTCCTAAGCATACTTAATTAGCAAAGACTAATTATTCTAGAGCATGAAATCATTAAGCATGTTAATCATGAAAGCTAAACACACTTAAGCATGTTATCATGATCACTAATAAGGCATTTATATTTTAGAATTTTTATGAAAATTCGGCGACACCTCCCTATTTATAGGGCCCCGAAATTAATACAACCAATAACATAGTACATAATTTAAACATACATTATCCTAAACCCTTTCACTGCCCAACATTTCTATTCAATTTAATCAATTCATTCATGAAGTCCTTTGCCGATCGATTCCCTAATTCCTTCAATTCATGCATCTAATTTCATGAAATCTACTTAGGGTTTCCCCCAAGTTCAAGCTCGCAAGGAGAAGGAAGGAACCTTACCGGAGAAAGGAGGGGGGCTGGTACATTGGTTGTGGTGGCGGAGTGGTAGAGACCGGTGGCCATTTGTAGGTAGAGTGGCGGGAAAGGGGCCCTCAGGGCGGCTGACTGCTTACGCTGGCGGCACTCCGGTGGCTCGTGGGGCGCTGCTCCCAGCTAAGGGCGGACGGGCGAGGCTGGAACTCTGACAGTGGGCCAAGGGGGCGGGCGGCGGCTTCAGCGCAAGCAAGGCGGGCATATCGGCGGTGGCTACCGGGCATGGCGGCTCCGTGAAGCGGCAGCGAAGCGGCTACGTCTTGTGGCGGCCGGTGAGGGCGGCCGGGTGCGTGAAGGTCCACTGAGTTGCAGTAGTGACGGGCGGCACTCGTGGGAGTGGGTGCGCACGAGATCTCGCCGGATCTCGTCGGATCGGTCGCCGATCGTGAGCACAAGGGAGAGAGAGGAAGGTTGCTGCGAGGTTTCGTGTGAGAAAACGAACTAGAGAGAGGGGAAAGAGAGATTTATCTACTCTCTCTTTTCACTATAATTTCTTATATAATAATATATTTTAATATAAAATATATTATAACCATGATACCTTTGATTAAAATATTTTGCCACTATAGCTTCACATGCCTACTATTCACCCACATGATTATTGTTCAATCACGGGTGGATTTATTTTATTCAGACTGGGGTCTACTGCCCTAATTCTCCCGTCCTAGTGCCCGACCCAGATCCACGAATCTCGGGTCAATGGTCCCAGTGGCACAGGTGCACTGTAATATCACGAGGTCTGCCTCTTGTCAGACCAGATCCGAGAATATCGGCTTTTAGTCAAATCCTTCGTCACGGGCATACTGTGGCATCACGGGGCTGTCTCGGTCCCTGACCAGATCCACCTTTCCCGGGATTTGAATATTTGTCTATTTTCTTTTCTCAATAATTAATCTGGATTAATTAATACATAATTAACTTGGATTAATTAATACTTAATTAATCTGGATTATTCAGACCTTATGATTTTTCCCAAAATTTCACAGCTAACCATATTAAATTGCCATTTAATAATTCGGGGCAATAAATCTTTATTTATTTCGGGGCGGATTTTACAGTTTTGACTTAGAGGATGTAGTTACCTCTTCAAATGATTAATTGTACAAAGGAAGGATTATGGAATGAGTTTGGGTATGATTGAGTTTGAAATGGATGTAACTTCTCTTAAGTGTCGTGTTATATAGATTTCTGTTGGGTTTTAAGAGGTACATCAAATGTTTGTCATGAGGTTCTTCCATATTGGTGGAGAAGAAGCATCGAAAAAGTTGGATCCTCACCTCCATGGCTATCATCTTGTGTATTTGGCTAAAGAGAAATCGGAGATGCTTTCAAGATAAACAACGTGTTTGCATGAGCTAATCCGTCACATAGATTTCCTCCTACTTTCTTAGTTCAAAGCAGCACACGAAGCCAAGAAGCCGAATCTCAGAAGAATGCAAGACATCGCGAGGAGCAGTCTCTTGCTCACTAAAGATGCACAGGAGCAGCGTCCACCGGGCACCGACTTTGATGATGGCGATGAACAAACATAACAAGATGTCAGACATCGGGACCTGCACAACTTAGGGCACAATGTAATACTTTGGGATTGATTATATCAAGCTCATCTAAGAGCCTATTTCCAAATCAATAAAAACGTGGTTTATCCACAATTATCAAAAAATAATGCTTAAAAGAAACAATTGTGTTGTAATGCAAGTAGAGGTAGCTTGTAATACCCATCTCGCTAATAAGACAGATGTCACACCAGCTGGGCCGAGAGTGCACCCACTCATAAGCTGTGTACTTTAAACCTGAAAATGATCATGTACTCTAAATAAAATTCATATGACATAAAGATAACCGGTTACACACCGGGAGTCATATCCAAACCAAGTCATAAATAGAGTACAACACATAGAGTTATGGGCAACTACAGCCCCAAATACAGCGGAAGAAAAGACATAATCAAGGTCTAGTACAACCAAACAAATAAATCCAAGGTAGGTACGCCAGAGCCAACTAGACTTCAATCCTTGCTCAAGACACGACCTACTATCCCGATCCAAGTCTAGTCCTGTAACAGAAAAACAGTAATCGAGAGGGCTGAGCTATACAAGCTCAGTGAGTAAGAACTTCTCCGCCAGGTATTATACATACATGTCATCTGTACTAAAATACTAGTACAAGAACAATGCAAGTATAAATCATGAAGATCAACAGAATTATCTTAAATCTTGATAAGCATGTTATATGTTCAGAAATCCGAAGAAGCACACAACCAATCTCATAACATATAATATATGCAATAGCCTCGTATCGTAATCAATATGCAACCCTAGTTCAATACTCTGAATGAATCCAGCTGTCATCAGCCGGATAACCGGATCCAGATGATCGGGAGACAGCGAAATAATCCAATCCAGTACCGGAGGCCTGACGACCAGTGGTATAGTCAACCAACTGTATCAATCGTCACGCGTCTCATATCCGAGACCTGACGACCAGTGGTATGATCAACCAAACTGTATCAATCGTCATGCATGCATCTTCGTATCTAATTCGGGCACCCAAAAGAGTTCGGAAGGGGTTTTATATAGAAAACGATTTCGCAAACATTTTTGTTTAAGAAAAAAACGACGGATTAAAACAAATCCCTTCCTTAACCCGAGATCATCTACTATTCTTTATGGCTCTATCCCGAGCCCCGCTTGATCAATCGTCTATGTCTAGCTAGGGAGCAGTCACGACACGGTGAATATCCATCTTTACCAGTTAAGGTTTCACTTTATAATTAATCATGCTGATTCAGTTCGTAGCAAATAACAAGTATTAAAATGGGTTAAAGCCATTTTTGGTCCCTAAAAAAGGGACCAATGTTCATTTCCATCCCAAAATTCAAAATTTGTTCAATATGGTCCCTATGTATTGCATATTTTGACATTTTAGGTCCCTATATATTCCTTATTTTGGCATTTTTGGTCCCTATTGCTGACATGGCGGTCATGAGGAATACCAATGAAATGCATATAATATTTTTATTATTATGTTTAGGTCGTTATTTTGCTGATGTGGAGTGATAAGTGGCAGTATATGCTGATGTGGACCGTATTGAAGAAATTTTAAATTTTTGGGATGGAAATGAACATTGGCCCTGTTTTCAGGGACCAAAAATGGCTTTAACCCTATTAAAATCACTATACAACTATAGCGGTAAAATCCATCGGCCAATTACAAACCAATATAAATCTCATAAGAATACGAGAAACCAAAAATTATAGTAAATACATGAAATAAAGCTAGATTCACGGTGAAGTCCCCTCACCTTAAGTCCTTCGCAAATTCGTAGGATTGGCTCGTTTCTTCAGCAGCTTCCGCTGGACCTTTTCCCTTTCCTAGAATTGAAATAAAGTAACTACGTAAATACGACGTTCGTATCTCCCATAACTTAGTTCTATTTCTTTAAAATACAGAGATTTAAGAATACGGAAATCATATTCTTCACTTAGACTCCTCGAATGCCCCTAAGCATGCGTGATTAGCTATGATCCATTAATCTAAAACATGAAAGCATTAAGCATGTAAATAATGAAGCTAAACACACCTACGCATGTTATCATGATCACTAATAGGGCATTTATACCTTAGAATTTTCATGAAAATTCGGCGACACCTCCCCTATTTGTAGGGCCCCGAAAATTATACAAACATTCCACATAATTAGTCCAAATAATCATAACAACACTCTAATACCCTTCACATGCATTCATGCTTCATTTCCCCCCTAATTCCTCTCTAATTGCAACCCTAATTGTACATTCATTTCATGAAGTTAATCTAGGGTTTCTTTCCCCAATTGAAGCTTGCAAGGGAATTTACTTGAATGTGAGAACCCTCGAAGTTCTTGTACGAGCTCACTCAATGTTTGGAGTTGACTATTAGCCGGAGAAGAGGAGATTGTCGGCCTAGGTTGTTGCTCACCGGAAGGGGAAGATCGCGAGGAGAGGAGTCAGAGATAGGGGCGGTGACGGGCAGAGGGAACCGGACACTGAAACTTCGGCCTACGGAGAATAATGAAGCTAGCGGCTCAACGACGGGCGGGCGGTCTCAAGGCATAACAAAGCCATCTGCAGCCGCTACCGGAGGGGAAGGGCGGATGGTAGGGCTGAGCCGCCTGTGCAGTGGGGCTACCGGGGTCCGATCGGTGACAGGCGTAAGTAGAAGCGCGAGCAAGCCTAGTCGCGAGAGAAGAGAGGAAGGGAGAGGGAGAGCACGAGCTCTTCCTCTTCAATTGATCCTTTAATTGAAAACTTAATACCTAAGTTCTCTTCTGAAGATAGGTATATATATATATATATATATATATATATATATATATATATATTAAAAAGAATTGATATTATTTATTCCCTTATTATAACCTATCTCCAATCCCCTTTAATTATTTAACATTATCATCTAAATTATTTCCCCCACTTTATGTCCCATCACTCATTTAATGTAATATTACCTTTTTAATAATTCATCGACCCAGATCCGAGAATCCCGGGTCAATGATATCAATCATCACGAGCGTACTATAGCCTCACGGGGTCTTTCTTTCGTTAGATCAGATCCGTGAATACCGTCTTTTGACTCACCCGATCTACTTTATCGGAACTTGAACATTTGTCTGATTCTCCTATTTAATTAATATTAATTAATTAACACTTACAAACTCTCCCAATTAATTAATTGAGGTTATCTATACTGTCCACCTCCAACTATTCCAAGTATAAGCGGCCTGATCCATTAGGGCCTTCCCTCGGCCCATTAGTTGCGAGGCTGGATTTAAATTTATTATTCCTTGATTTTCCTTTAATTGGCCTTTAAAATAATAAATTTATTTTTCATGTTAATTAATCTCATTAATTATCAAAAAATTTCTGATTTATTTACTTTGAAAATTCGGGGCGTTACATAGCTGGAATCCATTGCTAAGGATGTTAAATTATTGAATAGATGTATTTCCAAAGAAAGATAGCTATGTTTGTTATAAAATCCGGTTGTTATTAAAAACACATATGAAGTGCTCAAATAAATGCTTCTTAGGACCCTTGGACCTCTATATATATGTTTAGTAGACTGTAAACCATATATGAATGTGTTGTAGATAGGGCTGTCAAACAATCAAATTGTTCGTGAGCAGCTTGAGATTCGCTCGGTAAAAACTCAAGCTGGGCTTGGAATTTCGAGCTTTCGAGTCGAGCTCAAGCTTTAATTTTAAGCTCAAAAGCTCGAAATTTAATATTAATATATTAATATATAATATAAATATTAATAAATAATATAATATATGAATAAAATATTTAATGTTTAGTATTAATATATAATATATAATATAAAAAAATTAATTTATAAATATTTTTTAATTTCATACTAAATCGAGTGAGTTCGAGATTTCAAAATTATAATTGAGTTCTTAATTTCTAGCTAAATCGAGCCGAACTCGAGCTTTCGAAATTAAAATCGAGCCAAGGGTGAACTTATTCGAGTTAATTTCGAACTCGAGCTCGAGCTAAACTATTTCAAACCGAATTTGAGCTGGGCTGGGCCAGTCCGATCAAGCTCAGCTTGTTTACAGCCCTAGCCCACTCCCCACTCCCCACTCCAAGGACTTGGTTGCAAACTTTTCTCAATTCTAAGGTGGTTTGCATAAAAATCTTTGTGAAATCTATCCGTATATAATGAAACTGAAACCCTAATCTGTCCATTCCCTCAGTTCGGCAAACACTAATCCTAGCTTGAGCGGCGGCGGCGATGGTGTCCGGCTCAGGGTTGTGCACGCGGCGGGTAGTGGTGGACGCGCGGCAGCACATGCTGGGGCGTCTGGCCTCGATCATCGCCAAGGAGCTTCTCAATGGGCAGCGCGTCGTCGTCGTTCGCTGCGAGGAGATCTGCATGTCCGGTGGCCTCGTTCGTCAGAAGATGAAGTTCCTTCGCTTCCTTCGCAAGCGCATGAACACCAAGCCATCCCATGGTCCCATTCACTTCCGTTCCCCCGCCAAGATCCTCTGGCGCACCATTCGAGGGTGATATCTAATCGCTTTTAATCAATTCAGTTCCATTCTTGAGGTTTTCCAGTGTTTTGATGATGATTGGATCCCTGCTGCTTTGTGGCATTAGGATGATCCCACACAAGACGAAGAGGGGGGCGGCGGCGCTGGCGAGGCTGAAGGCGTATGAGGGAGTTCCTCCACCATACGACAAGATGAAGAAGATGGTCATTCCGGATGCTCTCAAGTAAGATTTTTGTTTTGTTTCGGGTTAGGGTTTTCCTATTTTTAGTTTTTTGGATTGGTCATGTTTTCCCTTTTTTTAGGGTTTTGAGGCTACAGCCAGGGCACAAGTACTGTTTGCTTGGACGCCTCTCGAAGGAGGTGGGATGGAATCATTACGATACCATCAAGGTGACCTTTTTCTCTTTCTTATTTCTTTGAGCAGATTCTGGGATTTCGAAAAATGTCTATTTTGTATGATTTGTTAATTGTTACGTAGAACTTATAGCCATTCCTTTTTTTTTTCTCAAGCTTCTCAAATAGTTAGATTGTGGTGTGTTGATACATATGCTCTTTTGATTTAGTGTTTATGAACGATTATGGTTCTACCTTTTTTTATCTAAAAGTTGTGTTAGGATCATGAGTATATGCTATACTTGTTTAAATTTTACTTGTGTTCAATGAATCAAAGTTTGTCATCTCGTTTATGGGATTGTCAAATTGAATATAAATTGGGACTTGTTCATTGGCCCAAATTGATTGATGCTGAGAGGTATTTCATTATCTTGAGGTGATCTACACTTGAGAGTTATGTATATGAATCTTTTGGGGGCGTAATCAAAATATGGAGCAATATTAAATTGAGAAAATAATTTTGTGAGCAGGGGAACCATTGCCCAGGTGATGAATGTATGTAGAACAGTATTCTTATTTGTTCTGAATTTGTGCCAATAATGAGGTTTTTGAACTGCTTATATATTGAAGCTACCTCAGTCATGGAAAATGAATGTGATTAAATTCAATTTTGAGGTGATCTAAGCTTCTCAAGGTTTCTGAAAATTGAGATTTTTTGGATGTGGCCAAAATGTTGTGAGGTGTGATTGATTTTGAAGTGGAATTGTTTTGTGGGTATAATAAATAAGGTGATACATGACATGCATCTCTTTTGCTTTGAGTCTGAGTTTCCCTAGTATTCCTTCTCTTAGCTCAATTATGTAAGAAGGAACCAAGAAGGGGATATCAGTAACAACTGTTTTTATTACTTGACGGCTCATGATGCTCATATTGAGTTATAATGGGATGTGTGGATACAGTACAAAATTTTGCTTTAGACCATGATCGGATACGAGCAATAGTTCAAACTATGGTATTGAAATTCTTAGTAACAATATCTATTAAAAATGAATTTCTATCTGTTCAATCTTTGAACAAAAAAGGTTCCTGTATTAACAGTATCATTCTAATGGTACTGCTTGGCTTTTATGCAAGCTAATGGTCCTCAATGATTTCTTCCGCTGACTAACAAACAAGAGAACCAAAAATTGGCATAGTTTTCAAAAGGCTCAAGAAATGTATCCATATATTCATGTGCTTTTAGAAATGCAACTTTGTGGGTTGCATAGGACTGATCTATCACCTGTTATTCTAATGTATAATCCAAGTTCACATTGCTGCCATATATGGCATGTATTATCTCATTAGAATGTAACTGTATTCTTGTATCTATACTTCAGGAGTTGGAGGAAAAGAGGAAGCAGAGGGCACAGGTTGCATATGAGAGAAGGAAGCAACTAACAAAACTGCGTGTGAAGGCAGAGAAGGTAGCTGAAGAGAAGCTGGGACCTCAGCTCGACATCCTTGCTCCATTGAAGTATTAGGCACACTTCATTTTTTCCCCCCATCTAATATTGCTTCTTGTTGAATTTTTTTCCCTGCCATCTAAGACTTTGTTTGAGCAACCTTACTTCATCGGGAACATACCCACACGATTTTTTCTGAAGTGATGGTTAATCTCTTTTTAAGTGGTGAAATAGTTCTGTTTTTTTTTTTTTTTGGTTTTTTTTTGTGATGAAATAGTTTTGTTTTACAGTTAGTTGTTTTCTCTGTCTGTCATGTCATGAATCCTTAATTTTAGTACCTTTGATTCTCTCTACCAGGTTACCACTTTTAAGTCAATTGTGTAGTTTCTCTGGAGGTGGGGGTATATGTGACTGCTCTAGAATTTCAGGCTCTGTGATGAATGGACCTGTAGAATGTTGAAGATTCCATCCATTGCAAATGTTTTGTGTAGTGAGAGTGGTGTTAGAGGTTCTCTATAAAACTAATTAAAAATAATTAGTTTATTTTTTTATTATATGGTTTAAGATGGTATTTATAAAGTTGGATTATAGCTTATTGGTTTTGGGGATCAATTTAGGGGGTGGGACCTGATCTCACCCAGCTCCATCTCGGCATCGTTTGGAGAAAAGATTGGTGTGTTATGGCTTACTTATCTCAAGAGCTTTGCTTTAGCATAATGGTTCTCGAAGGTTGGTTGAGTTTTAGTTGAGCCAAGGACTCTAGAATTTTCAAAGCATTATCTTAAATGTTTTATTTATTGTTGAAAGACATGTATTTTGTGGATCTTTGTGGCCCCTTGGAGAAACCTTTAGAAGGTTTCAACCTCTTTAAGGCGATGATAAGCTTGTATACATTGGCTTAGATTTGAGAAGGTAATATAAGAGCTATTTTCTCGTATTCTCAAGTGTTCTACTCTAGTTGTTCTTCTTCCTTTTCTGTGCGAGATCAGGCTTGCTTGATTCTCTGCATATTGAACTTTGTTCAAGCGCCACACTGGACGACAGTTTGTAGGTGCGAGGTTCAGTTCAGTGACAGCTGGTATTAGAGTTGGTAGTTGGTATTAGAGTTGGTTGCTCTTTTTGTGAGAAATCAAGTGTTGATTGCTCTCTTTATGGGGAAATCAGGTGATATATAGTTGATACTTTCCCAAACTTCTATGGATCGTGGGTGTGATGAAGGCCACACTGGAAAGGGAAAGAAAGACAAGTCTCGTGACGCTTTTGCAACGATAGAGATATGGTTCATTCAAATGGAGAACGTCGTGGGTGATATGGCTGGTCGCCTTGAAGAGGAAATCCGGACTCACAGAAGCCTTGACACCGTGATGGAGGAGTTCAAGGTTGAGTTTCAGGGACTCTCAACTCCATGATGAAGAGTTTCATTGAACAAGTCCAGTCCCAAATGGATCGGATGCGAGCTGATATGGCCATATTTTACGATGAGATATTGGAGTTGAAAGGAGTTGGAGAAGACCGAGTCTTGTGTAAGAAGGTTGTTTTGAATTTCAATCATGTGGGGGCATGAAACGGTGAAATTAGATGCTTCAAAACTTGAACCCTATGATGGGAGGAGGGAAGTTGGATACATTTATGTGGAATATGGAAAAATATCTTTGGTATTTGCATGTTGATAGTGATGAAGAGAAAATTTTGATAGCTATTTTGTTCCCCATCAGTGAAGGCGCATCGGAGAGATTGAACAAGGCTCTTTCTCTCTTGGGTAATGGGAGGAGTTCAAAGAATTCAAATTGCACTTCTACCTTGACAATGCTTGGTTAGAGGTGGAAGTAAAGTTTTGGTGGCTTAAGTACACTAGAAGCATCCGTGAGTATGTGACTAAGTTCACTATTTTTTTACCAACTTCACAAGAAAAGTTGGCTAGTCTATTCTTTCTCAAAAAGAAAGGTTGAGAGTTCAAACCATACGTATACCGTTTTTCTAGTGACTTGTTTACATTTATCTAAAAAAAGTTCACTAACCTTTTGTTTGAAATTACAGACCTCGGTGAGGAAGATAAATTCTTCTATTTTATAAGCGAACTCCAACCGTGGGTGAGATTAGAGCTTCAACACCGATCAATGAAGAACTTAGCTCAGGCCTGAATCCCTTGTTGAATACAAGAGACTTGGTCCTAAGCCAAAGGCGCAGAAGGATGCCTATAACAAAGGTGGTCGAGATCACTTCAACAAAGATAGGGGAGAGTTCCATGATAAAGATGGGGGAGATGAAGCAGTTAAGATAAAGCTTGATAGAGGCAAGACTACGTGGAAAGATAAGCTTGGAGACAAGAGCAAAGGCCAAGTATTTCCCACAATGGCTTGTTATTTTTGTGATTGTCCTCATCTAATCAGGGATTGCCCCAAGGGAAAGGCAATCAATGTAATGACAACACAGTTGGAAGAGAAGGAGAAAAAAAGTGCACATGAGTTCACTTTAGCTCCTTAATGTTGCCAAATCCAAGTCGGAGGCACTGAAGGCCACACACAAGGGATTGATATGTTGATGTATCGGTGAGAGGGAAGCACTCTCGTGCGTTGGTAAACACTGGGGCGACTTGTAATTTTATCTCTATTGGAGAAGCTTGGAGACTTCAGCTGAAGGTCTCTGAGGAGGATGGTTCGATTAAAGATGTGAATTCGGCCGTCAAGCCCCTTGAAGGTGTAGCTCGTGGAGTGGAGTTGTGCATCGGAGGATGGAGAGAAGTATTGGACTTCTCTGTGATTTCAATAGATTATTTTTCCATTGTACTTGAAATGGAATTCATGGAAAATGTACAAGTCATACCCATTCCTTTTCTAACAACCTATGCATTGTGCAGTAGGGAATGTCTTATATGGTGCTAGTCATAAGGTAGTCCAAGGAGAGCTTGTAGACTCTCTCGGCTATGTAACTGCACAAAGGCTTCAAGAAGGATGAAGCTATCTTCTTGGTGGCCTAGAAGCTAGATGGTCAAGGTGCTAACTCTTACAAGGTGTTGCCACGGGAAAGTGCTCAAGTCTTGGCAGACTTCCGAGATGTTATGACCAAGGAGCCTCCACCTAGGAGGAAGATGGACCATGTTATCGAGTTGGAATCGGGAGCCAAACTGCCAGCCAAAGCACCTTATTAGATGACATCCCTTGAACTGCAGGAGCCGAAGTAGACAAGATGGCAAGATCTCTTAACAGAGTTTGATCACAAGCTTAAGTACAAACCGACAAGGCGAACTTGGTGGCCGATGCATTAAGCCGGAAAGCAGAACTTGTTGCCCTTTCTTAGCCACAAGGTGAACTAGAAGATAGAATTAGTGAGGGATTGGTGCATGATCCCTTAGCCTTGAGTTTAATGCAACTAGTGGAAAAGGAGGCAACCAATCGATTTTGACTCTAAGACGGGTTTCTCTACACTAAAGGCAGAAGGAAGTTCGTGTTGAGGTGGGGAAACTTAAGGAAAAAATTTTTGAGTAGTGTCATGACTCCGAATTGGCTGGTCATCCAGGTACACATCGAACCATGGCTTTAATAAATGACATCTATTATTGTTCACAGATGAGAGATGACATTGAAGCCTATGTGAAGACTTGTCTTGTATGCAAACAAGACATGATTGAACAAGTGTTATATGTTAGCTTGCTGGAGCCATTGCCCATGCCGGAGCGTCTATGGGAGAGTGTCTCTATGGACTTCATCTCAGCTCTGTCTAAGGTCGAGAGATGTGGATCGATAATGGTGGTTGTTGATTGATTCTCTAAGTATGCTACTATCGTTCCAGCACCGGCAAATTGCACAACCAAGGAGGTAGCTCAATTGTTCATGAGGCATGTTGTGAAGTATTAAGGCATCCCTAGAATCATCATAAGTGATAGGGATCTTCGTTTCATCGGGAAGCTATATGGAAGGAGAAGGTCAAGCTTATGGGGGACTAAATTGATTTTTTCTACCAATTTTCATCCACAAACTTATGGGTAGACTAAAAGAGTTAATGCTATACTTGAGCTCTATCTTAGGCATTTTTTGAGTGCAAATCAAAGAGATTGGGTGAAGCTCATGGACATTGCTTAGTTCTCTTGCAACCTTTAGTGGACTAAAGCCACAAGTAGGAGTCCATTGAGTCCCTTCGAAGTTGTAACAGATTAGCAACTCCTAACTCCTAACACCGTACTCACAAGTTACACTCGAGCAAGCCCAGTTGCCTACAATTAAACCTGTAAAGGGTTGACAGGATCAAAGGGAGTTGGCTAAAACCTACTTAGAGAAAGCAACCAGGAAAAATGAAACAATGGGTTGATAAGAAAAGAAGAAAGCTAGAGTTCCGGGTGTGGGACTTGATTCTTATAAAGTTTATGCATCGGCAGTTCAAGTCAACATGGATGCTACATAAAGGGTTGCTGCGCAAGTATGAAGACCCTTTTCCTATTCTGAAGTAAATGGGCAAGGCTTCCTATCAAGTTGAGTTGCCTCCATAGCTGAAGATACATTATGTCTTTCATGTAAGCAATCTCAACCCTTATCATGCAGACCTGGAGGAACCAAGCCGCGGTTAGTCCAATTGCATACCGCCTGTCACGACTGCTTCTTTTGACAAAGAGGTGGTGAACATTCTTTTTGAACGTGTGGTGTTTCGCTGGGGAGTGCCAAGAAGTAATGAGTATTTCGTCAAGTGGAGAAGCTTGCTAGACTTTGAAGCTAGTTGGGAAAAGGGGTCTCTTTGGCAATCCAGAGATCACATTCTAAGGTTCAAGGAGCAGGGTGCAACGAGGGAGTTACATGCATAGGTGGGGAAGGATGTCATGGCTTGTTGATCTCAGGAGCTTTGCTTTAGCATGACAACATGGTTCTAGAAGGTTGGCTGAGTTTCAGTTAGGTTGAGGACTCTAAGACCTTTTAGGCATTATCCTAAATGTTTGTATATTTTGTGGATCCTTGTGGACCTTTGGAGAAATCTTTAGAAAGTTTCAGTTTCTCTAGGGGTTGACAAGATTTGAGAAGAGATTACAAGAGCTATTCTCTCAAACTCTCAAGTGTTGTTCTTCTCTAGCTCCTCTTTTTTGTATGGGATTTGGTAGGCTTTCGTGACTCTGTCTGCAGGTGAGACTTTGTTCAAGCGCCACACAGGACATAATGAACCTCCTTGAGCTCAGGACATGGAACTTCTTAGGACCCTCTTGGTAATTTCTAGGCACAAGGTTCAATCTTATGATAACGTTCCTCCAAGCTTGTCCTCCAATTTGGAGGGATGTACTCGCCCCACCAAAAAGGATGAGCTTTTATATTATTTATTTTATTAATAATAATTAATAATATTTAAATTAATATAATTTTATATTTATATTAATTATTATATTAATTTGAATATTTATAATAATTTTATAATTTAAAATAAAAATTTAATATATAATAATTATATATTACTGATGAGATAAGGTATTATTGTTTTAAATTAAAATTATTATTATCTATTATATAATAATAAATATTATTAATTATATATCTAATTATAAATAATGAATATATTTTTTTAAATATTGTAATTAAATTAAAATAGTTATTAACTTATTATTATAACAAACTATGAAAAATTCTCTATCTCCCCCTTTTTTTTTAATCCCAACAACCAAACATCTTTCATATATTGTTTTAACTACAACTATGATTGTTTGGATGATGGGTTTAAAACTGGCCATAGTCAGTAGAACCCTGATTATAGATGGGGGGGACCACCACAAGCATCAAGGAATGACGATGACTTTGAAGAAGAGACGACGGGGCATATATTACAGGAGTAATCCGATAAGGGAAGGGGGCCGGTGTTGAGTATGTGCAGGTCCAGCCCACTACAGAGGCTATACGGGTCTCTATACGGACCCGTATACGGGCCCTTATACAAAATCTGTCAGTCCGTATGGAGGTGACAGTGGAGCATACGACCCCGTATAGAAGGTCGCTAAGTCCGTATGGGAGCATACGGGCCTCGTATACAGTCCGTACACGGCCCCGTATACGGCGCAGTTAAGTTAGGGTTTAAAACCCCCTTTTTGTTTCTTAGAGGCAGGGCTGAGAAATAGAAAAAGGAGAAGAAGAGAGGCTGCGCACTTTGGAAGAGGAGAAGGTTGAAGATCAAGGAGAAGAGGTTGGAGGTTCATTGTGGAGACTCCAAGAAGCTTCATTTGGTCCAAGGGTGTGACCAAGGGTTGAGTAAGCTTGTCTTGCTATTATTGAAGCTAGTTTGAGTGTATTCTCTTCTTGTTTGATGATCTATTGCTTAGCTCTAAGTTAGAGAGCTTGTAATCTCCATCTTCAAGGTTATAGTGGATTGCTTGTTTCCCCTGCCCGTGGATGTAGGCTTTGAGAGCCAAACCACGTATATCCGATGTTCTTTGTGATTGTGCTTGTTGCATGTTATTTGATTGATATTGTGCATCAATTAGCAGCTGAATCAGGTGCATTAGATCCCATCAACTGGTATCAGAGCTTTGGGTTGAAGATAGAGGCCATGGAGAGCGAAGCCGGATCCATGATGAAGTTGACAGCAGCCAACTACTCTATTTGGAAGCCTATGATGGAAGATCATCTGTATTGCAGGGATCTATTCGATCCAGTATTGGGAGACTCAGCTAAGCCAAAGGACATGTCGGATGAGGAGTGGAAGAAGTTGGATAGGAAGGCATTAGGGACAATCCGGAAGTGGATTGATATTAGTGTCTTTCATCATGTATCTCAAGAAACAAGTGCTCATGTTGCTTGGGGGAAGCTCGCCTCATTGTATGAAAGGAAGACTGCAATGAACAAAGTGGTTGCAGTGAAAAAGCTCGCCAATTTGAAGTACAAGGAAGGCAGATCAATTGCTGAACACTTGGGTGATTTTCAGGACTTGTTGAACCAATTGACCACCATGGGGATCAACTTGGGTGATGAATTCAATGCATTGTTTCTTCTTGGTTCTTTGCGAGATAGTTGGGATACACTTGTAGTGACAGTGATGAACTCTGCACCTGATGGCAAGGTAACCATGCAGATGGCAAAGGATAGTCTACTAAATGAGGAAGTACGGAGAAGAAGCATGGATTCAGGGACTAGTCAAGCTTTTGTTACTGAGAACAGGGGAAGATCTAGTCACAGAGACCAAGGTTCCAGAGGCCGAAGCAAGTCCAAGTATCGGTCCAAGTCTAGAGGACCAGTGAAGTGTTTTCATTGTGGAAAGGTCGGCCACATCAAGAGAAATTGCAAAGCCCTAACTCAAGGAAAAGGAAAGCAGAAATCAGAGGGAAACAATGTGACTCCGGTTACTTGTGATGAGGAGGCAGTATCATTGGTGTGTAAACATGGTGAATGCAACCATGTGGGAGATCCGTCCGTGGAGTGGATTGTTGATACAGGTGCGGCATATCATTGTGCTCCCAGGAGAGAGTTGTTTACAACTTATAGAGCTGGTAACTTTGGTGAAACCAGGATGGGAAACAAGAGTGTGTCGCAGACTGTGGGCATTGGTGACATTGTTGTTCAGACCAGCACTGGTTGTACTCTGACCCTGAAGGATGTGAGACACATCCCAGACTTGAGGATGAATTTGCTTGCAATTAATGTTCTTGACAAGGAAGGATATGATAGTCAACAGAAGGATGGACAATGGAAGCTGTTCAGAGGATTTGTGCTTGTGGCAGCGGGAAAGTTATGTTGTACCATGTACAAGACATGGTTGAAGCACTGTGCCAACCAGATTAATGCAGTTGAAGATGATGCTTCACCAAATCTGTGGCATAATAGGCTGGCACACATGAGTGAGAAAGGATTGCAACTTCTGGCTAAGCAATCACTCATACCTGCTCATTCGGGGAAAGGTATGACTGTGAACTCATGTGATCATTGTTTATTTGGTAAGCATCGCAGAGTCTCCTTTCGTGTTCCTGCTAAGAGGAAAGAAAATAGATTGGAGTTGATCCATTCAGATGATTGTGGTCCCTTTGAGGTGGAATTCTTGGGTGGCAATAGATATGTTGTTACATTTATTGATGATGCTTCACGAAAGACTTGGGTGTACTGTTTGAGATACAAAAGTCAGGTTCTACAGACCTTTCAGAAATTTCATGCCATGGTAGAAAGGGAGACTGGTCTACAGCTGAAGTGTATTCGGACAGATAATGGTGGTGAATACACATCTAATGACTTTGATGCATATTGTTCAAAGCATGGAATCAGGCATGAGCTGACAGAACCTGGGACTCCTCAGCACAATGGAATTGCAGAGAGGATGAACTGTACCCTAGTTGAGAGAGTCAGATGCATGTTGAGAATGGAAAAATTGCCTAAGGTATTCTGGTGTGAAGCAATCAAAAAAGCTTGCTACCTAATCAACCAATCTCCATCAGTTCCACTGGGCTTTGACATACCAGAGAAAGTGTGGTCAGGGAAGGAACCAACTTACTCTCACAAGGTCTTTGGGTGCCGAGCCTTCATGCATGTACCAAAGGAGCAGAGGTCAAAGCTGGACGATGAAGCAACTCCTTGCATCTTTGTTGGCTTTGGTGGTGAGGAGTTCGGCTACAAATTATGGGACCCAGAACAGAAGAAGAATGTTAGAAGCAGGGATGTTGTGTTTCATGAGCATGAAACCATGGCAGATTTTGAGAAGAAAGAGAAAACTTCTCAAAGTGTTGTTGATTATGACTGCTCCACATCAACAACAGTTCCACCAAGGAGAGCCACAATTGGTGGAGATGAACAGAGGACAAAACAAGATACAGATGAGCCAGCTGAAGTTACTGATCAGAGGGATGGTGATGATGACAGTGAGCGATGCAAAGTGGTAATCGAAAGTGTGGGGAGCAACCACCCTTGCCTGAGAATGTTGAACCTCAGCTTCGGAGGTCTACTAGAGAGCACATACTATCCACGAGGTATCCTAGTTCCGAATACCTTTTGCCTGCTGAAGAGGGGGAGCCAGAGAGCTTTGAAGAAGTACAGTCCACCTCAGACAAGAAATGTTGGTTGGAAGCTATGCAAGAAGAGATGAACTCTTTGCAGAAGAATGGCACCTATGATCTAGTTGAGCTTCCAGGAGGTAAAAGACCACTTAAGAATAAGTGGGTTTATAAATTGAAGAAGGATGGCAATGGGCTAGTCAAATACAAAGCTCGCCTAGTGGTGAAGGGTTTTGCTCAGAGGAGAGCATTGAGTTTGATGAGGTATTCTCTCCAGTTGTAAAGTTGAGATCCATTCGGGTGATACTAGGACTAGCAGCCAGCTTGAACCTTGAGATAGAGCAGCTTGATGTCAAAATTGCATTCTTGCATGGTGACTTGCAAGAAGAGATCTATATGACCCAGCCAGAGGGTTTTGAAGTTAAGGGAAAGGAACATATGGTCTGCAAACTGAAGAAGAGCTTGTATGGCTTGAAGCAAGCTCCAAGGCGATGGTACATGAAGTTTGATTCCTTCATAGTGAGTCATCTTTTTCAGAGAACTGAAGCAGATCCATGTGTCTACATCAAATTTGTTGGTGATGATTTTATTATTCTCTTGTTGTATGATGACGACATGTTGATTGTTGAAAGAGATGTTGGTAGGATTTGCAAATTGAAGGCTGATTTGTCAAAATCCTTTGATATGAAAGATCTAGGTCCAACAAAGCAAATTCTTGGGATGAATATTACTCGAGATAGGAAGGCTGGAAAGCTGTGGTTGTCACAGGAAAAGTATGTTGAAAGGATATTGAAGAGATTCAACATGCAGGATGCTAAATCAGTTAGCATGCCTCTTGCAAATCACTTCAAGCTAAAGAAGACATCTTGTTCAGAAAGTCAGCAAGAGAAGGAAGAAGTGTCATCCATTCTTTATTCCTCGGCGGTCGGATCTTTGATGTATCTCATGGTGTGCACACGACCTGATATTGCTCATGCTGTAGGTGTAGTGAGCAGGTTCCTCTCTGAACCAAGGAAGTCTCATTGGGAAGCGGTTAAGTGGATCTTCAGATATTTGAGAGGTACTACACAGATGTCCTTGTGTTATGGATCCTCACAGCCAGTTCTTGAAGGGTTTACAGATGCAGACATGGCAGGTGATCTTGATAGCAGAAAGTCTACATCAGGATATGTTTTCACTTTCGCAGGGGGAGCTGTTTCTTGGCAGTCCAAGCTGCAGAAGTGTGTTGCCTTGTTGACTACAGAGGCTGAATACGTTGCAGCCACAGAAGCTAGCAAAGAAATGCTATGGATGAGAGGCTTTATTCAAGAATTGGGGCTGAAGCAAGAGGAGTATGTGGTGTTTTGTGATAGCCAGAGTGCTCTAGATTTGAGCAAGAACACTATGTTTTATGCCAGAATGAAACACATTGATGTGCGGTACCATTGGTTGCGGACAGCAATTCAGGATCAAGGATTGCAATTGAAGAAGGTTCACACAGATATGAATGCTGCTGATATGTGTACTAAGGTAGTTCCCAAGGAGAAGATGGAGTTGTGCAGAAGTATGGCCGGAATGGACATCCCGACGACAATACTGAGCAACCTGTGAGCAGATTGCACGGTAGATCTCCCCTAGTGGGCTGGAGGGGGAGATTCTACCCTACACCGCTAGGTCTGGAGAAACCTGTCTCTGATACCAATGAAATAGGTCTCTCCAACTATGTGGGAAGGTAGATCCTCTTTGCCAAACAAAGAGAGAAAAAGCCAGAACGAAGTTCCCAAGTATAGCGGTGTGATCGACAGGCTCGGGTGATTCACGTAAGGCGTATGCTCCAACGCGGTGATGTTGAGCAGTCGATGGGTTCTATCAGTGGATGGCCCTGGTGTTCCACGTAAGGCGTGTGCTCCAACGCAGTGATGTCTAAGGGTGCCGATAGTGTTTCGCTTGAGGGGAGGCTGACCCAAAGTATGGCGAGTTGGCTCTCGAGGAAGGTCCTGGTGTTCCACGTAAGGCGTGTGGCTTCAACGCAGTGATGTGCAAAGGGCGTCGATGGAGCAAGTGTTTCACTTGAGGGGAGGCTAATTATGTGGTCCTTTGTTTGAGGGGAGGATTGTTGGGATGTGCAAACATTAGTACCACATCGCCTAATTGGAGAAAGTGAGAGGGGCATATATAGATACATTCCATAGCAACAAGGCCTTTTGGGTTAAGCCCAAAAATAAAACCGTGCGGGCTCAGGCCCAAAGCGGACAATATTGTTTCTAGTGTGGAATGTAGGGGTACCCTGGGTCCTAACAAGTGGTATCAGAGCCAGGCCTTCTCCGGTCCTACGGCGGTGTGGAGGAGTCCCCGGTATCAAACAATGGCATGAGGAGATCCCCGGGTATAGCGTTGTGGTCGAACCATGGTTGCTCTTGGGAAAATAGGCAATGGGCCACGACATTGACTTGGGAAGAGCGGGCTAGCTCTCGAGGAAGGCTCAAGGGGATTCACATAAGGCATGTGTCGCAGCGCAGTGATGTTTGAGCAGGTGCACTCGATTGAGCAAGGTGTTAGAGCTGGTTCAGCTTGGTAATCACTGGATGGTTCGAGGTGTATCGCTGAGGGGAGGCTCATGTGGTCCTCTGTTTGAGAGGAGGATTGTTGGGTTCAAATAATAGTCCCACATTGCTTGTGGAAGAGAAGTGTAAGGGGTTTAAAAGAGTAGGACCCATCTTCATTACTGTGAGGCCTTTTGGGTTAAGCCCAAGAACAAAACCGTGCTGGCTCAGGCCCAAAGCGGACAATATTGTTGCTAGTGTGGAATGTAGGGGTGCCCCCGGTCCTAACAGCCGGGGCCATGGAGACCCTCATGTATCATATGCAATATTACCCACTTAAAAAAATTAAAAAAAATTTTAAAAAAAAAAAACTGGCCCAAAGAACTCTAAAATTCATGTATGACATGGGACATAGAAAACTGGGAAAGTTATTAATTATTCAATTACAAATAATTAATATATTATATTATGCTTTTTTAAATATGATAATTTAAATAAACCATTTAAACTAACTTTCACACCATAAGGTTTCCACCAAATAAAAATTGGTTTTATAAAAAAATTAAATAATTTAAATATGTTTAAATCCTCATAATTTTTTTTGAAAATGTGAAAGCCACTAGAAACGTCTTAAGTAGGTCCGAGCTCTCAATCTCTTTCTATGATATACAATGGGCTACCTAACTTTCTTCTTCAAGAAAACACATTGTACATTTTCATTTTAACACAAAAGTATACATCTCATGTCTTTCTTCAATTCTTCTAATTAAACACATTCTTTCATATCAAATGTAGATTTAAATGCAAACTCTACCTCATTATGTACACTAGGATGCATGGTCCTAATGTGTAGCACCTAATCCTTCCAATAACATAGTTTTGGCCACTTCCATAGATCTAAGACCCCATGTACAAGCATTAATTCTCAAGAGAAAATTTCTCGAGTAGTAACGTAACGAAAGCGTATAAGAGTCATTCGAATCCACAAACAGAGAATTTTTTTTTGAAATAATGTGTTTATTTTATGAAAAGCCGTGTACAATGATCATAAAAGTCTTTGTATAGACTGCCCCAAATCCTAATTCAACTAAAAGTAAAAAATTACGAAAAATCATCCAAAAATAGAAAATTGAAAAATTAAGGGCCTAAAATGATTGAATTTTAAGAAAAATCCTTCAAAAACAGAAAATTATAAAATTTAAAATTTCTTCTGACAGCGCAACCTGTCTAGAAACTCCTCCACAACCTGTTCTACATCTAAGTAGTGAACTTTTAGGGTGCTTGAGAAACAAGTACTTTTATTCATTAATCTCACACTTCATTCATGCAAACACTCGGTTGTAAGTAAATCTAGTGTTGTAAGTCCCCTTGTTCCTTCTATTTGCTGCATTATCTCTGGTTGAACAAAAATAAAGAAACAAACAGAAACAAATATATCTATCATATGAAACTAGAGTTTCAACTGCTGATAATAGATCAGAACCATTCTGACTTCAATTTATTCATGTCTCAGTCTCTGATTGCATGAAAATTTCATGAAAGAAACAACATCAGATTGATGGCATTGAAGACTCATGATGGTTGTACTGCCCAAGTGAGAGATCTTCTGCAACTGAGAATGGCATATGAACTTGATTATATTGTTTTGTGTCAAAGATGCATGGCATTGAAGAACATGGAGGCAATGTTTGACAACAGCAATATGGTTGATTTAGCTCCTCTTGATTTGAATTACTTCCTAAGTATGACAAAACATGCATGTTTGATACCCCACATTGATCATAAGAAATCTGATGCACTGTTTCACTGTTCTTGTCTGCAACCTGTTGATCTTGAACCTCACCAATAATTGGCATCATAGGTAAAGCTTGATAAGAAGGTGGCAAAATTAACCCTTCTTCATAAGAACTTCTCAATGAATATGGAAATTGAATGAGAGGAGGAAGCTTATCAATGGCATGCTGAGCAGCATTGATCAGCCAATCAACAACTTTGCTTGGTTGGTCTAACCCTAACTTGTCTTGAAGATTGTAGACTTGGATAGCTGTTGCCACTGATAGCCTCACCCTTCTATCTCTTAATCCCCTCACAGTGCTAACTTTGCTGTGCCGGTCTTTGCCGCCGAATGACCGTGGAACTCTTACAATTCTCGGATTCGATGTTACTGGCCATAGTCTTGATCTTGCTCCTTGTTCTGTTGCTTGGAGTCCCTCAGAATCTCTGATCATCTTATGGAGATGCTCATATATCATCTAAGCAATGCAAGGTAGTTGTTAACTTGATTAATTGATCATTGGAAAAGATCATCTTATTTTTATGCATGCATGACTCTTCAAGCAGACTAAGAAAATATTGCATACATGAAATTAAATATATAGTAAGGGATTCATGCAACCACATTGATAAACCCTGATGGTTCTAATATGATAGAAAGTTTGATAAACTTACTTATAGGTGCAAAACTCCTCTCCTTTAGAACAAGAATGGCCTTCCAAAATTTCCTTGAAGATTATACATGAATGCAATATGTACAAGTACTTCTTGAAGAAATAGAAGATGCAAGATTTGCAAGCATATCCTGGTTCTGAGGTTTTGTGCCTATCAGCTTGATGAGCTACAACTCATCAGTATCAGCAAATTTCAGCAGATATAAAAATACACATACCGAAAATCTCCGTACCATGAGAAAGAAGATCTCCGATAATGTGAGGTCGCAATCGGTTTATAGTTGGTCACAATTAGAATATCGATGAACATATGCTCACTTTCATCCTTTGGGACCATCAAGGTTTATAAACAACTTCTTTTTACCTCAGTATTGATTCAGTCTTGTTATTTCATGGATAAAAACCTATTAGAATGTATAGTTAAACACTAAATCTTTCTCAAATAGACCTAATTAATTGAAATCCTACAAGCTACAATGGATCTAAGGGACCAAGCTATATATATAAAGCCTTCTGGGACACCATCATGTATGAGGACCACAAAGCTTTACAACTTTGATCAGTAGATCTATCCTTCTTTTTTTTTTCTGCAACATATATAGTTGGTATGCATCAAATTTGTTACATCTATGAGATTCAATCTGAAATATATCTTTCATTGAGTCCAACACATATAAATCATCTTATCATTGACCTGCTTGATATCTTCTTCTCTTTTTCCTCTTTTTTCTTTCTTTAACTTCTCTTTTTTCCTCTTTAACTAGAGTATGTGATGCTTGTCTTTATACCCTTTTCAAATACCACTATGAAAGGTGGTCTTTTCACACTTCATATATGATATTATAGCCATGCATGCAATGAGAGAAGCTAAATATTCTTCATAGAAACAGAATGGCACAAACAAGAAACTCACGCAACTTGAAAGATTATAGAAAACTGAAAAGTTAATATAGATGATAGCGCACAATACCTCTCTTTCTTCATCAAGCTTCATATAAAGAAACACTAGTAGATGGAGACTTGATAAGATCCTCTTCTTTGTATATTTCAATGCTCTCTTCCTTTGTTTCTCATCACTATGTACCCTCCAAAGCATGCAACTTCACTGGCCAAAGAAGAAATGGGCATCTGCTTTTAATCCCCTCAAAAAAGCATGTGTTGCTTTCAATATTTCCTTCACATATGTCCTTTTTGGTGGCTTTGCAGTCCTATGATCTATAGCTCTAGGTGTCTTATGGTCTCTTGATACTCCTTTTAGGTGTTTTAGGGTTTCAAATATAAAGATAAACCCAAGAAATCCCAATATGAGAAAGACAGACTGGTCCCCAAAGTCTCCTCATAGTCTCTATATATAGTGTTAGTACTGATCCAGCCTACTGCTCAGAGAGCCACCCAATCTCTAACACTGATAAAACACACATCCTTGTACGTAGATCTATATTAAGTATAGGCATTAAATGTTACTGTTCATAACTTCACTACAGAATGGGAGCCCTGTTTTTTTCAGTTGTACCTCTCAGTGGGTATAATGCATGCATCCTCTTTTCTTTTGTTTGACATTGTCCTGGTTGCTCTAAAGTCATTCATATTTTACCTAACAGTAACATGGCGATGGATGGTTTCTAGTGGGGTGAGGTATTCATCAATTAATAGTTTCTTAACTTTCTTTCATGAAATAAAGAGAGACAAAAGAATCAAACTCTATTTTATTTATTATTATATGTGTTTTTTTGGTAGTTTTTAACTTTTTTTAACAACCATGCATAGAGTATGGATATATAATCAGTGAAAGCTAATCTAATTAATTAATTCATTTTATTAGGATTAATATTGCCTAGCTCTTTTAGTCTCAAATATATAGAACGGATCTAGGAAAAATGATTAGCTAGTGTGTTAATTAATTTATATGAGTGACTAAATTAAATATAATTGAGATAACATTGTTATATATATATATAGATTAGTTAAAAATATGCCAAGTTTATTATACATTAATATTTCTTAGTAAATTCATATTATAAATTGAATATAAGTTTAAGGAAGCTCACACGTGTTCACACTCACTCACGTGACTCGAGGGAAACGTGGCGGACTGCCGCTTCGCTATCGAGAACGTCCACGTCGAAGAACGATGACGTGTGCCACGCGCGAGATCCTCTCCACCCTCCTCCCTAATTCCCGCCCGCATGCTCCCTGCCATGCGCGCTACCCGACAAAACTTTTAATGACGTCAGCACATGCCACGGCTGCCTCTGAGACCGCCACGTAGCCCACCAGCGCGCGCAAGTTGCCCAACCGGCTGAGCTGTCGGGGGCCCCACATTTGCCGGACTACACGTGTTCCCGCGCATCTAGTTCTTACACGTGGCACGATCACCTGGCCTATCGCGTTTCCGAAAAAGAAGCAGAGCTGGGGAGCCGCGCCTGTGGGCCCCACCAATAAAGCACAGGGGAGTACGTGTCTGGCCCCGGGGCCACGCCGATTCTTCTCAATTCCTCGGCGATTCTCGCTGTCGGAATCTTTCCTCATCGGCTGGCTCCACCCCCTCTGCAGCCCGCTTCGCCGAGCCGATCTGATCTTGTATTGTTTTTTTTTTCAAACACCTCCCTTTGAATTTTCTATATTTTCATAAAATTTATTCAGCATTTTATTATTTAAAAATAATTTTTTTAGGTATTATATAAATATAAAAACCTTTGTTAAGGTGAAATTTAGAATAATATCTAATTTAGAGATTTAGTTGAAATTATAAAAAAAAATTAAAGGGAGGAATTTGCAAAACCCTTATTATATCATCTCCAAAATGCAAAACGAAACGTGTCGGCATCTAAAGTTCCAAATCGAGTTACGAGGCCGGCGGGCAGACAAGATCATGACGCGTGTCTATAAGAATTATCAAGAGGCTTGCCATCGGCTCGGCTCGGCTACGCTTCGCTAATAGTACCACGTGTCTTTCATCGATTGCAAACATAAGACGTGGCGCGAAGAGACCTAGGGGCTTAATGGACATTCTACATTCCCAATAATCTTATCTCCCTCTCCGTCTAAGGCCGCCTGTGTTGATTCCTCTTCTTCTTCTCCGGCGATCTCTTGACGGTTTTCGTATCCTTTCCTCAACCCGATAACCCATTAGCTTCCTTCTTCTCCATGTCGTCGCTCCTCCATTTCGTGTTGTTGAATCGAAATCCAGGAAAGTTTCTTGAAGAAAATGGAATCTTGGCTAAGAATTCATGAAATAGATTGCCTTCTTTTGATTAAAAAAAATCTAGTTTTTGCGGAGTTTGCCTGGCAATGGAGGCGGAGGCGACGGAGGAGATTGAGAGGGCCTCATCGAGAAGCCATGGCTATTCGCGAGATCTCTTGCAGCGGTTTGGGAGTGGTGTGTGCTTCCAAGAGCCGCCGGAGACCGCCCGGGGAGACTCGGATGAGATCGAGCTCAACCTTGGGCTCTCTCTCGGTGGGTGTCTCGGCGTGGACTTGAAGGAGAAGAAGCTTGTCCGTTCGTCGTCGGTGGCGGCGGTGTCGATGTTCCCGAGGGAGCAGGAGTTCATGGTGGTGCGACCGATCGAGAGGGCTTGCTCGCTGCCGACGGAAGCGGAGGAGGAGCAGAGGAAAAGGAAGGAGATGCAGAGCCTGAAGAGACTGGAGGCTAAGAGGAAGAGGCTGGAAAGGAGGAGCTCGAGATCGGTGGCGGCCGCCGGGAGGCTCCGCTCCGGGGAGGGGTTGGATGAGGATGCGGAGAAGGTTGAGGTAGAGATCGGCGGGGCTCCTAATGGTGTCTTGCTGCCGAGACGCTTCGGGTCTATCTCGCAGGGGTCGATTGGTTCACAAGGGAGTAGCTCCTCCAGCGTCACGGATTTTGAGGCCAGAGCATTGCAAGGTATTTTCTTCTCTTGTTGTTTTTGGGATTTCTTTTTTTTTTTTCATTAAATTTTGTTTGGTTGAGGATTTGAACATGAATCTGATTATATTGTGATGCAAACAAACAATTGAAGACCAAAAAATAAAAAAAGCAGGAAATTTGCAGGAAAAGATTTCAATGTGTGCACTGAATTCCATAGGTGATGTATAAATGTGTAATGTATTCTTGTATTGCCTTGAATGTTCTTAATATCAGTATTTAGGCTGATTGATATGTTTGCAAATTGAGAATCATTTGATGCATTTAAGTGTAAATACTATCCATCCTATATTATATTACTTGATGAATATTTTTAGTGATTATCTGAAAAGTAGCAATTATTGATGATTTGTATGTGAAACTGGAGTACATAATCAAAGAAAAGCAACTAGTGGAGGGGGAGATTCAGAGAGAAATTTGAATATATCTCAAGGATGCATTTCAAAAGTATACTGTGATCCAATCAGTTTGAGTCATGGTGTATATAAGCAGGGTGTAATGTTCTAGCTGTCTGGAAGTGCAACAGTAGTCAGGTGATTGTTTTAGGAGCTTTGCATTGCAATATAAGTAAGATGTTTCAGTTGATGTGTTTCATACTTTCGTTTGGTAATATACAAGTGTATTGCCTGTAATGGACCAAGTAATGCATTATCTTGAGTTCTTTATGATGCTGAAATATGTTTCGGAGAGTAAACGGCAGGCTATGGAAAGATAGACCATAGTTTTTAATAAAATGTATTTGAGGAGCTCTTAACATGCAATGGACAAATGAAAACATTGGGCTCTTCTAACTTACCACTCAAATGTATCAATGTGAATTATAATTTTTCTATAAAAAAATAATTTATTTTCATTTTTTGGCTGTAAGTTGACCATTAGAAGGGGAGCGTTGGCGCAATGTTAAAGTTGTTGCCTTGTGACCTGGAGGTCACGGGTTTAAATCGTGGAAGCAGCCTTTTGCTTTAAAAGCAGGGTAAGGCTGCGTACAATAGACTCAAGTGGTCCAATCCTTCCCGGACTCCGCACAATGTGGGAGCTTTGTAGCACCAAACTGCCCTCCTGTAAGTAGACCATTACTTGATTCAGTTTGCAAATATAGCAGTTTATGTCTAGCTGTAAATTTGATAGATGACTTGTGTAAATGCTTCCCCTCTATAAATGCATATTGCTTCATTTGTAGAGATTACAGAACAATCTCATTGTATGGCAGTAGTTTTACCACTTATTGGAACGATGCTAATCAGTGATAACTAAAAAGGATAATCTTTCCTTGGCTGTGATTACTCATCTCCTTTCTTTTTCCAGGCAGTGAACCCATGCTTCACATGGCCATAATCTAGAGAATTTTCCTATAGTATTATGTTGTTTGATCTATTCCCAATTTGTTTGGTTTTGATTTTAACATCTGCAACTCTGTAGGCTTGAGTTGCTCTATAAATGATTTCTGATACACTCTTCTTATTTTGCTTGAACATACCACCATTTAAAGCAAGTTCAAGCTTCTCTTTTAGCTAAGCTTAGAGGCAACAAACAAAGCAGATCTCCTTTTAAGCAAAAGGATTTCTCAATTAAACCTTGATTTTTAGGTGCATGCATTTATGCACGTCATATTAGCAATTGTGTATGAGCCACTGCTTTTGTGGTTGAATCATTGTCCTGAAAAGAAAGCAAGCTTTCCTTACCTTTCTCTTCTCATCACAGCAAGATCACCACTGAATACGATTAGGCAACTCTGGTTTGAAATGTCTTTTCTTCTATGTTTGACAGTCTAATTTGAGCCTTGAGCTGTTTTTGGATGGTGAACATGATGTTTCTTACTAATGAAGCTTTCAGATGCAAGTTACCATGCGTTAATTCAATTCGTAAACTGCTAATTTGTCTTGTTGCTAATTTGTCTTGTTGGTGTGATTCAGGTTTTAATCCGAGGAATCTACCGAATGTCCAGCAACTTGCTGAGACTGCCAATCACAAGTTGGGAGGAAGACCAGTAAATTGCGTCCAAGAAAGTGATGACCCACTGAGGAGGAAAATAAGGAGGCCAAACGAGGTCAGCGAGATGGAGAGGAGCATGATGGAAGAGATGCCATGTGTATCTACAAAAGGAGATGGACCAAATGGCCGAAGAGTAGAAGGTTTCCTCTACAAGTACCGGAAAGGGGAGGAGGTGAGAATTGTGTGTGTTTGCCATGGCAGTTTCCTCACCCCTGCCGAGTTTGTCAAGCATGGCGGAGGTGGTGATGTTGATCACCCTCTCAGGCACATTGTTGTCAATCCATCTCCTTCAACCTTCTCCTGATAATGCTTGATATAAACAAGAAAACTAAGAGGATAGCTCTTCTTTCCTTGCAAATTCAGGCATAAGCTTTTGCGTCTTTTTCTTTTAGAGTAGAATTTTTTTTTTTTCTCCTCTCTAAATTTGTTCATCATTCTCTCTTAAGTTGATGAGCTTCTAACAGAAAGTAAGTATTGTATCTCAGAACTAGAGGTGCAAATTTATTAATCTGAGCCCTTTTTTGTTTATCAATTTGATTCTCTCCTGTCTGGTGAATTCGACAAAATCTCAATTTTAGAGCTTTGGCTTGATGATTGAATTTCTGTGAATGAATGTTGAACCAGGTAATCCATTGTATTCCTTCTATTTCTTTTTGTTGTTCATCTTGGTGCATAAAGATATGTCTCTGATTCTATAAATTCAAAACCAGAAATAAAAAAATAAAAATGGTTGAAAGAAGCCAAATTGGTCATACCATTGTTTCAGAAACATCAAGATTTTCCATTTTTTGCTTTGGATTTGTAGCACAGTGTTAATGGCAAAGATCCAAAATGAAATTCAATGTATTTCCTGTGAAAAGGAATATTCTGAAAAATAAAATCCAAGTTCAACAACTATCCCTATCTTACCCCTAAAAAAATCAACTATCCCATGTGATATAAACAAGACCCTGAACTCAGACCGAGGAATCAAATTCAATGGTATCTTTCTTTTAAGAATGGACATTCACACACCCATCTTCTCTTCAGATTCTTGATGTTGATTTTTTTAATTAATTTATTTATTTATTTTCAGTTGTTCTCTTCTCAGGCCATCTCTTGTGCTGCAAAGCCATTAAAAAAATTCCCAAGCCAAAAATTGTTGGAAATGAAGTGGTTGGGTTTTTGCCCAGCTACTTCATCTCTATAACCCCATATTAACCAAAGCCCTAATTTGCCTTTAATCATCATCCGACGGTCACATTTCAACCCTTTTTATTGAGCCTCCACTTTCTCATAAACCCTAACAAGCTGATATTTTTTTCTTCTTTGAGTGTTGTTCATCTTCTTAGCAAAACCTTTTTCTTGAGTTGTCAGCTAACTTCCACCATTGATCCTGAATTGAATATTCATTGTTTTGCTTATATACTCCAAAGCTTAATCATTGCCACAAGCTGCTATTTTCTCCCGATCATGTTGCTAATTCCTTTGAGAAAATTTAAGAGCTAATTTACATCTTCAACTGGGTGATACTGAAGCATCTCCTCCTCTCCGAGATGTGCTAGGAAATGAGAATTCCAGCCGGAGGGTTAGCTATACCCTATTGACCGGGGAGATCGCCGGACTTTGCACAGAGGGGCAAAACTAGTCTTTAGGGTTGTGCTTGTGTACACCCCTTTCCCAAGATTGGGGTTCTTATCTTATGCTTGATTGTACTGATTTATTGATAATTGATTAAATTGCTTGAATGTTTAGTGGTCAAACCATGTTCTCTTGACTGATTTGTTCCTACAATCTAAAGACTTGTACACTGCAATAGGAAACTGTTGGGAAATTGCAAGAAAACAATACAGAGTGCTACAGTAATTTTCTTGAACAAGACCTGGAGGTTAAAAAGTGTTCTTAAACCTTCTACTAAGAGTTGGCTATCACTTGACTTTTTAATACAAAAAACACATAAGCCTATTACAACATAACTAAGAGCATGTTATAAAAGACAGTAGTAAAGTGCTGTCAGCTTTAACAAAAGACACAGGACATTCAAAAGTCATGGTCATGGTCAGGATAAGTCATCTGATACACTGATCAAATTACTGATTAGTCAACATTCCCCCTCATAATTTGCAATTTGCACTTCCCTTTTGAATTGCTGCAATTTTTCTGCAGTAACAGCTTTTGTAAAGATGTCAGCTTGGTTTTCTTTTGTGCCAAGAAATTCAAGAACTACTTCCTCTGCTTGAACTAAACTCCTGATAAAATGATGGCGCAATTCTATGTATTTTGATTTGTTATGATGCACAGGATTCTTTGTCATTTTTTTTTTTTTATATATAGAGCTAACTTAGCTAGAGGTTCATGTACAAAACTTCCTTAAAGAATCCAAAAGATCATCCAGCCACTGGGGGGCTTGAGTTGCATTTGTGAATTGCAGGTCATCTCCATCATGTGCTTTTCTTGCAAGGAAATCGGCTGCAGTGTTCTCCTCCCTAGGTATGTACTGGCATTCCCATCTTTCTAAAATTTTCAAATGATTCTTGCATTGCTTGGTGAGATCCTGTGTCCTCCAATTAACATCCTCCTTGTCTTGTTGCAGCAGTCTAGTGATGTGCAGGTTGTCCATCAGCAATCTTGCAGAGCTACTTCCCAATCGGATCAAAGCTTTGAGCCCTGCTAGCAAAGCTTGTAGTTCACCCTCCAGTGCAGAAGCAGCTGGATGTTCCTCTGTGCCTGCATAACAGAGAGTCCCAAATTGAGATAATATGATCATACCACATCCAGATTTTGACTCACCTGGCTGTCATGCCATGTCTGTGAAGAGATAATGTTGAAACAATTCTCTGTTTAGGATCCTTTGGGCCTTGTTTGACATATTCTGGGTGTGTGTCTGATATTGTATATATTCCATTGCTAGGGATACTGCTCTGTGTGCCATTTTTTTTTTGTTCTAATCTTGTCTTCCTGAATGTAAAGTCACACCTGTTCTTCCAAAGCATCCATAGCACTTGTGCTGTCAATGATACTTCTTCTGTTGTAAGCTTATGTCTCCCCAGTTGTCTTTTGTGCACCCATGTTCCTTCTAATAGATCATCAGGTTGAAGGTCCCAGTTGATCAAAAAACCCCTGGCTTGTATCTCCATCCAAACTAGTTTGGCCCATCTACATTGAGAAAAAAGATGAGTCAGAGTCTCAGCAGTGAGTTGACAATGCACACAAGGCATGTCAGGTCCCAAATTAATAGAGTATAAATGGGCGGTAGTTGGTAATCTTCTGTGGAAGAGTTTCCACAGAAAGGTCTTGATTCTTGGGATAACACTCAATTTCCACACTGATTGCCAGCCTTCCCAAGGATCATCAGGGCCTGAGTTTCTTAAATGTGTGTAGACTACAGCAGATAAAGTTTTGGTGCCAGTGCCTTGCTGCCATTCCCAACAGTTTAATTGTTCTTCTTGTATGACCTCCCTGCAATTCAAACTTTCAGTAATACATGGGGGGAAAATATCAGATATGACCTCCCAGTCCCATTCATTCCCAATCCTTAAATCCTGGACTGAAAGAAGGCCAATGTCAAAATCCATATTGTAGAATGTAGGTTTAAATCTTATAGGAATACTGAAAATACATGGATGCAGATATATTGAATCAGAGACTTGTATGTATTTGGTGATGATGTCACTCTTTACTAACTTTGCAGTATTCTGGAGAGTGTGATAAAGATAGGATGCCCTCACTGCCTTCTCATCCTTCCAGAGGGAAAAGTTGCCATATTTATATTGATATAGTTGAATCTATGCCTTCTCACTATTGTTGACTAGATCTAGAAGGTGTTTCGTCATCAGTGAATGTTTCAAAGTTTTCAAACATTTGATCCTCAAGCCCCCCTCAGATTTATCTTTGGAGACAATGCCCCAATTTATGAGATGGATGCCCTTTCCATTGCTTGTTTTCCAAAGAAAGTTCCTAACTAATTTGGATATTTGATCAATAACCCCATCAGGAATGGCATAAGTATTCAGAGTAAAGATAGGAAGGGATGAGATTGCAGAATTGATAAGAGTTATCTTCCCTGCCAATGACAGGTGCAGGGTTTGCCAGTGAGCAAGCCTTTTTTCTACTTGATCTACCAGGGAGTTGAAGGTTGATTTCTGTAGTCTGTTTGGGGATATCCAGCTCCCTAAGTATTTCAGTGGAAAACTGCCCACTTTCAGCCCTAAAATGGTGACAATGGATTTCTTGAGCTTGCTATTCAACCAGGATGGGAAAAGGACCTCTGATTTTTTGAGGTTGGCTCTTTGTCCAGTGATAGCTGAGTATATATTAAGGCACATATTGAGAGTTCTGGATTCCTGCCTAGTTGCCCTATAGTAAACAATTAGGTCATCAGCATATAAAGTATGGTTTAGTGAGTGGTTTGGGCCTAGTTTGATGCCTCGCAGAGCCTTCATTTCCTCTGCTTTGTTGAGGATCTTTGTGAGAATTTGGGCCACTAGAATAAAAAGATAAGGTGAAATGGGATCTCCCTGTCTAAGCCCTGATTGGGGTTTAATGTATTCTCCAACTCTCCCATTTAAGATGACAACAATGGTAGTGGTTTCAATGCATGCCTTAATACAATTAATCCATTTTAGTGGGAACCTCATCTTGGTCAACACAGCAAGAATTGCATCCCATCTCATGATATCATAAGCTTTTTCCATGTCAATTTTAATCATCATCATTGGGTGAGACTTGGGGTCATTCTCTAGGGAGTGTGCAACTTCTTGGGCCAGTAAAATATTATCAGAGATATTTCTATTCCTAATGAAAGCACTTTGTTCTTTGCCAATAAGATCAGGCAAAATATCTCGGAGCCTATTTGCTAAAATCTTGGTGATGATCTTATAATTAACATTGCATAAAGCAATAGGTCTATAATCTTGTACTGTCTGAGGGTTATCCTTTTTTGGGATTAAGGTTATCAAAGTTTGATTCCAACTAGAGGGGAGATGACCATGCTCAAAGAAATGTTCTATTGCCTTGACTATGGAATCACCAATAACATGCCAGTATGCAAGAAAGAATTCAACAGTGAAACCATTGGGTCCGGGAGCTTTACCTCGTGCCATGGATTTAATAGTGTTGTAAATCTCAAACCTGGTCACTGGTCCTGTAAGAAAGCTGGCCTGTTCATCTGTTAATACTGGAAGATCATCAGGTAGAGCCTCAATGGTAGTGGCCAGACTTCTCTCACAGTTGTCTTGCCAAAGTCTTGAATAAAAGTTAGTAAAGCAGGAATAAATATCAATTGGATTGGTTGCAATGTTACCTTGCTCATCCTTGACCTGTAGGATTTTATTTGTCCTTCTATGATTTCTAGCCAATTGGTGAAAGTATTTGGAGTTTTGATCACCATTGTTAAGCCAGTTTGCTCTAGATTTCTGTATCCAAAATGTGGTGTTTTGTCTTAGTAAAGCTTGGTGTTTATTGTAGAGACTCCTCAATTTGATATACATTTCTTCTTCTTTTGATGCTTCTACTTGAGGGTCCATCTCCTCTAGTGTTGCAATTTCTTTTTCTATGGTTTGAATTTTTTGTTCTAAGCCCTGAGTTGTAGTGGAACATGTATTGATGAGTTGTTGTTTGAGTTTGTGAAGATTGTGGCTAGTAGTGTGTAGAGGATTCCTATTGTGGTTGCCCCTCCAGGCAGCCTGCACTGCTTTAAGACATTCATCAGTGTTAATCCAATTCATATCAAACTTAAAGAGTTTAGAGCCTCTGTTGTATTTTAAGGATGTAGTCAAAAGCAGGGGTTTGTGATCGGATTGATACCTAGCTAAGTGTTCAATGTGGTAAGTGCCTATACTATCATGCCAAATCTCATTTGCAATAATTCTATCAAGTCGAGGCCAACTTCTTGCCATACCTTTCTGGTTATTGCACCAAGTATAAGGTGAACCAGTGTAAGTCAGCTCATGAAGATTGTTATGAGTAAGAAAAGCATTGAAACACCTGGCCTTGACCTCAGATGTGTGACTGCAAGTTCCTCTGAGATTCTTTCTCTCTTCATTGTTCTTGACAGCATTGAAGTCCCCAAGCAGTAGCCAGGGAAATGGTATGTTAGCTATTTTGGATAAGCTGGTCCAAACTTCTTTTTGAGTGCCCATGGCTTGTAGATCACTGAAACCAAGCAGGGTTTAGTTTTATGGGTAGTAACAGCGAGATGGAGTACATACCTGTTCTGTGTGAAAGGTGTGACCAAACCTATTTCCTTCCTTCACAGAGTGATTATTCCCCCCGAGAACCCAACAGAGGGAATGGCAGCCCAATGCCAAAGTTTCTTAAATTTGTTACAAAAAGATTGCAATCTAGCTTCATCTGCTCTGGTTTCCACCAGACAAATAATAGATAAATTCAGTGATCGAATAAAAGTTGAAATTCTACTCACAGTGTCTGACCCTGAGACGTCCCGACAATTCCATAGGAGTACTTTCATCGGGAAACTTTGAGATTAAGATTGTGGTCCTCCGCTTTTGCGATCCGACCTTTCTTCTGTATTTGAGTTTCAGCTGTAGCTCCTCGTTTACTACCATTTGTTTCTCCTCGCACCAGGTCTCCAATTTCTAGTTCCATTGTTTCCCCTGGGTCAGGTGGTTCTTGTCTATCAATCATGTCTACCTCCCTGTGCCTCATTTTGCCTGGATCTGGAGGTTCCTTTTGATGCATGATTTGTGTAAAGACCAAAAAAATTTTGAGCAAATTAAAAACTCTATAAGGGCCAGAATGCAATCTGACTTAACAGATTTACGGAATTATAGCCACCTTGGGATAAGGAGTTGCATGTAAAGGGTTTGAAGAAAAGGACTTGAGTGCAAAAGGTGATGAATAAAGACTTGAGGATGAAGGGCTTTCATGCATTGACTAATTAATTTTTATTAACATGGAGGGTTTGAATGCAAAGATGGCATCACTACGTATTAAAGAGATTTACTAGGAAAAAGGGTTCAGGTGGGAACATGATATATATATGGTTGGTTTGGAAATAATGCATGAGCTATAGGGTGTTAAAGAGATGCAATAAAGCAACGATTTGATGGAGTGATTGGATATAGTGACTTGATGGATGAGTGTATTTTGAGTAAGATAATTAAGATGGAGGCTTTAATTTTGAATTGTTGCCTTGAAGCTTCTAGAAACTTTGATAACTTAAAGGTTAAGGCTTTTGACTATTCTCACATGTGATAACATGGCAAGTAGAAGATAATGGAAAGGTCAAGGGTTTAAGGGGAAAACTCCACGCGTGGTGCTGAGAAACGTTTCCCATATCAATGTTCTCCTTGATCTCTGAACACGATCTCGGGATGACATGGGCGCATGTACGGCGGAGCTTCGCCGGATTCTCTGTGCATAGAAAAGGGGGTGGCAGTGTGATCCGGCCATCATCCCCTCGAGCCTCCCACCATGTACTCTCGGGTAGCATAAGAAGGAGCCATGGCCTCCATTGATGAGAGTAACCATTGAGAGCCAGAGGCCTTGCTGATCCTCAAAGACCACTGAGGAAATGTAGCTTTTCACACTTTCTCTCAGCCAACCCTGCAGCAGTTCGGAGGAGAAGGAGGGACGCAGGGAAGCTCCGCCTCTCAGTCGCGCCAGCCGGCCGGTGATGCCCTTGAGTACGTCATAAACGCCGGTAAGCTCTCGTGGTCTACTCACGGTCTTGTACTATAAATGGGGGGGGCAGCTGGTAGTGGGGAAAGGTTTGCATGGTGGAGTTTGCATGGTGGAGTTAAGAGAGAAAGAGAGGCATGCATGTATTTAGAGAGAGAAAGGGTTGCATGGAGGAGTTTGCATGGTGGAGTTAAGAGAGAGAGAGGCATGCATGTATTTAGAAAGAGAAGGGTTTGCATGGAGGAGTTTGCATGGTGGAGTTAAGAGAGAAAGAGAGGCATGCATGTATTTAGAGAGAGAAAGGGTTGCATGGAGGAGTTTGCATGGTGGAGTTAAGAGAGAGAGAGGCATGCATGTATTTAGAAAGAGAAGGGTTTGCATGGAGGAGTTTGCATGGTGGCCGAGTTAAGAGAGAAAGAGAGGCATGCATGTATTTAGAGAGAGAAAGGGTTGCATGGTGGAGTTTGCATGGTGGAGTTAAGGGAGAGAGAGGCATGCATGTATTTAGAAAGAGAAAGGTTTGCATGGTGGAGTTAAGAGAGAGAGAGAGAGAGAGAGGCATGCATGTATTTAGAGAGAGAAAGGTTTGCATGGTGGAGTTTGCATGGTAGAGTTAAGAGAGAGAGAGGCATGCATGTATTTAGAGAGAGAAAGGCTTGCATGGAGGAGTTTGCATGGTGGAGTTAAGAGAGAAAGAGAGGCATGCATTTAGAGAGAGAAAGGGTTGCATGGTGTAGTTAAGAGAGAGAGAGAGATATGCTTGCAGTCTAGAGAGAGGGATGCATAAAAGAATAAGAGATTTCATGGGCTGATCTTAGAGAAAGGAAATAGGAGTGGGGAGTCATGCATATGCATGCATGTTATGTTGTTTTTGCTTTCATCACATGTACTCTTACAAGCTTAGTAAAGAGATTAAAGCATGTTGAATGCATGTATAATATAGTGAGGGTGAAAGTGATATTGCATGAACTGGTACTGGTGGGCTTAGGATTTCTCAGGCATGATAGAGATTAAAGAGAGTAGAGGGTGGCCAAGATGGACACTCAGGTAGTGGTATTTTAAGATCATCATGGGCTTACTAATGGGAGCTACGTGCATGACTTAGTGTAGGGAATTGCATGGGTGAGCATTTAAAGAGGGTTGCATGGGGGGTTGTGGTTCCTGTCATCAATAACTTAGTTTGATAATGTGTACACATGCACGGCTACACACACAACGTGGGGTAGTGGAGTCGTTAAACTACATGTGACTCGGCTTGGTTGTGAGTTTGAAATACATGGTCAACCACAACCACACACAGGTGGCTTGAGGAGAGGGGCCTATGCCATGGGCCCAAGTAAGGTATTAGTTAGGCTAGTAAGCTTTAGTCAACACATATGCTGATACGGGTTATGTAAATGGCCAGATATTGACGTAACGCCAACGGTCATATCAGGAGCGACGCTAGACGGTTGCTAGACACTTCTTCATCACGGTAAGTTACCTCTGCCTAGTACCCACTCTACGGAGTGTTTATTGGATTTGCTACTATGTCTTTTAGTAAGTACTCTTGCCTCGTGCCCTATTTATTGACTGGTTGCTTTCTCGATTTTATGCTTGTAAGTACCTTTGCCTAGTTCCCGCCCGAACATGGGCTTTATTGGCATTACTCGATAATCTTTTGATATCCATGTTTGTGCACGCAAGTGCTATTGCTCATCCTGTTTCCTTTATTGTTGATGATGAGATCTAATATGCTTATCTAGTTGGTATTCCTCTATTATCGCTTGATGATATGCACATGTCCGTTTGATGACTTCCTTGGATTATTGTTTCCATATTTATGTGCATTGGTATGTTGGTTGTTGGCATCTGTTGAATATGTGTTTCGTACTCACTTTCCTACGGATCTGGAGTGTGGGTGCTCCAACTTGGAGCGCCTAGGGCCGAGGACACCTCGGGCGCTCTTATCCCCATGGGGACGATACATCGTCCTGGCCCTTGCCAAATGGGACGATACACTGGCCGTGTCGACATGTAGAAGGGTAGCGCTGCTGAATTCCCGACTACGGGACGATTCCAGCTGAGGCTGATGGCTGAATACTTTGAGAGTTCTATGATCTTTCAGGCGTTGAGGCCGTAGTTGACATTGGGAGCCCCTTTCATTGCTTGTCTCTGGGTCTCCTAGATGGTTGGTTGTGCGGGGTGTAGCCCCATGTGCTTATTTAGTCATGTTTCTTTGGATTATATTTGCTTATCTCTTAATGTTCATGACTTGCTTACCCACCTCATAGGTGCATCGGGCTTTCCATTCAAAGCTCATACACTTGATTTCATCTCTTTCGCATCCCGAGGGATAGCCGAAATGGGCTAATAGAGCCGCGTGGGAGCCGGATTGTGATTGAGGTTGGCAATTCTCGATGATCGATCTTGTGTGAGAGAATACTATGTATTGAACCCGTGATAGGGTGAATTGTATTTGAGTATTAGGGTGCCTCGTAATTCTAGGTGCTTATCTTCCGCTGATATTATACTCTGATTTATGTTATCTGATTTATAACTTATTCCGCTGCACTTGTGTGGTTGTTTTATGATCACTTAGGCCTTGTGCCCGAGCGGGGCTTGCCTCCGCTTTGGTACGGCCGGTCTGCTCACGTGCCCGAGGCCGGGATCTTTTGGGGTCGGGGCGTGACAATTTGCAATTCTCTGTTCTCCATCTCTGCTGAGGTGCCAATGTTTTTTGCAACACAGATTACCAGTGCTGCATGGTTGCGGTGGATGCTATCATCAGCAGTGGTGTCCATAAGTTGTGGGTGTTGTATATAGGGATTTAAAGTTCCAATCTTTTGATTTGCAGAGAGGACAGAGGAATGAAGTTCAAGTTCCTCTCCATATTGTTCCTTGAAAGCAGTGTTTCCTTTTGAGGCAGATAAAGAGGTATGGGTGTGACCCTGTCTGTCATGTCTTAACAGTCTTCCGGTGCTGCCACCTCTTCCATTGGTGAAGGCTCTATCTGATTCTGAAGTCCATTGTGCGTGAGTGGCTTTTCTTGACCCTCTCCCCGGAGTTTTTTCACGACCTCGGCTTGTCAGGCCTCCACGTGGAGCTCCAACCAATCTGTCCACGCCGGGGTAGGTTTCTTGGGTTACTGGCTCCGCTTGAGTGTCCGGGATTACTTGCTCTTCAACTTCAAGTGCTCTCCAACGATCTGATGTGATCAGTGTCTCCTGTGTTTGATGTATGCTCTGCTTCTTTGCGAAGGATTGTTGTGTGGCACCCCTCCTGGCACCACCGGCCTTCGTCTATATGGGTTCCCCTGAACTGTCATCCAGCCCCCAAAATTTGGGTCTCTAATGGAAGCCTCCTCCATTGGTTGGTCTTGCATTCTTTCCTCCTGGGGTCCTGTATTCCGCGCCGAGGTGCCAGCCTCCTCGGCAACCTTTTCCTTCCCTTTCGGGTTAGAAACCTGTTGTCCGGTTCCGGTTTCCTCCAGGCGGCTCCCAGAGACCCCCTTCGTGCAGTTGATAGCCCCATGACCAACAATTCCACAGTTATAACAGAATACAGGTAGCTTTTCATATAATATTGGAACAAAGCATTTGGACCTTCCTGTATTAACCCACACTCCCCGCTCCAGCGGGCGAGTGAGATCAATTTCAAGACAGACTCTGGCGTATTTTGCTCTGTCCTGGATACAAGTGGTGTCGTCAATTTTGATCACTCGCCCGATAGATGCCGCTACTGAATCAAGTGGTTCCGGTTCCCAGTATTCTGTGGGGAGATTTAAGAACCGTACCCACCGGATCGCAGTCGAGAGTTTCTCCAGGCTTGGTTGAAAATGTGCTCGCCAACGAATCAAGTGTAGGACCATTCCATTTATGGACCAGGGACCCTCAGTGAGGATAACCTCGGTCATTTCAGTTGTGCCGCATCGGATGAGGAAGAAGCCATTTGGCATATCAGCAACTGTGAACTCGCCTAGATCCGCCCAGAATCTGGAAAGTGCTTCCCTGACAATCCCCAAAGGGGGAGCCCGACCTAGAAATTTGCCATAGACTACAGTTTGCATACCTTCGTGTGCTCGTCGCACAACACCTTCGTCCAAGTACACCGTGTTGGTCACTGACGCCTTGAGTCGCTCTAGAAAAGGACCTGGAACAAGAACCGAGGGTATTTCCTCGCTGCGCTCCGATGATCTTGCCACATTCGCCCAGGATCTACCTGCTGGGGGTCTTCCCTGCCAGACAGAAGGTCGATGGAGAGTTTCCCTTCCCCCTCCCAGTCGGATGGAGGAGTCCGTTGTGTCTGCTTTGGAAAAGGTTGAAAAGCTTTTGGGGTTGGAAATAGGGTTTTCGATGTCCCTGGAGGAAGTGGAGTAATGAATGCCATTGGGGCCCTCGCTGGGCTCCATAACTCCCCTCCCCCACCTACCAACGTAAGTGGGGGACAGGATGCTCGGATCGCAGGCTAGGGTTTCACAAGGCGCTCTCAGTTAGGGCAAGACGAACTCGCTGTATTTTGTCATTTTTATTGAAGACATATTATCATAGTATATAACTGTCGGTGACTTCACTTCTTGTTGCAAATCTGATAGAATTCTTCTCAACCAAACTGCTTCACATGTTGCCTCTATTGCTGCAAATATATTCAGATTCAATTGATGATAGAGTTGTAGATTTTTGCTTCTTAGAAGACCATGAAACAATCTTGGATCCCAAGCAAAATAGATAACCTGAGGTGCTCTTACGATCATCAATAGATCCTGCCCAATCACTATCGGTATAACCAATCAACTTGTTCTCTTCTTTTTTCCTATATTTGATGCCATGCTTCTTGTTGCTCCATAATGCACTGTACTTGGCTCATTCATGAACCTTGAAACAAGACTAACAGGATAAATAATGTCAGGTCTTGTATTTGTTAGATAAATCAGGGATCCAACCAAACTCTTGTACATGCTTGCATCTACCTTTGGTGCTCCATCTTTCAACTATAATTTATCACTTGTTGCAATGGGGGTTGTGACTGGTTTGCATGCATTCATTTGAAATTTCTTCAATAGTTCATCAACATACTTTTCTTGGCAAATAAACATCTCTCCTTTGGATTGTTAAACTTAAATGCCAAGAAAATATGTCATGAGGCCCAAATCTGTCAATTCATATTCCTTCATCATTGCTTCCTTAAAATCTTGCACCATTTTTGAATTTGTGCCTGTGTAGATCAAGTCATCCACATACAAGCATATAATGAGAAAATCTTTCATTCCTTGCCTCTTGATATATAAAGAAGGTTCACTTTGGCTTTTGCTAAAGCCATTCTGCTGCAAGTAGCTGTCAATCTTTTTATTCCAAGCTTTAGGTGCTTGTTTCAAGCCATATAAAGCTTTTCGAAGTTGATATACCTTGTCTTCCTTTCCTTGCACTATGTATCCTGCAGGTTGATTTACATTCACTTCTTCATTTAGTTCTCCATTTAAAAAGGTTGATTTCACATCTAACTGAAAAACTTGTAACTCCAATTGTGTAGCTAGAGCAAGAACAATCCTCATTGTCTCCAAACGTGCTACTGGTGCAAAAGTTTCAGTAAAATCAATTCAATGCTGCTGTGAAAACCCTTTTGCAACCAATCGGGCCTTGTGTTTTTGAATTGTCCCATCTTCTTTGTATTTGGTTTTATACACCCATTTCAAATCAATAGCTTCTTTGTCTTTTGGCAGATCCACCATTTCCCATGTACAATTCCTTTCAATTGCATCCATCTCTTCATTCATTGCTTGTATCCACACTTGTTCTTTTACTGCTTCATCAAAATTTTGTGGCTCACAAGCAAAATATGCAACATCACAAGTGTCATAGATATCAGTCAATGAACGCAGTCTTCTTGGTGGAGAATCATCATCAGTTACCCCAATTGAAGATGAGCTTGAAGTTTCCAATGATTCTGAATTTGAACTTGAAGCTTTTGATAAAATGTTACCTGTGCTTATTGAACTTGAATGATCATCTTCCCAACTCCAAGCTGCTAACTCATCAAAGATGACATCTCTTGAAACAATGAGACCGTTGGTCTTTGGATCTAACAACCGATAACCTTTAGATTCATCACTATAACCAACAAAAATATATTTCTCTCCTCTTTCATCAAACTTCTCCTTTTGTTTTGAAGAAACATATGAATAAGCAATATATCCAAAGACTTTCAAGAAATGTACCTGGGGTTTACGCTGATGCTAAGCTTTATAAGGTGTTTTGTCTTTCATTGCCCTTGTTGGAGATCTGTTCAGGATGTACACTATTGTGTTAACAGACTCGGCCCAATAACTATTTGGTAAGCCCTTTCCTTTTAGCATACTTCTAGCCATCTCAACTATTGTGCGATTTTTGCTTTCCGCCACACCGTTTTGTTGAGGAGTATGCCTTACTGTCAGTTGTCTCTGAATCCCTTTTTCTTTGCAATATTCTTGAAATGCTTTAGATAGAAATTCACCTCCATGATCTGTTCTCAGAATCTTCAAGTTTTTCCCACTTTGTTTCTCTACTAATGCCTTGAACTGCAGAAAAACAGAGAAGGTCTCTGCCTTTTCCTTCAAAAAATACACCCAAACCATTCTAGTATAGTCATCAACAAATAACAAAAAATATCTGCAGTTGTTCAGTGATGGAGTTTGTGTAGGCTCACAGAAATCTGCATGAACTAATTCAAGTAGAGCTTTAGCTCTCCAAGATGTCTTGGGGAATGGAAGACGATGCATTTTCCCATAGATATATCCATCACATATTGCATTGTTCTCTAAAATTGTAGGCAAGCCAAATACCATTCCTTTGTCTTTTAACAAATTTCAAGCCTTTAAAGTTGAGATGCCCGTATCTCAAATGCCACAAGTATGAATTATCATCTCTAAGACTTTGAAAAGCAATATGCTCATCATGGCATAGTTAAAGGAAAGCCCTTGTTTGCATTCATCTTTACTTTTGGCACAATGAAGTTTGTCTTCCCTTCAATGATGGAGCATTCATCTTTATCAAAGGTTAATTTGTAGCCTTTTTTCAACAATTGTCCAACACTCAATAAATTGGTAGCTAGGTTTGGAACATAGAACACATATGATATTAATGTTGTGTTACATTGCATGGAATGTATAGCAACTGTACCTTTGCCTTGAATTTGATGAAGTTTTCCATCTCCAAGCTTTAATTAAGAACAATAGCTGCTATCCAGTTCATGAAAGAAATTTTTGTTTCTTGTCATGTGATTACTGCATCCACTGCCAATATACCATACTTCACCTAATTCTTGTTAGGAATTCATACAAGTATAGAAAATTCGCTCCATCTCCTTTTCTTCCACATGATTAGCTTCACTGCTTTTATACTCCTCTTTATACCAACAATCCTGTTGAGAGTGATTTGGAATTCTACACCTTTTACAACGAAACCGACAATCTTTGCTTTCATGTCCATTTTTCTTGCAAATAATGCATCTAGGTTCTGAATTGCCACTGAAATTTCTTTGATTAAAAGAACCTCTTCTTCCACCACCTCTAGCTCTGAAATTTTGAGTTCTACCTCGACCTCTTCCACGACCAAATCTTTGTGCTGAATTATATTCTTTGCTTTCTTGTTGTTGCTTTGAGTTCTTTGATTGAAAGGCATGCTCTAAGCTTTGACTTGAGAATCTACTCATTCTCTTTTCATGAGCCTCCAAAGATCCCATAAGCTCATCAAGTGTGAGTTGTGCTAAATCTTTGGACTCTTCAATTGCTGCAACAACATGCTCAAAATTTGCTGGAAGACTTCTTAAAACTTTTTCATTGATTCTCTTGTCTGCTATGGTTTCTCCATAGCTTCTAATTTGATTTATCACTACAGAAATCTTGGAGAAGAACTCTTGGACAGCTTCACTGTCTTTCATGACTAGATTGTCAAATTCACGCCATAAATTTTGAAGTGTTTGATGGAGATCACTCTATCATAACCTCCAAATTGCTTCTTCAGCACATCCCAAGCTGATTTTGCTGTAGTAGCATGTGAAATTCTTGGAAGGATAGCTTTGCTTACCCCTTGATGCATGAGGGCCAAAGCTTTTGCATCTTTTGTTCTACTTTCCTTGTACTCCTTTTTTTTTTTGCTGCAGTCCAGCCTTCTTGAGGTTCCTTGCTTGGTTCAAAACCCTCTTCAACGATCTCCCAAAGGTCTTGAGAAGTGAACAATGTCTTCATAAGAACGCTCCATAGATCGTAACTTTCTCCATCAAAGATGGGAACCCCTTGTTAGGAGTAATTGAAGGCAAGCTCATTGCTAAATGAACTGCTAGATGAGGCACTTGATATTATTGGTTTTGAGAAGGAGATTGAAGAAACAAAGTTGGCTCTGATACCAAATCTGTTGGGAAATTGCAAGAAAAAAATACAGAGTGCTACACTAATTTTCTTGAACAAGAGCTGGAGGTTAAAAAGTGTTCTTGAACCTTCTACTAAGAGCTAGCTATCACTTGAGCCTATCACAACATAACTAAGAGCATGTTATAAAATACAGTAGTAAAGTGCTGTCAGCTCTAACAAAAGACACAAGACATTCAAAAGTCATGGTCATAGTTAGGATAAGTCATCTGATACACTGGTCAAATTACTTATTTGTCAACATAAACAATCTAATCTACAAGTTCTGTTTTAATTTCAATAAAGCAATAAGAACATTGATCAACATCATCACTGCAATCTTGAATCTGTCTCACTAAATGCATTAAAGCCATTGATTTCACTGAATCTGTTTGAATCCACTAATTAATCTCAGTTCGCTACTTTGATTATATCCACTACTGAAACTTTAATTACACTTCACTTGAATAACAAGAAATAGTGCTGAAATTTGAGGTCCTAGATTCTGTTGTTCCTCCCCTAATATAAATGCTCTGATACCCTTCTTTCTCTTTCTCGTGACATTAATTGAGAGATTTAGATATCTAAGCATACAACCTTCTAAAGCTGATGAGATCTTCATGATCCAAACTTTTTTTTTTTAAGGAGAGATCTATTCTCACTTATTTTTATACATATTTTCTTATTATACCACTATTTTTTTATTTTCTACATATATCTTTTTAAAGATAAAAAAAAACCTCTCTATCTTTTCTAGGTTGTATTATGTATCTTTTTGTGCTTCAGGTTCTCCTTTTTTTTCTTCCTTACTTCTATCTCTTTTCCTGTCTTTTTTTTCTCACTTTCTTCTCAGATTTTTTTTTCCTATTTACACCTTTTTTATAAGTATTCAGTGCATGGTTGAGATTCACCATGCATGGAGTCAAGATCTAAAGATACCGAGTCGAGATCCAAAGCTGGTATTGATGTGACACAACCGCAAATGTACGGGTCGTCACAAGTAATAAAGTGGACTTGAAAGTCGGGTTATCGATCCTCAGGGAGATGGAAGTACTAGTACCCATTCATCTACTATCTAGTCGATCTAAAGGTGGTTGATTATGCTAATTCTAAACTAATCAATTGAAAACACAAACAAGGGAATCGAGTTGCTCTTAAGGTCAAACAATCATAAAAGGGGATGCTCGAACAATTGAATCCCCCTTGGACTTCTAAAAGATGAATGCTATTCTCTATCTCGACACTTGATTGATCCTTGGCCAAGGGTTTCTATGGTGCTTTCACTCCCTCTCTCGAGGTGAATTACTAATCCTAATGCCCTTACCGATGATGATCTAGGGAACCTAAGTCTTGGAAGGGTTATGGGAATAATACGTCTAAAGGACTCGCTCTCCTTAGTACCCGGGTTCTCGGTATACTCACAACCCCCTCTATTGGAGATGGTCTACACATGGGGAGGCGTTTGCTTCTTCCCCCATATGGACTAGGAAAATCCATCCGGGCTCTCGCAACGTAGAGGGATTCACTTACATTGAAACATCCAACAAACTCAATGAAATTCAACCAAACAATCAAAGATAGAGAAATAACATTAATTAAAACATGTCCAAGGGTTCATCAATCATCCAAGCATCTACAAGATTAGCCCTCCATGAAAGGGGGGCAACAATCCAAAACAAAGATGAAGACAAACAAAGAAATCATTAGGAATAATACTAATGCATACACCGTTGATGGCTTCTTTAATCCTCTTCCAATGATTTCCCCTCTTCTTGCTCCAATAGCTTCAAGATTAGAATCTCCAAGCTTTTCCGAAGATTAAGCTCTCTCCCCAAGTTGCTAGCCTCCCCCTAAACCCTCATTAGTCTGCTTTTATACCTCTAGGGTTTTAGGGGTGAAATTTACCAATTTGCCCCTTCTAGGTTTGTAGATTCGTTGAAATCTTACGATTACGGGCCCGTATACGGGCGTATATCAACCCGTATGACTTCCAGCCACCTCCATACGGCCTAGTATACGAGTCGTATGATGGCTCGTATGCCTTTTCAGGTGCCAGTATACGGCCGTATATCAGCCCGTATAGATGCCCGTATAGGCCCTTCTGGGTGCTCTGAGGTCCCAGTTTCTCTCGAAATGCTTTCTTTCTTCCGGGGTCTTGGTATTTTGTCTTGTTTATCAAAATGAATACATTTTAAGTATCGGTGGGCAAAAAGTCTTCAAAATTACATGCCAAGCATATAAGAATATGATATAAAATTATGCTCAAATGAACACTTATCAGGTATCTTAGAAAAAGTTGAGAATTGTTGACAGAATTTGGATCATACACAATAACTCTAAGGCCCTGTTTGGCAAGGGGTTATCTTTGAGGGGTTAGGGCACCAACTGGAATAAGTTTCAAATTTTTTTGAAATTTTGGCCCTGTTTGGCAAGGGGATATCTTTGAGGGGTTAGGGTACCAACTAGAATAAGTTTTAAATTTTTTTGAAATTTTGGAGAAAAGGAACTAAACCGAATTGGCTAATAAGTTGGCGAAATATTTACCCTGACTAAGGTTGACTGTACGCAATTATGAAATTGCCCCTGTCAATAAACTCTCCATTTACTCCAACTTCAAGCCAAGTCCCGCCTCTTCGGAAACCACAATGACCGACATCAATGCTGGAGGACTTCGCGATGCTCCAACCTGCGGCTTCTCGTATCCATTGCTATACCTCGATGGCCATCAATGCCGGAGGACTTTGCGATATTCCAACCCACGGCTTCTAGTATCCATTGCTATACCCCAATGGCCATCCGCTTCCCACCGTAGAGAAATCTCTATTTCGAAACACCATGCCGTTGATCCTAGCTAGTACCATTCTCGCCCCTCACCTCTCAATCGCGCTCAGCCATCGGGTCGTCGTCTTGCAAGATCCCTGGTGGGTCGTTGTTGAAACACGAGAAGCCACAAATTAGGTAATATTTATGTGTTTCCCTTTGATCACTGCCCACATAGACTTGGGATTCGGTTGTCTTCTCTGTTGACCTAGGTTTGGGTTTTAGGTTTCGGATTTCCTCGTTTATCTGAATAGCCATTGCCGGAACCACAAACTATTATGCAGTCAAATAAACATCAATCGTCACTGAAAACCAAATTGGATGTTCTCAGGATTAGATTGTGAATTTGCTTATTTTTTATCTTATTTATTATGATATTTTTTTGTGAAATTTGTTTGGGCACTGTCCACTACTCTTCATTCGTTCTTAACGGTACTTGTTTAGTTGAATATCATTATTTTAACTTTGTATTTTGATTAACCATTTTTGTTATTATTTTTTGTTGTATGTCTATCATTTAAGTTATTGCGTTCAGAGTTATTTACATCATCAAGTAATCCCTTCCTCGTCGCCATGCAGCGTGATGCATAAATCTATCTTTTTTTTGGTGATAGGGGGTCCCCATCTGCATGTAATTAGGAATGACTAAATTGTACTTTCCTTTTTCAGGTACATGACATCGGTGCCATTGGAAGATTCTGGACCTGCGAACACCTCAGTGCTTTAGGATCAGCCAAACCACCGATCTTAAGCGGTTTGGACTAGGGATGGAGAGGTATTAACTTGTATTTTTCCTTTTAACCTTTCTGAAATATGAATTATGCATGGTTTTGACTTTTGAGCCTTACTTGCATCGGGTCAAATAATATCTGCCCTGCAGGAAAGTATAATAAGTTATGTGGACCACCATGACTTTGAATGGGACCTGACTAATGGAGAGGTAGTTGAAAGAGTAAAAGCTGCAGGTTTTCATGTTGTCTCCTCGATACGATACATCCGACTAGATCACACCCTACTGATCGCTTTTGTTGAAAGATGGCGGGCCGAGACAAACACATTTCATATGCTTGTGGGTGAAATGACTATTACACTCCGGGAAGTCGAGGTACTCACTAGACTGAGAGTAGATAGTCCGGCGGTGATAGCAAATATGAACCATGATTGGGACAGCTCTGCGAGGATATGCTCGGTGAAGCACCTAAGGAGATAATTAATGCCATGGTGCATGTTAGTTGACTATATTACACATTCAGTGTTGCAACCGACCCACCTGAGCAAGTCGACTGCGCTACGCAGGCATATATTTTGTATTTGATTGGCACAAGACACATGACGTATTCTTCCAGGAACTTTATCTACTTGAACCGCTTAATGCTTAACTGACGATATTTTGATGGGACAAATGGGGCAGGGCATTGACTTACAAATCTCGATTGCGCACATCGAACGTGCTAGTATATAGGAAGGATCTTGATCTATTGGATGAGCTGGGGTAAGTTCACTTCATCCTCACTCTTATTTCATTCATGTTAACAAGAATTCGAGCCTTAAAATGTACAATGTAACAAGTATGCTGGACCCCCTACAGTATGGATGTTCTTCAGAAACTACCTGACGAGTGTCACCATGGGAAGGAAGTGTGGCGGACCTGCGCCCCGCTATTGTGCATGCATATCGCCAAGCCCCACTGTCTGGACAGAGTTATGCAATAATTTGGCCGACTGTAATATATTCCACAGCCTATACCTCACTTCGAACTTTATTTGAGGTGTGGTCGGTCAAATGTTAATTAGGTAGACGCTCGTTCTGAACTTATTAGAGATTGGGAAGAAATATGAAATTTCATTACATATCAAGTCTGAGGGATAAGTACGCAAAAAGAATTACGGGCGAGGTAGAATCGTCAGTGGTACTGGACTATCACCCGTCAATATATATCACCCCCAACCTACCAGAACAAAGGCGACGAATACAATCCTAAGCTGGTTGTGGAAAGGGCCTTGGTGAGCCAGCACTATCTTATATTAGACTGGATTGTAAGATTAAAGGAAGCACTTCATAACCCAAATTTCTTTTTTGCATGTTAGGTTTGTGAACCATGTTGGACATCTGCAACGAAAATATGACACAGAAGGGAGCATTCCTGAAGATATATATCGAGGCTTTGAAGAACTGTGGGGCCATTACGACAACGTTGGAGCGCTGGTTGATCTTCGTGAAGAACCTAAACTTGCATAGTAAAGTACACATTCTGAGGACATCTAAGTATTTCAGGCATGCATGTTAGTGCTCAAGGCATGGAACAAATTTTGTTTACAGCATACAAAATGTTTACAGACTCTGGGAATCATTTGATACCCTTCTTTAATACGTGGATTTCTCATTGTGGAGTTATCTTACATAGCTGCAGCTGAAGGCTCAACTCAAACATTTGTCGGCCAGAGGGACATAGCTAGGGAATCCCAAAGAACCTATCCCCTAGGATTGACCACACTATCTTCGGCCCATACTTCGTTGACATCATCATTAAACCCCTCACCCGAATAAATGTCTGGACCACCTGTGGCATTGTGCTGATTATGTGATGCATGGGAACCAATATAGTTGTGCAGTATAACATATGCAATAACAATGTCTCGTTGCGTCTCAATCAAGAATTGTGATGCAATTCGGAGATTCTTGAAACGTTGCTTCAACAATCCAAATGCCCTCTCAACTATGTTCCTCAACCGGGTATGCATGTGGTTGAACTTGTCCTTCACATTACGGTATCTACCGTGAGTACCTTGAAACTGTGCTAGATTGTACCTTTCGCCTCGATATGGTGCTATGAAGCTCGATGTATTGCTATACCCACTGTCGACAAGAATAATACTTCCCTACGGGCACGGAGAATATCCCTCTCTCGATAAAATGCTGCAATACACGCATGTCGGCCGCGGAACCTTCCCACCTTGCATATACAAACTGGAATTGTATGTCGCAGGATACTATGGCCATTACATTCTGGCTGGTCCACCCATGCTTGTTTCGAAAGCTATCTTGGGATTCCTGGGAACGACTATGGGAACATACGTGCCATCAATAGCCTCGATGACGTCCTGCGAAATGGAGGCAAATCCTATACAACCGTCAAGAAAAAATAAATGCGAATTGTGGTTTTACATGTGATGAGGACGACGGACCTTAAAAGTGGGATAACATCAGTGTGTGTTGCGTATTGTTGGATGAACGTCCTCCTCACCAGTCGGCATATGGATATAATCATCCTTTAACGCGATAATGTCGTCCATGACTGCATGGAAATACCTACTAATGGTTTCTGAACTATGTTGAAATTACTCGCATAGAACCCTCATTGATGCAGCATAGCATATGATAACCATGAAGATACCAACTTGCTCCTGCACATCCATAAACCTGGTGCTTTGTAGCAGGCCCCGAGACACGAGGACACCGCTTAGATCAACAAGCATGACAGGCTCCATCCGAAATAAGCTATGTGCACGCCTAGGATGACCATGAAGTACATGTTTGATCAATGTTGCACAGGAGAAAGGGCCGGTGTGCTGCATATGACGAGGGGCATGTGGACGCCAGAGCAGCTCCTCCACAAATATCTGTCGTAAACCTTCCTCCATTGATACAAAAAAAAACAAGATGTGGTTGTAGTTGTTTCTCAAGGAAGAAGAAGAACCAGATGTGCGTCTACATATGTCAGTGAAGGACAGGGGATAGGTTAAAGGTGAGTACGTTGGGGACCTAACCAGCCCAATTTGGTATTATGAGCTATAATGCAATCAGCTGTAGATTGTACCATATAACACTGGCTTTTCAACAATGCTACATATCTAAAAGTAATAATCACAATAAAATTTGCACACACATAACCATGTTGGACAAATTTAATAGACTTTGACATGATATGACAGTGTCAATGGCAAGTACTTGCTTGTGCATCTGACTCACGTTGGCACTGGAAATGGATTTAACATCCAATTTATGCGTCTATTCAAATGTTGCCTAAAATTGCTTAACAAAAGTCAATAATGTAAAGCTTAACAACGGTTGTGCATAGCATATGAACAAACATACATACTTATACTTAAGTTATATTGAAATAAGACCGCAACAAGTTCAATTTCTCATACGAAGGATTTCGAGACATGAACTTTAAATACAAGGTAGCATAGAGATAAAAAGGTAATGTTGCGGCGGCTTAGTTCAAGCGCTGTTGTTTTCAAACCGCCCTAGGATCTGCTGGTCCGGCTTTTGATTCCTTGATATATTATACATATATTTAGGTTAGATTAATGGTATTAATGATGAATATAAGTTGTCTACATATTAGTTAACGGGTGCATGAAGCTGTTACCATACCTATTGTCGGAACTCGCGTACGCGCTGCTGGAGCCAGAATGATACGACCATCTCTGGGATTGTGAGGAAGAAGATGCGCTCCTCTCGCTGCTTAATTTCCTGCCCACTGACGAAGATCTCCTCGGCAGTGATATCTGGCAATATTGTGAGTCTCTCCATACAAAGCTTGTAGGAGAAATCCTCATCATCGTCTTTATTGTAGGATTGCTTAACAATTTTGCTTCTCCGGTCGCTGAGCTCCACCAGACTTTCCAGGTCTACCAGCCGTTGATCTGCAGATTTTTTACCTATATGGGGGATAGCTGATTGGGATTGTTTCCTCTTCGTCCCGGTTACAAGCACGTCAGCAACATCCTTCCCACTAACTCACTGCAGAACGTCATTGCCATCAACTGGCTGAATTTCTTGTAGGCTGTCGAAAGAGCCAGATCCTTCGTCGATGTCTACAACCGTCCTAGCCTCTGTCAAACTGAATGCATACCAACTTGTTGTGGTAGACGCGCCAGCAAGCTCGTGTACTTGCCAATAGAGAGGAAAGATATGGTCTCTTGCGAGCTTGTAATCCTTATTAAGATGTAAAACAAAATCATTAATTAAGTCGTGCCAATAATATGCTAATAAAATCAACGTATCATCATCACCTTCACAACTTCGTCCCATACTTCTAGGTTGTTCGGTGTTGGACGTTGCAGGGCATAATCCCATGTCCATCTGTTTTTGTTGACAAGGCTGGAGTAGAGCCTATAATTTTTTTTTTAAAGTCTTCCATCCATTCTTCAGTTGATTACCAGTAACAATCTCCTAGGTCTTCTGCGTGTATGCAGTGGCTATTCAGGACCATACCTCACTCTTGAGTGAGCTGGCAAAGCCTTTCTTGGTTGAATACTCCTCATGTAGTAGCCCTACAAGGATTTCATCGCCATCAGGTCCCCAGTTCTGCCTACGGGGATGCCGCAAACCATTGCGCAAGTTCGTTGTATCATTGATGGTTGTAGAGCTGGTTGCTTGGAATAGATCTACGCCACCACATGTTGTCATGACGGATCTTGAACCCCCTACAACCACAAGGAGCCCTCCATCAGTGGGTGGAACCTGTAACACAACAAACACGACCCCAGATCCAAACATTTTTACAGAGAAATCTAACATGAATACATAACCTACCTTTGAGGCTCTTTTATCCTCCCCGTGAGACCGGTTCCTTCACCAAGCAATCTATATCCACCACTCTATCATAAAATCGACCCGAAAACCACCCATGCACCATGTTGATCTGCTGGTTGTTGGAGTTTTGAAGAACGGATCTTGAGACTCGCCGCCCTAGATGCCGTGTAGGATCTCCGCAGTCGGGTAGCTTGGTAGTCACGGAAACGGTTGAGTTGCACGAAGGCAACGGTAGAGGGGAAAGTAGTTAGGGCTTGGTCGTCAAGAAGGATTGAAGTCATTACTACATTATCAATAATTAGGGCTAAGTAATTACAATTTAATAGGATATTAAATGCGATTACAATTCAGGCCAAGCATTTAACATAAATCTGGCGACATGGCCTTGCAAAGTGAAAATAAAAAGAGGGTAATTTGGTCTTTTAGTAGGGTGGGTAGACATCAACTTCTTCCTCTAATGATAATGCTAAACCCATGTGCAATGTCAGGATTGATAATAAACATGGCAGCTTATTGTTAGGCGCCCAATCTTCTGCATGGGAACCTGTATAACCCCTTGCCAAACAAGGTGTGTAAAGCTTTTATATTACGAAATTGATAGTAAAAATTCACTTAATTTTTCTTTATTAATTTTATTAATATGTTTCTTCATTTTTAGGATTGTGTTGGCGCCATTGATGGAACACACATTCCTATCACTATTTCTTTGGCATTGCAAGACCCTTAGAGAAACAGGAAACAAACACTATCACAAAATGTTATGGTCGCGTGTGATTTTGATCTACGTTTTGTATATGTACGAGCTGGATGGGAAGGTTCTGCTTCTGATGCTAGGATACTCCAACATTCGCTGGAACAAGGTTTTGAAGTCCCAATGGGTAAATATTATCTCGTGGATGTTGGATATGCAAATATCCCAAATTTTATTGCAGCATACAGAGGTGTCCGTTATCATTTGTAGGAGCAAGGACGAGCTCAATGTAGACCGAGCAATTATAGAGAACTATGTAATCTGTGTCATGCTTCATTAAGGAATCATATTGAACGCATCATCCGGCATTTTGAAGATGAGATTTCCAATACTTAAAGTTGCAACATTTCACCCGATTGACTCTCAAACTGATATAGTAGTTGCTGCTTGTGTGTTGCATAACTTCATCCGTATACACAACGGTGCAGATATTGTTGAGGAATGTAATGATGAAGTCGAGGAAACTATTTTACCTGATGGAGATGATACATACGGAGAAGATGTCGACACAATGAACTCTGAGCGAAATGCAGGTGCTCGTAAGAGAGATGAAATATAATTGCAAATGTGGGAGGACTATTGTAGCTATCGCCGAGCTAGAACTTAAATGATGTATTAGGTTATTAATATTGGTTGCTTCAATAGCTGATGTATTAGGAGATTCTTTAATATATGATGTATTAGGAGTTTCTTCACTATCTAATGTATTAGGAATTTATTTTTGAGTTTGGTTGCTTCAATATCTGATGTATTAGGAGTTTCTTCAAAAATATAATCATTATTTAGAAATTTCCAAACATTTGTTCATTCCTGTTGAGAATATATAACCATTGTCACGCCCCGACCCTGATCAAGGGACCTCGAGCACGTGAACAGACCGGCCGTACCCGAATGGAGACGAGCCCCACTCAGATACAAGGCCTAGATGAGTAACAGATAACACATAAAATCAGATTATATCTCAAAATGTCATATTTAAACATTTGCAGAGTTTCTACAACGGAATTAAGACCGAAAAAGGTTTACATGCCCTACACACGGTCAAGGCCCTATAAGGGACTTACAAGAATAACTTCTCACACTCAAGGAAGATTGAGGTCCTCGAACCTCAACAAAGTCAACCCGCTCCCTCGCAGCTCCCGAGTCCAAGTCACCTACTCCTCGGAACCTGAAAAGAATAAGGGAAGCAAGTGCATGAGCTTTCGAAAGGAAAGCCCAGTAAGTACCCTGCAGAACCAAAGCGACACAGATGATATAAGAAAGTCAAAAATGAGCAATTCGAAGATCATCAAACCACAGAAACAGGGCCACGCCCAGCACAAATCAAACCCTGAGAGTCTACCACAACAACGATAGGTCTCCTATCCAAAAGATCTTAACAGTGTACTCCTAAGAGTTCACAAGTCATCTCCCTAGTCGGTTATCAGCCTCAGCCAATATCGACCCTCGGTCCATGGTCTAGTAGTGCTACTAAACATAGACGTATTTTGTCAGCGTATCATCCCACTGACGGGAAAACAAAGATTACCAGTTATTACCCCCACTGGCGGGAAACAAAGATTTTCCAGTTATTACCCCCACTGGCGGGAAACAAAGACTTACCAGCGTTTTACCCCACTGGCGGGAAACAAAGAGTACGAGGATGGGAGAATCCTTGAAACAACATAGTTGGTGTATACCTTCCTGGCCAGCGCACAAGCTCACGTGATTCCACGGCTACGTGCCGGTCAACAGGTAGGCACACTCAACACTCACAAGCAAACCCTACAGGATGCTAACTTCTTCAACAAGCACAGATGTCCAAGAGAACAAAATACGAGTGTGTGCAACCATACCAAACTATGATATCGATGGGGCAATACCCCCCCAAAGGGACATACAAGCATGCATGTGCAGGGAAACAAACTTCCAAGGCACGAAAATAACGTGCACAAGTATGAGATCAATGAAATAAATGTCCAGGGAATCCAATAAGCATGCATACGAATGATCAACAAGGAATCAAATCTCCAAGGAAAGAGGCAAAAGTACTTACACAGGTATCAAAGATCAATCAATGATAACGGTACTAGGCAGAAGTACTTACAAGAAAACAACCCACAAACGAGGGCAACGAAGCAAAAGTACTTACCTCCGTCTCGAGCTAGAAGTCTCTCCTAGACTCCTCTTGAAAAGCCTCTAAGTATCTCCGAGAAAATCTGATAATAGAGTTTCTATTAGAGTTAAAGTTCTAATAAAACCCTATGACTCTAATTACACATACAGGACTCTCGTTCTCGTTGGGCTTAGGCCCACTAACGGGTCCTAGAGACCATCTCTCCGAGTTCTGGTCCTTATCCTCTGTTTGCACGTTCTTTGGTTGACTCTAGATCTAACTGGTCAAACCTAGTCAACTTGACCGGTCTAAACCCTAATTTAGTCATTTCTAGTCACTCAAGGTAAGTTGGGCTCTTTTTAAGCCCCATTAGACCATTTATCTTGACCTTTGCCCTCTTTTAACAAAGGAAGGGCATTTTGGTCATTTTGGTAATCTATGACCCTAGGGGGTGTGGTCATACCCTGTCTAGGGTTTAGTTTTCCTCAGTCAACATTCCTTTGTCTAATTATCAAAGCTGGTTTTGTTAATCCATTTGAGCCCAGCCCATGGACCTCCAAAACATTGGACCCGATTCCTATCTTATTAGTCCATGGCTTACTTATGTATTTTGATTAATTAATTCAATTAATCTTCTTGGTCACTCTAACTTAGTTGACCATCCATTGTAATTAGGTTAACCACGTCACCTTAATTGACTAGTCAACCAATTAGGCTAAGCTTACAAATCCTTACTTGGACTAAATCAACTAGCTGGTGGGTTAACCTTAGCCAACATTATGAACTAACCAAACTTCTTAGTCATTTAAACCCGTTCCTATTGGGCCCAAGCCCAATTTGATAATATCAGACCAATTCAATCCTCTTGTGTGACTTGATTAATCATGACCAGGTTTATTTAAGCTTGATCCAAGATATAGGCTGACTTAGTATCCATTTTGATTAACCAACTTATTCGTCACATTACCTTTGTTTCAAATAAAAATCATTACCTTGACTAACTTATTAGTCATCCAAACTTTACCTTAATTAATCAATTATTCTTTTAATAAATTGTCACTATTCCAAAGTAACAAATATTTTAATTGATTAATTAACCTTAAACTTTGTTATAATAACAATGCTTCAAAAATTCATTCAACTATAGTAAATAATTAAACCCTTTAATTGTCACACTATAGTTTTCAAATTATTAATCTCACTAATAATTTGTCACACACAAACCATAGTTATCATTTTAATTAAAGACATCACTTTGTTTAATTAAACAATACTATAGTCTCTATTAGATGTCACACAACCTATTTTTGGAACAAGTTAATCAAATGATTACTATTTATTTGTCACCCTAGTAAGGTTTTAAAACTTATTAAAAACCCTTAGGGTATTTTTAATCAACCTTGCTTTTAATCACTATAGCTCCACAATTATTCAAATAATTGTCACACCCAAAGTTATGAATATAGTTATTGTAACTATACCAAATTAATTAAATTGTCTCTTATATGAAAATATTTAACAATTTACAAATAAATTGTCACACTCCCTAAGTTTCAGATTAATTAACCCCAATTAATCCGGTTAATAAACCAAACTATATTACACTATAGTTTATATCCAATTAACTGTCACATACCTAGGTTTCTCAATTAAATAACTATTTGTCACAATACTATAGTTTAATAGTATTATTCATTCATCAACCTAATTAATCAATCATTATTCTAATTAAAATAATTAATTAACTAACTATTTAGCTAATTACCCTTCTTCTTCTTCTTTCTTCTCACGGCGGTGGCCGGCCGGAGCTCTAACAGCGTCGCCGGAGGGTTGCAGTGGCCGGGAAATCTCTGCCTCGTGCCCCACCTCCTTCCGGGATTCTTTTTCAGGCCCTAAACCATCTATGAACGCGGCTCCTTCTCCTCTGTCCATACTTCACCGGAGGAGTTCACCGGCGTTGGCAATTTCCTCGCCCGAGAGCCCCATTCGCCCGTAAATGGTACCAGGAGCTCCCTCTCGACCCCACGAGCCTGTTTTACACCTTCCCTAACCCCAACTCCCCCTCCCGGAGCCGTATCACTCGCGTTCCCAATCACGACTCCGGAGAGCTCTAAATGGCGTCTATTTGTGTACAATCTATGATAATTTTAATAGGGAAAGTCTCCTTACCTTGACCTCGACCTCCCGGTGGTGAAATTGGCGACAGAGGCTCCCCGTGACCGTCGCTCCTTCCTCCGGCCAACCTTCGCCGGCGTCCACCTCGACGCTCCGTTTCACAACGCTATAGAAGGGTCCAAGGGGTGGGTTTTATAGAGCGAGGGATGCCGAAGGTGATGGAAGCGTTTGCGAGCCGAATCGTCGTCTAACGGCCGAGTTCTTCGCGAGTAACGCTCGCGGCGGCCGGCGGCGCTCGCGGCGGGGGTTTCAGGCGGCTGAGAAGAGGAGAAGGTGGCGCCTCGGGATCCGGTCTCTCGGATGAAAGGTGAGGATTAGTTGATCCACTTCAACGGCTTGGATCACATTACGGAGTCTCGTATCATGAACTCGTCAGATGGAGGGCTGAGATTTCTTCTGTACTAACGGTCGGATCTTAACCCTTTGTCTCGTATCTGATCCATGATCAGATGGATTGAACCCATGATTGCCACGTGGCTCAACTGAGGCCGTAATAATGCCTCGAGATTTCTTCTCATCTAAGATCTTTTAATCTTGCCCGTTCATCCACTACTATAAGGTTTTCTCATGGAAAATTATCCATAGGTCCCTAGAAAGTTTTTAGGTCACTTTTAGGTCCAAACCTGTGAGAGGGGACAATTATGTTCCAGTCCTTGGAACTTTCAATAATTATAAAAAGATCCTTCTGATCCCCTAACAACCCTAATTAGGATTTTTCTCTGGAGAAATTATTCCTGGGTCCCTAGAATGTTTTTAGGTCACACTCTAGTCCATTCTCTGAGAGAGGGGACTATTTCCTTTTAGTCCTTAATACTTTACAAAAATTACTAAAAAGTCCTTGAACTCCCAATTATTACTAATTGGTCTCAAAAATTTAATTTATTCCCCTTTTTTAAGCTTTTTAATTCTCCATCCTTCAAGCTTAAGGAATCAAATAATTTATGAATCATTTTACGGAATATAAGAAAAATTTTATTCCTAAAATTCGTGGGTTTTACAACCATGAACAAAATATCCAATGTCACTCATGTTAAAATACATAACCATAATATAAATACGTAACCAAAACCATAACCAAAATACAAATCCATAACCATAATGAAAGTACATAACCATAACCATAACGAAAAAAGCAAAGCACATAACAATGACACAACAATTTCCCATTAATCCATTTTCTGGAACATCATTTTGAGCCATGGCGCTCTATCCTCCTCATCGAAACACAAGAAGAGTTCACGATAACTCTTATCTTTAACAAAGATTTGGGTAGCTTTGAATATTTCTTCACCGGTAAACATGTGTTTCATTGTGTTAAACACCTTCATGCAATCTCCTATTGTATGCTTCTTTACAACTTGAGTAGTCTTGATTACATTGAGAAAATCTTTATTCTCGCGCTCTTGAAAAGCAATGTATTTTTCCATGTTGAATGATAAATCCTGAGGTTTTTTTCCCTTTCGTTCCCTTTTTCATCTCTGTCCATCATGATCTCTTATTCCCTGGTGCAATTCACTACTTGAACCTTGAGTTTGAGGGACATGTGGTTGTGTGCAAGGAGGTTCCACTTGCACATTATCATCCTCCTCCGTCTTAGGTATTGGTGATGCTTGGATTGGATAGTTTGGAATAACTGGAGTTGGGGTTCGAGTACGCACTGGTGATTCAGAAATAACTTCATAATCTTCTATACCACGAGAGCGTTTACCTTCAACATATCTCCTTATACATTGTTAAAAAAAGTAGCCCGTTAGTAAAAGTAAAAATAAGATAAAAACGAAATATTAGAAAATATATCCTTACCCTCATAAGCATCTTGCAATGCTACAAAATATGGAAATGGTTTTTTATACCATTTCCTCGCATCTCTATTCCTCTGTATAATTTGCTCCAAATTAGATAAAAGTCGATATTGAAAACATCATTCATTAGAAAATAAAAATATATACATACCTCCAGTAGTGGTGCCCAAACATCATCAGGGGCCGAAACAACATGTCCTTCGTAGTCCCATCCAAAGCCACTTAATTCAGACAAGGTTTTTAAAATCTTGTAAGCTTTTTTCAACTCCTGTTCTAGTGCTTTAATCTGAATGATGGTATAGCTTGGATTGGAAAACTTGCTCTTCATGTTGTGCAATATCTTATTCCATGCTTCTTTAGTCCATCCATTTTGTGAACGGTACACAGGAGTATTATACTCAGCCAATAATTTCACTAAGTGAGCCTTGTGAATTTCCATCCATTTTGCTCTACTTTCAATTTTACCTTCACTTGCCATTGGCTTACAATACACAACAATGAACTATCATTAGAAAAGAAATCTAATGTATCTTATTGGACATAGAATCCAATGTAACTACACCAACAACTTCCATGCCATCGCATTCTATGTCTAATAAGATCATATAATACCACAAATGAATCTTCCTAATCTGCATCGGCAAAGAAAAAACAAGCACTGGCTATTACTTATATCATATGAGAATACAAAAGCAACTCTGAGTAGTATTTTTCGGGGGCAAGCAAATGTAACAACTATTATTGTATTTGTTCAAACCTTTTAATAAATATGCATGATGGAACTTTTCTTCAAGCATTCCATGTGAACTGTGTTTGTTCTCTGAAGATAAGCTCTGCATTACAGTAAACTAAGCAACTAATGCATGGCATGTTACATGAAGAGAACACCTACAGCTACACCATATGAATTAGGCAACATGTGAATAACACAGGTTAGATTAATTGCTCACTATAGGAATACTTATAGCATTTGATGGAAACTTCATTTTGTTTGATGACATGAGAGATATCCACTCCCATCCAAATGTATCAGAACATACATGAGAGTGCACCCAATTGTCTTGTTGCGGTGCCTTTTATTTGGATGCTTTGACAATTTGATGGCACAACAACTTATTAGTTGCATGCATTTAGACAGTAAAGTTATTACACCAATTGTCCAAATTTATAAGAAAATCCAGTCAATCAAAGTAGCACAACTAATTATGAATTAAAATGAATATACAGGTCTAGATTTCAATGTTTTTATAGATAAAAACCAGATGAGTCTGCATATCATACACAGAACTTCATGTTAGCCCTTAAAAATATTTCATACAAAGAATGTCACCAAGGTAGCAAGAAAATTTTCTTTTAAATTAAACTTGTTCAATAAAACCTTACAAAGATTACTCCTTACTCAAGTTCAAAGCGAGGACTTAAATTAGGAAGGAATTTCAACATCCAACCAAGATGAATGTCATTCCACTTTTGCATCTCAATGAAATATTATTAATCAAAGGGCTCTATAAATAGAAGTTATCCATAAGATTTTCTTTAGCATTCAATTGCAAGCATCCTGATGACAGGACTAGCTAGAGCCAATACTAAATACTATTAAGTAAATCAGTAAATTTAAATAAAACTAAGCTTAAAACATTGGGCATCTTACTGTTGACTTATTAGACTAAAACAATAGAAACAATTGAAACACAACTTGGAAAGACAGTTAAACACAATAACAAAGTAAGAAGCAAATCCATGCATGCTGAACACACAACAAAATAAGAGTAGATCTGGATTAAAAGTATGCGATTTCTTGATGTACTAATTTCCTCTGAATCAAGCAATTTGATTGCTCAACAATTGAAGAAGTTGACTTTGTTTGAATGAATGGCTTATGCAGTAAGATAGTTCATGGAACAATGAACCTTCTTTGCAAAAGTAAGCATGTTCTAATGTAGCCTTCTCAACATGAACACAACGATGAAGAACACATGGATAAACCGAACCAATCAAATTAAAACCAAGAGAGAAAAAAAAACCATATTTAAAACCAGATCTGGGAATGATAAATGAGAGAAAAATGACCATAGACCTTGAGGGGAAGGTCGACTTGAGGGAGGAGGTGAGTGGATTGGTCCGGTAGCAAGGTCAACAGTGTCGACAGCGCCATCTCGCTCACCCGTCATGAGGTTGCTCGGGAGAGAGATCAGAAGGGGACAAGAGAGAAATACAAGAGAAGGAAAAGAGGGAGAGAGAGAGAGAGAGAGTGAGAGAGAGAGAGACCTACCTTCTGTGAGGCTTCTTGGCGCCGACGGTGATGCTGCTTGGGAGAGAGCTCGGAAGGGGATGAGCGGGTCGCTCGAGGGAGAGACGCGATTTTCACAATGGCCAAATATTTCACTCCGAGTGGAATATTTGTTTCCTATATAATTCATAGGTTATGTAATATTTTTGTAGCCTCAAAGAACCAACCCAAACACACATTATTCCATAATCCCCTCAAAATATTAAATTATATAGTATTGTATGGATTACAAATCCGCCTATGCGAGCATAGCCGGTCCCAAGCCCGGATAAAGGATGATGGTTGCGGTAGGTTGACAGCCAGCGTAAAACTTTGTCACTCTTATGATATGGATTCTCTAATATATACAGTTGGGACGTGCTCACCTAGGCACGCGCTACATTGGCACCCGGATGTAGTGTTAAATGAGCAAGGGGTTCCATCACATCGCCGCCCGGGTGTGATGGAGTATAGGCAAGGGTTCCAACATCATGGACGGGTATGGGTAAAGAAGTTAGTCCCGCCACATCGGCGCCCGGATGCGGTGTTAAATGAGCAAGGGTTCTCGCATCTTAGTGGACAGGTGCGAATAAAGAAGTTAGTCCATGAGAGTAGAATTAGGATTAGTAGTTGGAATATAGGATCTTTGACAGGAAAATCTATGGAGTTAGTTGACACTCTAAAAAGGAGGAGGATAAATATAGTATGTTTGTAAGAGACTAGGTGGATAGGAAACAAGACTAGAGAGATTGGTAACACAGGCTGTAAATTATGGTATTGTGGAGGGGATAAACATAGAAATGGTGTGGGTATAATTGTGGAACCAAAAATGAAGGACAAAGTGGTTGAAGTGAAAAGGGTAGAAGACAGAATTATACATTTGAAGCTAGTGTTGGGAAAAGAAATAATTAACATAGTGAGTGTATATGCCCCTCAAGTAGGCTTAGGAGAAGAAGATAAGGTCAAGTTTTGGGAAGATTTGGATATGGTAGTTCCAGGGATTCCAAGTGAACAAAAGCTTTTTATTGGGGGTGATCTTAATGGACATGTAGGTAGACTTAGTGATAGCTACGAGCAAGTGCATGGAGGTTATGGATATGACGCCAGGAATGAGGAAGGAAAATCTATATTAGATTTTGCTTTTGCTCATGATTTGGTGTTAACCAACACTTGCTTTAAGAAAAGGGAATCACACTTGATTACCTTTAAGAATGGGGTTAATTGTAGCCAAATTGACTTTCTTGTTACGAGAAGAAGGGATAAATCTATTTGTAAAGATTGCAAGGTTATACCTGGAGAAGCATTAACGACACAACATAGGTTGGTGGTGTTGGATGTGAAGAAAAAGGGCATAGTAAAAACATAAAGGAGGGTTAAGCAAAGTAGGATTACATGGTGGGCGTTAAAAGGAACGAACCAATTAGCATTTAAGGATAAAATACGGGAAGAAAGAGGCACAAATGTGAAAGATGATCCAAACACCTTGTGGAAGGAGATGTCGAATCGTATTGAGAAAATAAGAAGTGAGCTCCTAGGGGTCTCTAAGGTACTGGGACCTTGACCATAGGAATCATGGTGGTGGAATGAAGAGTTTCAAAAGACTATTAAAGAGAAAAGATATTTGTATAAGAAATTACCCACAGCTGAGAATGGAGAAGTTTTTGAAAAGTATAAAAAGGCAAAAAAAAAAAAGAGGCCAAGAAAGCGGTTAGCGAGGCCTGAGGTAAATCCCTAGCTGATTTATACCAAAAGTTAGGGACACGAGAAGGGGAAAAGGAAGTATACAAGATAGCAAGGCTAAGAGATAAAAAAAGGGAAAGACTTGAACCAAATCAAGTGCATTAAGGATGAGTCTCAAATTGGTCTTGACGGGGAGATAAGGAAATCAAGGAGAGATGGAGAAACTACTTTGATCACTTGTTCAATGCAAGTCATGAGGATAACTTTACGGATTTTTATGCATCAACGATAGAAAGGAACTTTAGCTATACACGTAAGATCAGGCCTAGCGAAGTCAAGGAGGCACTGGGAAAAATGAAGGCTGGAAAAGCTTGTGGCCCAGATGGTATCCCGATTGAAGTTTGGAAGTGCCTTGGAGAAGTAGGGGTAGAGTGGTTAACCAAACTCTTCAACTCTGTCCTAAAAGGGGGGAAAATGCCAGACGACTGGAGAAAGAGCATTTTGGTTCCTATTTATAAGAATAAGGGAGATATTCAAAATTGCACCAACTACCGTGGTATTAAGTTAATGAGTCATACAATGAAACTCTGGGAGAGGGTAATAGAGTATCGACTCAGGTATATCATGAAGGTGTCAGAGAACCAATTTGGTTTTATGTCAGGTAGATCCACGACAGAAGCCATTTTCTATTACGAAACTTGATGGAGATCTACAGAGAAAAGAAGAAGGATCTCCATATGGTTTTTATTGACCTGGAGAAAGCATATGATAGGGTACCAAGACAAGTCCTTTGGTCGGTATTGGAGAGGAAAAACATTCATGTAAAATATATAAATATTATTAAGGATATGTATGAGGGAGCAGTTACAAGTGTGACACTACAAGAAAATGCATCTTTTGTGGAAGCAAAATTCGTAACTAAAAATCTACTAAATAGCCACTACTAGTCATAGTGACCAATTTTCCATTTCGTCACTTGCCGTCACAAGTAACCCCGTCACTATTTCATTAGTTACTACATTTTAAAAATTGTCACAATTATGTAGAACATTTGTGACAAATATGTTGACACTGAAAAGAAAAATATTAGTGACGAAATAGGCGTAGTCACAATAACCCCAACCAATTGTGACAATTTTATTGTCTCAAAAAATTCCAAATTGTGACCGAAAAAATCGTGACAATAGCATATATTATTGTGACGACATTATTGACACTATAAATATTGATAACTTTGGCGATAAAATTCGTCACTAATATTATTTTCATTAGTGAAAAACATATCGTCACTAATCTTTACAACAATGGTGTCCAAGAAATTCGTCATAAATATGGAAATTATGTGTTGCAATAATTTTGGAACAAATGTGCTCATAATTGTGACAAATTAAAATATTGATTTAGTAATTCAATTGCACTAGTGGCTAATAAAATTTACATTAGTGGCCATAGTATTTAACAAAATTCATCACAAATGTGAAATTTTTATCATATGGCAATTTTGCCAACAATCTTCATTCTTGTCACAAATAAATGACCTTAATTAAAAATGACTATAAAAATTATTAATGTTATTTAAAAGTAAATAAAACTTAGTTAAATTATTAAATTCTTAATTTCCAATAGATAAAAGTGCAAAATAAAAATCTCAAATACAATTATGAAATTAATAGAAATATGTCTTACAACCATTCAAATAACTAAAAACACAAGCTACAACTTTTGTTGGTTGATGAATAAAACCTAAGCCCACTATGAGTTGGTTTCCTGCAAAACAAAACCATTAAAAATCAATTAATTAGTTAAAAATATTAATTTATTAATTTAGTTCTAAAATGTATTAATAATAATAATAACAAGAGTAAAATTAACAATTCAATATGTTATAATTATACTTACATCATTACTTGTCCCACTTGCTAAATCATTAGTTGGGGTACTTGATGGAGATGCATTGAGTGGAAAGCTAGGAAGTAGTCCATTGCTTGCTAGATGTGCAAAAACATCTAAAACTCGCCTCATTTCCGTGCCTTGCTTTTCAATAGCAACACGTTGGGCTTGAATCTCTTCATCTTGTTTTTTCGCTTTTTCAGTTAGCCTTACAACTTCAATGTCCAATTCACTTGCACGCTCCTTTGCAACCTCAGCTCCTGCAAGAATCCGACTTTTTTCCCGCGTTGTAGATGTCATCCCTTTAACACCTACGCCGCATGAGTGATTGGACTTTTTCCCAAAAACAAGAGAGAAATGCTCAACTAGTGGTAGAGGTGCAGATGAAATTTTTTCCTTATTTTTCTCTCCCTCTTCTTGAAGCTTCTTGTTCTCGCGATGTTAATAAAAAGCTAAGATTTTAATATTGCAATATTAATATTATCACAAAAAAAATCAAAATTGATTACAATTTCTACATATACCATTATTGCTTCTCCATTTGAAACAACCCAAGTTCCATCTGGTTTCATTCGTGTTGCTTTCCACACTTTGACAGCATCGGGCCATTCTTCAGAATCTTTGTCTTTCTAAAAATATAAAACCCAAAAATAAATGTAAAAATAAAAAATATAATTGATTAATAATTTATCAAAAATATGAATTTACCATCTCAAATGCCTTTTGTATAATTGATTTTGTGCCAACAACTGATTTCATCTCTTGTTTTCCCCTATTAATTGTGTTTTTTTCACTTTGATCCTACAAAATGATAAAGAATTAATTTTTATAAGAAAGTAAGATAAAATAAGATAAATTAATTGAATACTAAAATTACCTTAAATTTTGGTGTCTCCCATTTGTTCTCAATCAACCATTTCCAGTCACCTTCATTTACATCTCTAGGGCGCCTTTTGCTCTTGAGGTACTTATGGTGCAAATGGTAATGGCATGCATTCTTATATTGTGCTTGTACTTGTTTCATCACATAAGGTTGCACCTCATCAGAAAATTTAAATTCGACCTAAAATTCATATAAAAGGATATAACATTATAACCTTAACTAACAGTTCAATTAAATAATTTAACATTTATATATTAAAAAATTTTTTATGTTTAATCATACCTTTAAAATCATCCATATTGTCTTCTACTCTATCTTCGTGAATATCTTTCCATTTAGTGATGCGAAGAGGTGCATGTTGCGAATGCACACAAAGTGACCTCTGCCTTTGAAAAGTTTAGCATGCTTACCACATGGTGATAATACGGAGGAGGGAATTGAATATCAATTTCTTTTCCTTCTACTTTCTTCTTAGCAAGTTTTGCATTTATAGTTGGTCCTCTCCCTCGTTTTCTAGTTCTTCCACTCACTTAAAAAAACATAATAATTAAAAAATATATAATATTATATCAAATTGAGATATACAAGTTTTAAAATGAAAATAACCTAACCTCTTATAGGAACAACTTGTCCAGATGTGTCATTAGAAGTGCAATATGCAATTTGTTGATTTGTAGTTCGACCTCATCATGAGTTTGTTGCTCATCATCAAAGTTTGTCCAAGATCCATTTGAAATCCTTACCATTTTGTATCTACAAATCTGTAGAACATTTAAAAAAATAAGTACATAATTAATTAATAATGGCATATTAATAGGAAAATCTTTTAAAAAAAATCTACAACATGATATCACTAAGCAAATTCTTAAACAAATCTAAATCTTTATCTCAAACAATAAAAATAATCAGTATTTAAAAGAAAAATTCAATTAAAACTACAACTATGCACCGTATAAAAAGTATAAATGAGATTATATGAGATGAAGAACCTTATTTTCACAATCATGGTTTATCCACCTTATCAAAAAAAAAAATTATATAAGATGTGATAAGATATTACCTCCAAAAATATGAAATGAGATGAGATCCTAGAAGAAAAGCTTGAGATAATATATTACCTCCAAACAAGAAGACAAATAAAGAAATATGGAGCTTGATTAGGTTTTTGATTTGTCTAGTATTTAATTTAGTCGTATAATTAGGCCGGGCTCTATTTTTTTTAATTTGCCACCATATAGAATAAGAAATTTTCATTTGGCGGGAAATTCTCCCGCCACATTTTTTGTGTGGTGGATTTATATATATATATATATATATATATATATATATATATATATAAAAGATGAAGTTGTTATTATATTTTTGCAATAAAGATATATAATTCTATTATAAGTATAATATAAGTAGATATATAGAATTAATTATTAGGGCAGATATCTTTCCAACGGGGTTGTATATATATATATATATATATATATATATATATATATATATATATATATATATATATAGTGATTGTTTTAATTTATCTAGTATGTATGCATATAATATTATAGGGAGAATTTTCATATAAGCATATTATAAATTCAATATCTATAATCTTAGTGGAACAAGACCACATCATATTAGTTTTATTTTTTTTTTTCAGATTATTCATTTATGGGTTTTTTCCTCTTTTTTGTTTGGTGATAAAATCATGTTGTTTTGAACAATAGGAGAATGTGAATTACATATGTTATTACAATAGGAGACCCTTGTAGTGACTCCGACACTGCTACCGATGCGTTACTAGGGATTCTTGGGAGGTCCCGTGCTTGGGTCTAGGGTTGAATTGGCTGAGCGAGAGGGATTTCACTTCCCCATTGAGTTTCGTCGAGGTTGAGATTAGTCCTATCTCTTTATGTTGTTCCTCCTCTTATTTCTAACCTCCACTTTGTTGATAAGTGCGTGTTGTTGTCCCGACAATATTGCTAACAATAAAATTTAGGTGCAGTACTTACTTTTAGTATCGAGTGCACTCCTTTCTCTTTGGTTAGCCATCGTGCTCTTCGCTTTGGAGACCATGTGTCATCTAGCATGTCCTTGTCCCACGCGTTCGTTTGGCAACCTTGGCTCAAAGGGTGGCTCAAAGGGTTCGGTCCTCTCAAGAGGTCCTTTGGGCAAGGACTCGAGGTATATGGTCCTAAAAAGCATCGTTAGAGAACCCAGCCCTAAAGAGGAACCGTTGGTGAACCCAACCCCAAAGGGGCTAACGTGTAACACTTGGGGTGCCTAGCCCTGAAGAGGAACTGGTGGAGAACCCAATCCCGAACAGGTTCGACATGCGACATTCGGGGTGCCTGGCCATGGAGAGTAGAGGTGTCCTTGGGCCGGTTCAGGTTGGCTTTGGGTCTGAACAAGACTTAATAATAATGGTGACTATGCTTGCCCAAGACCGACCCAACCAGGTTATTCAGGTCTATACTTTTGCCCAAGGCCCATCCATATTTTTAAACATATGACCAAGGCCCGCACAAATCCGCCCATAGTTAATTTTTTAAAGTTTTAATTTATTTAATAAAATATAATTTATACTTTAAAATTAAATATTTTTGTCCAAACCCTCTCATTTTTCGGGCGGGCCTTTGGGTTTGGGCGGGTAGCCCGACCCTTGGACAGGTCTATTGGAGAGGAACTGTTGGAGAACCAAGGGGGCGGCGTGTGGCACTCAGGGTGCCCGACCCTAAGGAAAGACTTTAGCGAGAATGCGATGCTCAACCCTGAGAAGGGACTTTAGCAAACATGCAACACACGGCCCTGAGAAGGGAATTTAGCAAGCATGCAATGCTCAACCCTGAGAAGGGACTTTAACGAGCTCACTGGAAATGCGGTACTAATTAACTATTATAGAGCAACAGGGATGAGATTGTTTGTCGACAAAGATATCGCTTTTAAATTAGAAAGCCAGTGAGATACAATGGTTAGTGACATCCCTTAGGGTCAACAAAAGATAGTGTGTTGCTAGTCCTTTGGCCCGGCTCGTGCAATTGCGCAGGTGGGTTCGATCTTCTTCCAGCAACATTTAAGGGTAATTCGACACTCATCACACTGTGCTAACAACATGTCATTATTGACTCATTGGCCACATGAGGCATGCAACATGTCAAAAAAAATTCAAAAATTCAAAAACAATTCTAAAAAATAAACAGAATTTTTTTAAAAAAATTCTAAAAATTCATGCTAGAATTCTATAAAATTCAAAAAATGAAAAAGAATTCTAAAATAAATTGTAAAAAATCTAAAAAAATTCTAAAAACATCTAAAAATAAACAAGATTTTTTTAAAAAAAAAAATATAAATAATCCGGTTAGAATTCAAAAAATCTAAAAATAATAAAAATATCTAAAATAAAATTTAAAAATTATAAAAAAAATTAATTTTTTTTAAAAAAAACCGGTTTTAATTCTAAAAAATTAAATATTTTAGAATTATAAATTATATTTCATTAAAATATCCTTTTAGATATAAACCTCCATTTCATTTTATAAATTATAAACCATATTTTTTAAATATTTTTCTCAGATTGATTGTTGTGATTACGTTAAAATATCCTTTTATATTTTAAAATTTTTTAGATGTTTTAAATATTTTTTAGAATTTTTTCAGATCTTTTAAGATTTTTTTTATGTTTCTAAAATTTTTAGAATTTCTTATATTTTATTATTTTAACCTGATTTTTTTAAATTTTTTTTTAAAAATCTTGTTTATCTTTTTAAAAAATTTTAGAATTCTATCAGGATTTTTTTTATAAACATCTAGGCTTTTATAACATGGCTTTTTACAAATTTGTATTTATAGTATAAATAAATTATATTTTATAAAAAAATTTGTAAAAATCTAGAGTTTGGTCCCCTGGCTTTTTACATTATAAATTATAATGTATAGTATAAAAAAACATATATTGTTAGGAAAATATTTGTGAAATTTTGTAGTTTGACCCCTAAGCTTTTCATAAATTAGTATGTATATATATATATAAATTGTTAGGAAAACATATATTTTTTTTTCAAAAATATTTATAAAAATCTATAATTTGGCTCTTTTCGCTTTTCCTCACTATTATGTATAGTATAAATAAATTATAATTTTAGAAAAATAATTGTAAAAATCTATTGCTGGCTTTTTACAACTTAGGATGTATAGTATAAAAAATTATAATTTTAGGCAATTATATGTAAAATTTTATAATTTAGCCCCTTAGTTTTTTATAAATTAGTATATAGTATACAAAAATATATTTTTTTTAGAAAATATTCGTAAAAATTTATAGTTGGCTTGGCAATTTTAAAATTAGTATATATAGTATAAAAAATTATAAATTTAGAAAAATATTTGTAAGAAATCTATTGTTTGGCCCAAAAAATTCTTTTTTATTGACAAAAATGTTTGTCACAAAAAGTAATGGATTATGTGACAAACAACTTTCTTGTCACAACACTTGAAAATAACAGTGATTAAAATATGATTGGTCACAATTATATTTTATAATAAAAATTGTCGTCACAAAAGATTTTTAGATTGAGTGACAAACAACTTTCTCATCACAACAAATAAAAATACTAATGCCAAAAATATGTTTCGTCACAAATATACTTTGTTCATGCCAATATTTCCCAATCACCAAGGTATCTACTTTATTAGTGATAATTTTATTGTGACAAAACAATTTTTAACACTGTTAATATATTAATAGTGACATCCCATTTGTGAAAGACCTAAAATCGTCACAATTACTAATATATTAGTGACATATAAATTAGTCATCACAATTAAACCTAACAATTGTGTCACATAATTTTTTTGTCATAATAAACTTTATATTTGTGACGATATGATTGGGAGCCACAAAAGAAACCCTCACTATAGGTCTTAACTCTTGTAGTGTGAGAACAGTAGGAGGTGATACGGAGGAGTTTCCTATAACAGTGGGTCTACATCAGGGATCGGCCTTGAGCCCATACTTGTTTACCCTAGCTAGTAATGGATGAATTAACTAGTTATATCCAAGATGACATCCCATGGTGTATGTTGTTTGCAGATGATGTTGTCCTAGTGGATGAGACTAGAGATGGAGTAAATCAAAAGCTAGAAATATGGAGAAACACTTTAGAAAGTAAAGGCTTTAGGTTAAGTAGAAGTAAGACAGAATATATGTACTGTGATTTTAGTCTAAGTAGGAGAGATGAAGGAGAAGTGAAATTAGGGGGGGTGGTAGTGCCTAAGGTTAACCATTTTAGGTATTTAGGTTCCATTTTTCAGGATGATGGGATGATAGATGAAGATGTAATCCATAGAATCAAAGCTGGATGGTTGAAATGGAGAAGTGCCACAGGGGTGTTATGTGATAAAAAGATGCCTAACAAAATAAAGGGAAGATTTTATAGGACGGCAGTTAGACCGGCCATGCTATACGGGAGCAAGTGTTGGGCAACTAAAGTTCAACATATGCATAAGATGAATATGGCCGAAATGAGGATGTTAAGATGGATGAGTGGTCATACAAGATTGGACAAGATTAGAAATGAATACATCGGAGAAGGGCGTTTAAGATGGTTTGGATACGTACGTTGGAGACCCCCCAGGTGCTCCAGTTCGAAAATGTGATAGTTTAGTTATAGAAGGTAAGAAGAGGGGTAGAGGTAGGCCTAGGATTACGTGGAGGGAGGTGGTGTCTAAGGACTTACGTATGTTATATATTGAGCCGGATCTTGCTTTTGACAGAGCGACATGGAGACAAAGAATTCATATAGCCGACCCCCGCCTAGTATAGGATTATCGATAAGTCGGCTAAAAGGTTTCCTTCATTAGCTTAGCTTTGTTTGTAGGGATACTGTTCTACTTCTAACATCCCAATCTCTCATAGAATTATTTGTTGTTATTATTATTTATTTATGTATTTTTATTTTTTATTTTATTTCAGTTTATTTCAGTTTATTTCATTTCATTTTATTTTATTTTTATTTCATATTTGAGAGCGACATGAAAACAGAGAATCCATATAGCTGACCCCATCTAGTATGGGATTAAGGCTTAGTTGTTGTTGTTGTTGTTGTTGTTGTTGTATGGATTACTACATAATTTTGGCCTACCTAAACAGGCCCTAAAGGATAAACTAGGACTAAGATCCAAGATGCATTGACGGGGGGTGGGGCTTTGCCCATAATGGACCTTCCTGCAGTGGGAACCCAACCTCTGTGGTAGGCGATCCCTTGAAGGAGGTTAAATGTGGTAATAACAAATCGATAGGTTGGTCATGAAGCACAATGAATTTACAACATATTTGGAATACATTTCCAACTCTGTCCCTATGGTGTTTAGTGCTCTTGTGTGGTGTTAAAAGAAGAGCTTTTATTTGAATTTTAGCTCTAAATGAGACTCAAAACGAAATTGTCGAGATGTGACTCTACATACATCCCTGGAAGGGCTCACCTATGTGAGAGTATTTGTACATTGCCACAGCTATAAGATTGGGCATCTTATAGGGGCTCTCATGAAAAGAATCCAAGGTTCATGCGCATGGCCATAAATGCGCAACCCCGCAATAGAGGTTTCAATACTGTGTTTGAGATAGTTGAAGTTTGAGTAAAAGGAGCATAGTTCAAGACCTGGTTCACTCTAGTTCCTTCAAATGAAAATTATCTTCACTAGTAAAGTTTAGTCTATAAAAGACACCTTGCCCATTGCATAGTATTTCAAGGTAATACCAACAATTTGATTTTATGTTTAATTTAATTTTTGAGTTTTGTGAGGGGATTGTTGAAATTTTAAAAGATTTTTTTTTTAGAAAACTCAAAAATTTAATTGATTATTCATTGATCTACCTTATTTTGACAGTTTTGATTTTTATGATATTTGTTTTATTGGGGCATAACGATTTCTACATTAGTGAGCCCATTGATCTCCCGAAACGGTTTCTACATTAGTGAGACCATTGATATTACGAAGGTGTTAGAGAACCAATTTGGCTTTATGTCAGGTAGATCTACAACCGAAGCCTTTTGTTTGTTTGTTTTTTTTTTTGTTAAGGAGCTTGATGGAGATCTACAAAAAGAAGAAGAAGGGTCTTCATATGGTTTTAATTTATTGACCTGGAGAAAGCATATAATAGAGTACCGAGAAAAATCCTTTGGTGGGTATTGGAGAAAAAAAAGGCATTCACGTTAAATATATAAATGCTATTAAGGATATGTACGAAGGAGTAGTTACGAGTATGAGAACAGTGAGAGGAGATATGGAGGAGTTTCCTATACTAGTGGGTGTACATCAGGGATCTAACCTTGAGCCCATACTTGTTTATTCTAGTAATGAATGAGTTAACTAGTTGTATCCAAGATGACATCCCATGGGGTATGTTGTTTGCGGATGATATTGTTCTAGTTGATGAGACTAGGGAGGGAGTTAATCAGAAGTTAGAATTGTGGAGAAATATTCTTGAAAGTAGAGGGTTTAAGTTAAGTAGAAGTAAGACAGAATGCATGCATTGTAATTTTAGTCTAAGTAGGAGAGATAGAGGGGAAGTGAAACTAGGGGGTGGTAGTGCCTATGTGTAACCATTTTAGGTATCTAGGTTCCATTTTTCAGGATAATGGGAGATGATAGATGACGATGTAACCCATAGATTAAAACAGAATAGTTGGAATAGAGAAGTGTTATGGGTGTGTTATGTGATAAGAAGATGCCTAACAAGGTGAAGGGAAAGTTCTATAGAATGACAGTTAGACCAACCATGCTATACTGGAGCAAGTGTTGGGCAACTAAAGTTCAACATATTCATAAGATAAATGTGGCAGAAATGAGGATGTTAAGGTGGATATGTGGTTATACAAGATTAGATAAAATTAGAAATGAACACATCTGGTAGAAGGTGCATGTTGCACCAATTGAAGATAAAATAAGAGAAGGTTTAAGATGGTTGGACACATGCGTCGTAGATCCCTAGATGCCCATGTTCGAAATTGCGATAGTTTAGTAATAGAAGGTAAAAAGAGGGATAGAGGTAGGCCGAGAATTACGTGGAGAAAGATAATGTCTAAGGACCTACGTTTATTAAATGTTGATCCAGATCTTGTTTTTGACAGAGCTATATAGAGATAGAGAATTCATATAGCCAACCCTATCTAGTATGGGATTAAGGCTTAGTTGTTGTTGTTATTGTTGTTTGGTACTACCCCATGAAACACTCCATCAGCTTTCTCCAAGTTGTGATCTTAAGAGAGACTACACCGGTCGAATCCTTTTGGGAGTATTTCCTGAAAAACCCTTACATGAAAGGCGAGAATACGCCTTAGAACGACGATAACATCACACTTCCGGTATTAATATTTATTGTTTTTATTCATAAATTCCATTTGTACTTTTTACTTGTTTTTGTAGAGAAAGAATCAAAGAAACAAGTTTGTAATATTTACTGTTTTTACTGTTAATTTTTATGTTCACTTATTTTTATAATTATAATCGATTTTATATATAGTGCATGAAGAATTAATATTGTTCTAACAATTTAAGTGAACATAATAATTTGTTAGAATTGTTAGAACAATATTCTTCATGTACTATATATAAAATCGATTATAATAATAAAAATAAGTGAGGATAAAAACTAACAACAAATGTACTTACAAACTTGTTTCTTTGACTCTTTCCCTGCAAAAACAAATAAGAAGAATAAATGAAATTTATGAATAACAATAGTAAATATTAATACCAGAAGCGTGACGTTATTGTTGTTCTAAGGCATATTCCAACCTTTCATGTAAGGGCTTGTCTGGAAATACTGTCCAAGGATTCGACCAGTGTAGTCCTTCTTAAGAACATGACTTGAAGAGAGTTGATGGAGTGTTTCATGAGGTTGTACCGAAGTAAAAAAAACCAAAACGAGAAGAAAGTTGTAGAAGATCTAAGAGGAAGAAACGATAAAAACTCTTTCAAACTTTTTGTCGGAGTGTCGGCTAAGGTTTTTTTGTCACTTGTCGTCTAAACCCACATCCAACATTTCCATTTAAATCCAAAATTCTAGAGCAATGGTCTCACTAATATGAAAAGCATTACTCCTAATAAAACAAATATTATAAGAATCAAAACAGTTAAATAAATTAGATAATAATCAATTTAATTTTTGAGTTTTCTATTTTCAAAAACCTTTTAAAATTCAACATATCCATCACTTTACCTTGAATTTCTATTATCTCTATGGTGAGTTTAAATATTATAATCATATAGATAAATATTCTTCTAAAATATTAATTTGGCCAATATTAATTTATATATAAATACTTGAAAATTAAAATGAAAAATCATGTAATAAAATAAATATGTAATCTATAGTGGTATGTTTGTAAATATTTAAAAGTGTATATATGAAATGTATAAAAGTATATATATATATATATATATATATATATATATATATATATTAAAAATTCAGATATCATTGAACAAAAATTAGGATAAATTACAGGGATGAAAAATTAATTTACCAAAAATTAAACTTCATCAATAAATATTAAAAAAATCAAACTATTCAAAGTCTCAGTCAATCCAATCCGTTCAAAGTTTTATCGGCGACCATGTCGGGTCAACACACCTCGCATCACAACTGTCCATTTTTATTAAACGGCCATGATCGTCCAATCTCCAAATCAAGTTATTAATTTAATGAAAACTATTCAAACTACACTGTCCCACATTGACTCTTGACCTCACTTTTTAATCGAAGTATCAAATGCTTCCGATTTGCCAAATTTCTCAAATAATTTCTCAATCCTGACTTAAAATCTTGTTGTAAACCCTATAGATTTCTCCCCAAAATTTTTCACTTGGGATCCAGGTTTGCGATTTCTCAGCCTTGTCACCATTGTTCTAGTTTGTAGTTACTGGAAGGCTTGCATTTGCTTAAAAATCTCAACTTTATTAGCATGCACGATTAATTAATTTTGTTCAAATTGTTTGATTGTTTTTCTAGTGCTGGTTGTTGGAGTGATTTGAGCACTATATTTTGTTTGTTCTTATCTTTTCAATCTATGAGCACTTGAATCTGACTCTATTCAAATGTTCACTCAAATGCACTAGATTTTGTGTCTGTTGATGCTCTTGTATGGAGTGGAAGGCAATAAAAACTGCAAATATGTTTCCATTAGAATCCGGGGCCCAAGTTCCAAGTGACGAAAAATATGCAGATCACCCTACTGAAGAAATGCCAAGAATAGTATATAATTTAAATACTAGGTATTCCAGCTTGAGCCTTGAGGAAGGAGGAGGAATTATGAATACTAAATGGAGTTTGGGAGTTATGGAGGCAAAGATCCTTGCATGGTATTCTGATGAGTCTATGATATGGAGCTATGGCCGGAAGGAGGCTTCCGAATATCTGCGAGTTGTGGATGAACTGAGAAAACTTTCTGAAAGCTCAGGGTGTGGTGATGAATTCTTACACCGAGTTCATAGTGTACTTCAAATGGCAATGGCAAGGCTTGAGGAGGAGTTCATCTACCTACTTGCTCATAATGGGCAACCTGTTGAGCCTGGTCGCATGCCTTTCCGTTCATCAGATTACTCATTTAGTTACAATGAAGAGGAGCAGATTGAGGGTAGGATTCAGAGCGAGATTAGTATTCACTCGGAGGAGTGTGTAACTGATTTAATTGATCCCGCTGTTGTTTTTGATCTTAAACTCATTGCTGGGATGATGTTTCTGTGCAACTATGACATGGAATGCTGCCAGGCTTATGTTAATATCAGAAAGGAAGCATTGGATGATTGTCTCTCGGCTCTTCGCATGGAGAAATGGGGCATTGAAGAAATCCTGCATATGGAGTGGAGTCTCTTGAATAGAAAGATTAAGAGGTGGAACCAAGCCATGAAAGTTTTCTTTCGGGTTTATCTTGCCAGTGAAAAACATCTCTGCAATCTTATTCTTGAAGATTATTCCATATCAGTAAGGGAGAGTTGTTTCATTGAAATCTCAAAGGGTTCAGTCTTACAACTACTCAATTTCGGCGAAGCCATAGCAATTGGAACACCAAAGTTAGAGAAAATTTTCTGTATACTTGACATGTACGACTGTTTGACAAATCTTCTCACTGATGTAGAGGCTTTGTTCCCTGAAGAGTTTGGTTCTTCTATCTTGACTGATTGTCATGATATCTTATCAAGATTGGGTGGAACTATTCGGCAGATCTTCAAAGAGCTCAAAAATGCCATACAGCGCAATAGATCTAAGAATGTGCTTGCAGGAGGTGGAGTCCATCCCATCACAAAATATGTGATGAATTACATCAAGACTCTTGCTGATTATAGGAATACCCTTGAACCACTCCTTGATGATCAAAATATTACGGGCAAGAATCCCTTACCAATGGCTCATCATTTCCTTTCTATTGCATCTATTCTTGAATCAAACCTTGATACTAAATCCATGTTATACAACGATCCTGCATTGCGGAATATATTCCTGATGAATAACATTCATTACATGGTTCAAAAGGTGAAGGACTCTGAACTCCGAACCTTCTTCGGAGACAACTGGATCAAGGAAAACAGAAGGAAGTTCAGGAATCGTGAAATGTGTTATGAGAGAGCATCATGGAGTTCAGTCCTATCTTTCTTGAAGGATGAGGGGGTCTGCAACCAAGGTTCAAGGACACCTTCAAAGAGTGCTCTTAAAGATAAATTCAAACATTTCAATCTCGCATTCGAAGAGGTTTACAGAAACCAAACAGCATGGTTAGTTCCTTCCATTGAACTTCGCGAGGATCTTAGAATCTCAATCTCACTGAAGGTGCTACAAGCTTACCGAATGTTCATGGGCCGATATTCAAGCCAACTGGATGGTGTGAAGCACAGGGACAAATACATCAAATACTCCCCAGATGACCTGGAGGCTTACCTTCTGGATTTGTTCGAAGGATCCCCCAAATCGCTTCATTAGCCTCAACATTTTGCTGTATTATAACATTGAACTTTGTTCATATGTATTGTGGTAACTTAGAATTTCAGTTATTTCTGTTACTCATTGGCTCTTACAGATTTGCAGTAAGTACATTTCTATGTGGTAAATAAAAACACAGTGGTGTTTGATCTTATTTTATTACAAGATCCCCCCTCATTCTTGTTTGTGAATCTAATTTTAACTAAAGATTAATTTATACAAATGATTTTTAAATATAATTCTATTCATTTTAATGACCTTCCATTTTATAAAGTTAAAAAAAAGAGAGTAAAATATTAAATTAATGATATGAATGAATCATATGGCTGTTCACAAAATATCTTTGAAAGGGTGTCCATCTGACGGCCCAGAGTTACTTATCCCATCCAACGGCTAGATTTTGTCCATCAAGAAAATAGACGGCAAGGGTTCGCAAAGGGGTCAAATAAAACACCGACCCCGTCTTCGGCCCCGGAGGTTTAGGGTTTTTCTACCCCGAAGCGGAGAGAAACGGTAAGGCCTTTCAAGGTACAAACCCTAATCCTAGTTCAAATCCTTGTATTTGTGTTCTCACGATGTTGATCTTCGATCTCTTGTTTGATATTTTGCTAGTTTATGTAAAGATTTACAATCAGCTTGGGTATCGATCCCATTCGTTGGTCCTTATCTTCTACTGTTTGCTTTTGGTGTTCATCTATGGATATCTGTTATGTTTATGTGTGTGATCTTGGTGATTAGTGCTGATTCTTGAGTTCATGGATATGTTTTTCAGGGAAATGGTGGTATTATCTTAAGGATTTGCTTGCTTTCTAGTGCCTGTGAGCATGTTTTAATGGTTCCATCATTTAAATGTCATCTATGTTGAATCTAAGTTCTTAGTTGTTTCTCTTTATTTTCATCTCTTTATATCATCTAGTTTGACTATGGATGTGTAATTTTTTTATGCTTATAGTAGAGATTTGGTAGAATACTTTGGGCTTTGCTTCTCCTGTTATATATCTAGTATCTACTCTTGATTACAGGTTTTCAATCATGGCTTTTGCCAATAAAATTGGAAATCTTCTGAAGAAATCTCTGAGTTCCAGTCCTTCTCTTTACCAAGCAATAAGATGCATGTCATCTTCAAAACTGTTTGTTGGAGGTTTGTCAAATTTCTTTCACTTTTATTTTTCGCATGAATGTTCTGTTTTGTGTAGATTGTGATGTGTCATGAATACTATTCCAGGGATCTCATATGCTACGGATGACCAAAGCCTGAGAGAAGCATTCAGTAGCTATGGTGAAGTTATTGAAGGCATGTGAATACTGTTACATTATCCAGGCTTTTTATGAGTTGAGTCTTTAGATTAGCATACTGAACATTTTCTGTGGCTTCTGAGATTTCATTTTTCTTCTCTCAGCTAGGGTAATTGTTGATCGGGAGACTGGAAGGTCAAGAGGGTTTGGTTTTGTGACTTTCACATCCACTGAAGATGCCACTAATGCCATAAGTTCCATGGATGGAAAGGTAATTTAACAGATTGATTGAGTTTCTGTATTGACTTTTGCCTTGGTGCTTTGTTCTGTGTTTGTAAAGAATGTCTTGAATTTTTGTTTGTGCTGTGTGAAGACTGAATTTATTTTATTTTTTTTTGTTGTATATTTCATTAGTTGTTTTATTGACCTGTTGAGTTTGTACCAATCCCTTGCGCACTCACCGAGTTATATCTGAGTTGGATCCATTTTCCAGAATTAAGAAATTACATGTTATCAACTTAATTAATATGTGTGGGTATGAGCTTTTTCTAAAATAAAATTGGGTTTGAAAAATAAATTCCATTTGCAACCTGCAATCAGAAAATCAAGTTTGATGCCGAAGTTTTCTGGTTGATCCATTGACATCCCTAGAAACCTCTGACATACAATTTCTATCTTGTATCTCTTATGTGGTTTTGTTTTTCATGAACACCCGAACTTTGTTTTGGTAGAGAAATAGCTATGCATTGCTGATGGGATTATCTATGGTTTGTGTAATTCTGCATTCAGCTCATACACATCTAGATTTGTAGAGATGTTTACTGCTCAACAAATCCATGATCAGATGCTTTCTGTGTCAATATGATTAGATACTTCTCCATGCTATTTTAGGATCTTCAAGGTCGTATTGTGAGAGTGAACTATGCTACTGACCGAGCAAGTGGACCTCGTGGCTTTGGTGGTGGTTATGGAGGCGGAGGCGGAAGTGGAGGGTATGGTGGTGGTTATGGTGGTGGCTATGGTGGTGGTGGTGGCAGCTATGGTGGTGATGGTGGCGGCTATGGTGGTGGTGGTGGCAACTATGCAGGAAACTACAGAGGAGGAGGCTATGGTGGAGATAACTATGGCAGTGCAGGGGGTGGCTACGGTGTTGCTGGAGGTGGTGGCTATGGTGGTGCTGGAGGTGGTGGCAGTGGTGACAGCAATTTTGGTGGTTCCACTAATGATAACGGTGCCAACAGTGCTGGTCCAGTCGGTTATGGTGGGAGTGCAGATACAGGATTTGGCACAGGTGGAAACCAGTACAGCAGCAATCTCGGCAACTCAGCTTTTGATGATGGCAATCAAAATGATCTGGACGATGATTTCAAGGATGATGAGGATAAACCAGATGATTATGCCGGCAAGCGCAGCTGAACATGAAGATCCTTCTCGTCGATAAAATGTATGCAACTTTACATACTGGAGTGATTCATCTGGTACACTCTTAGACTGGATGAGCAATAAAGAATGTTCATCTTAGTGGCAGAGATATTCGTCGCATTTCTACTGCATCCTCCTCTTTTAACTTTCATTTTCATTGACTATGGGAACATTTAGACTGGTTGTGTACTTGGATATGCTTGAATGGCTTATGAAAGTACGTTTACATTTTTTTGTATTTTCTGGTAGATATTTATTGGTGGTAGTGTCTTGGAAGATCCTTGCAGGCCTTCTTGTTCCAAACTCAGGAGTTTCAACTTTCAACAGGTTTTTGACAATTGCAAAACCAGGTTATCTGGATTTTATTCGGTGTGTTGGAGCAGAATCAATTTGCAGTAGTGACTTGATCTTTTTGTATTTTATTTAAAATAATTAAAAAAAATTGTGCGCATAATAGTGCCCCTTCCCTTCATTCAAGCGTTAGTGCAGTACTAGGAACTCTGTAAATTATATAGCAGAAATTTGCTCTTGTGACGGTTCTGAGAGATTTATTGCTTTTATTAAATGAAGGGTTGAATTTTCCTTCAATTTGGCACTCTTTGTATTGAAAGCAATGTAACAATAAATTCATGCATGGTGGCATACAGATCCCTGACTAAAAAGTTGTCTATATATATCATGGAATCAGAAAAATCCAGAAAGCACAAAAATACATGACTCTGTAATACTTGTATTTTTAATCATATGATTAATGTAACTCAATGATCCAATGAAAAGAGCATCATTTGAGCATTTCTTAGTACAGGGGAGCCTTTTCTAGTTTTCTCTACAATCTTTTGAATCAATTCCTTTCCCTCTTCATCCTCAACATCATCTTCTTCACTCCCTAGATCAGCTATAATTTCATCACCATATTCTTTGCCCCTTGAGATCTGCTTCCATGTTTGTTCCATCTCACATGCTTCATCATCAAAGCCTGCCGATGATTCATCCACATTGCCGTCTTCCAAACCCCATACAAGACTCCTGTCAAACGAATAACACTCACCAACCTGTTCACCTGTGTTGGTGGACGATGGAGTACTCTGCTGCATTGTCTCTGTCATGCGCATGAACTCTTCATAAGCTTCGTCGTAAGCACCAACAGCATCTCCGGTCAAGTTTATGCAGCATGGATGGTCCAGAGCAGTCTCTGTTTCTGCCATTCTTGGGCTTTCTTGATTGGAAGAGGATCCTGGGTCACTGATTGACAAGTCTATCCCAGTGCTCACTCGCTCGGCTTCCATAAGATGGACTTTCTTCTGGTTCAGTGACAGCGCTCTCTCAAGCACTTCAATGCGTTCATGAAGACGAGCTTCAACCAGTTCATGTAGACGAAGACTTAATTCTGTAGGCGAGACGGCATAGTTCACGTCAGGTGTGCCAGAAGTCGAGGTGCTGTTAGTATCTCCTTTGGCTTCATCAAGGCTTTCTGAGTCAAACTTATTAGCTTTAAGTTCCCCATGGACGACATCCACCACAAGGTCTGGATCAAGCTGCAAACAGAGCTTGCTAATTTAGAGTATGAAGGCCACTATATAATCAGATAATCTCCTTAAGGCAGATGATAATGATGTTCCTGTGCTAGGAGCAAGTACATTAATTGTTAATGTAACTAAATTAAGGAAAAAAAAGTGTAGTCATCCTGCTATGATCCATAATGTTATCTCAAGTAGAGAATGCTACTTGGTAATAATATCCCAATACCTGTTTTCCAGAGCATGAACTAAAAATCTCTCTTGCTTTTCAATGATGATCCATCTAAATTCCATAATTAGTAAACAGAAATCTTCTTATACCTTGATTTATTGTTATCATACTAACGTCAGAAATGGTAGGGTGCAAAGGACCACATAATCAGTTGCTAGACATCATCATCGATGTGCAAATCATGAGGCTGCTCTCTGGATAGCATTTAACAGGACTAGGAATTGTAAAGACATATGTAGCATTATCAGGTGTTTCAGATATCCAAATAACCTATGGATCGAACCAAAGGTAACATAATAGGCATACCTCAGCGAGAGCATTCATTCTCTGTTTTAGGCTAGAAGCATGGATGCTCTGTTCCAATCTCTCCAGTTCAGCTTCAAGCTCTGCTTCAATTTTACTAAGAGCTTCTGGGTCACTTGCAGGATCAGACAGTTGTTGTTGATCATGTTCTTCTGTCACATTCGAAGGTTCATGGGATGTTCTGGCCTGATTCTGGATCAATGCAATAGATACATCTGAAGTAGAAATCAGCTTAGGTTCTTGATTTTCGGTAGTTTCATTATCCAGCTCCCTTACAGTGAATGAATCCTTCATCTCAAGTTCCTCTTGCAAATCCTGAACCAAGTTCTCGGACTGCTTCAACATGCCATTCAACTTCTCTACTTCTTTTCTATTTGTTATCGCAGTAAACATTACACCAACATTTATTCCGAGACAGAACAAAAGAATTTTATCAAATGAACCTGGCAGAAGAAGTGCTTATCAGATGAGTTCTACCACATACGGGTCAATAATAAACAAGAAGCACTATTTCTTTAAGCATATGTCCAACAGTACACAGGAGAAAGACTGAATATTTTAATAAAAATTCAGAATCAATATGAGAGTATCCATGTATACAATTACCTATGGTTGAGCAGATCAACAATTATCAAAACAATAACATGTCAAGTAAATGAGTAATAGATAGTGGAAACTTAAAACATGAAAGATCTTAAGAAGATCTCCATGTTTGAGTAAACAAGAGTCAGGAAAGAACAAATCCTGCTGTACTCTCAACATAACAACATATGTCAATAACCCTACACAAAGGGATTAATGAATTCAGGAAGTATCATAAATAAACATATTTTAAAAAAATAAATCATGAAATTCGTCTTCAATATACAAGTGCCATAAGCTCAACAAACCATGATTAGAGGATGGAATTATTACCTAGCAAATGAGACTGTTCCTGAGATTGCTGTAAATTGGGAACAGCCAATCTGGCATCCTGCACCCTCCTACTCTTTCTCTTCTGTTTAGTTTGTTCAGGAAGACGAGGAAACCTGACATCTTTGTCCATCTCTCCCGAAGTGAACTCATCATTATTGTAATTGAGATCATGAACTTCCTTATTCAACAGATTATCAAGTGTCATGCTCGAAGAATTGGAGCTTGACTTACTGATAATCCTGCTCCCATCAGTTATACAGAACGGTCTCAAAGTTGGCGTGACAGAAGGCGGAGGCGAACTAAAAATGCATTCTTCAACCTCAACATCTTTGTAAAGCTGAGGGATCAGCGAGTTCTCAATTGAAGTAAAAGGCTTAACATAGTATCGGCGAGTTCTCCTACTTCTAAAAGAGCTTTGGCTTCTAATAGTACCTCTACTCCTTGAAGAAAACTCAGTTTCAAAACCATTCCCCAATCTGTCAAGTCCATAACCAAATGTATGAAAATCATCTTCATTTCCTTCCAAATTCTCCCACTTCTCCTTCTTGAAAATCCATGGCTGCAAACTTAACAGAGAACTGCTATCGCTCACATACTCCTCTGCATTCTTCATTTTAGAAGCTGTCAATGTTTCAGGATAACCTGTTTGGTCTTTACCTGAAGAAAAATCAGCTGCTACCAGTCCTTGAATCATTCTACAAAGAGCACTCCCTCCAGTGTCAGCTCTCTTCTGCTCAAAATGGCATGGCTATCCATGGATGCAGCCATTCGAGAATCTCACATTTTACAAGTAAATTATCAATAGGAAAACTCCACACAAGGAGATACAAGATAATAATCTACGAATCACAATTCAACCCAACAAACATAAGTGAAAGCTGTAGAAGAGAACCAAAATCACGAAAAATGCTCCCTTTTGCCGTAAATCCTAAGACCTAACCCTAACTAAACTGCTCAAACTTTTCCAAGATTTTTTTTTTTTTAAATCAAACTCCATATAAAACAAACGAGGACGAAACCCACAAACAAAGATCAAAAACTTCGAACGCTAATCTATGCTTTTCCAGTGCACAACCACATGCCCTAACTGAAACCCTAAACCTAGTCACCAAACCCCATAAAAAAAAACCCTCATTTCCTAACCCCAACCATTCACACCACTTGCGCAACCATGAATCCAAGAACTCTCCACCTAAGATGCAACTACCACATCAAAAACAGCAACAAAACTGAATAATTATAAATAAAAATAAAGAACCACCACCACCACCAAATCTCACAAAAGAAAACAAACCCTAGAAAACTCGACCGCTGATCTTTGGACACAATGAGGAGAAAACCTGTATGAGAATGGAAAGCCCAACCACTGGTTGCCCATGAGGAGTACATCCAGGACAGCAAAGTCTGGTCTTTTATTGCTTTCCTTCATTTCCAACCCTGCATTGTATTCTTTCCTATGAAGTTAGGTTTCCGCTTAGTGCAGTTTTGAATAGGATATAAAGAGAGAGAAAAATCTGCATCCCATGGCATCATTTGAATCATTTCCTCCCTTTCTTTCCATGTGAGTCTCGCACACATACGATCAACTTTGTGGTTTAGGATTTTTTTTTCTTTGTTTTTTCACATATATTATTAACTAAGATTTTTTTAAGAAAATATTCTAGGAAACTTTACATATATATATAGTAAAAAAATCAACCAAATTATTTTTCAAATATATATATAATGAATGAGTATTTATAAAAGAATATGTTGGCAAGAAAACCTATATATATATATATATATATATATATATATATATATTTTGTCAGAGTTGATTCCATACCCTATCTTCAATAGGAATATATTGAACCATCAAAAGTGATGACCATGATGGGAAATAAATTATGTTCACGAGAATATGTATGATTTTCTCTAATATCAAAAGAATTTGAAGGCACCAATTTTTTTTTTTTTTCTTCTTTCAAACATTGACCATTGGCATCCATCCATGGCCTCACTTTTATCATGGATTTAGAATACATATAAAAAGATAATCCAAATGTTCAAACAAGGTGTTGGCCTACCAATATCTAGTATTTACAGTAGCAAGTTCTCATGAGTTTATTATTTGACATTATTTCACTTAAAAGGAAAAGCTTCTATAAGATTAGCTTCTAATTGGATTACACAATCACCTATTCCTCTTGATGATGGAAGTATATCATGACTTCCTGGTCCAACCTCTCAAGCAAGTATTTCATTAACTCACTCAGTTTGTGGTATGAACCATAACAGTTCATGGTGTCGCACTTAAAAGATTTCAACTTTGAGTCAAAATATTATTACTCTTTTGCATTTTATTGCAACACATAAACAGCTACTGTTGATAAATAAACCAGTTAAATCAACCAATCTAACAATTAAATCTCGGCAAAGATGCTTAGTAGTACAACGAAGTGATCATCTACCTTTTTATCATTGCTCTTGTACTCAAACTAGAAATCTTGAAAAGAAAAATGCAAAACCAACAAATTGGTTTCCAAGCAACATTCAGAAATTGTAAATTCCTCTGTAAATCCTAACACAAAGCAATACATAGGAAAAAGGACATTGTAGGTATACCAGCAGAGGGACACTCTGGAGAAGTTCAAAGTCTGATGCCCTGTAATACAATACTCAGAGACTGCTCAAAAGATGTGGCAGCATCACCAGTTTTTTGATGCAGCTAGTCCTATTATTCCAAATCTTTCAAAATTCATACATTTTGAGAGAGAGAGAGAGAGAGCAGTGTACAGTAAAGGAGCAGCAAAAGACTGACTTCATTAAACCACTAAAATAGGAAGTCCCATTACACATGAAATTACAGTCCAGTAGCCTGGTTGATCTTTGTATGATGCCAAGTAATACAAGAGAAGAAAATAAAACAAAATTACAGCCTTGGCTTGCCCTTGCAAACATCAAAGGTAAAGAAAGATGATCTTATGAATCTTCAGTCAGGAACCAGCTGAAATCAGGCACTTCCACCATCACAGCGTTGACCGAACTACACCGCAAACAAGCCGTGTACCTTAAAATGCCACCAACATCGCCTTCAAGTTTTTAGTTAGCTTGAGGGAGTTATTCACCAGCACCATCAGTATCATCCTCTTCTCCATACTCCATCAACTTCAGTAGAGTATCTAGTTGAAACAAAAAATTTACAGATCTGTAAATATGCCACAATGGTCAAAGCTATGAGAGACAAGCTTCAGATCTCTAATATGAGATTAATACCAGAGACGGGTTCAATGCTTGTGTTCTTTGTGTTGCTAATCGATACAGGATCAATGCTTGTGTTCTTTGTGTTCTTTCCATTGGTAACGGAGACAGACTCAGAGCTTGGCTTCTTCGTTATAGAGCTCCTGTTTTCATCATTGGCTAGCGAGAACTTTGGTGGAGGTGGTGGCATACTTTTTGAGGGTGGTGGAGGCGGCGGCATGGTTCTTGCAGGTCGCATATCACTGGACCGCATGGGGAACAGCTCTTTTGGTGGTGGCATAGAGAAAAGGCCTTCTAAGCTAGAATCCTCTAAACCTGGCTTAAGAAATTCTGATTCCTGTTGTAAGTTCTGAAAACAAAAAACAGAAACCATATCCAAGTTTCATATCTCCTCAACACCATAGAGATGAGACAAAAAGCAAATGCAAATCTAGTCCTGAAAAAATCATGATAAATTGGGAAGCCTAGGAAAATCAAGCCACTAAAGTCTAAACAAAGAAAAAGCTAAAATCAGTAAATTCAAATTCCACAAATAAGGTGCAAGTAAAGGTGCGTATAAACAAGTCTGCACAGAATGAATGGATGCTGGAAAGCCTACTTATAAATTTGGGTACATAAACAGATGAGTTCTTAGGCAGCAGGAGGATAAGCTCAATCAAGGTTTCTATGGGAAAAGATACCCTAGACAAGGGTCAGCCAAATCAAGAATGCACATAGCAAAAAAGCAATTCTATTTGCTACAGGTGGATTGAAGAATGAATAATTAACAAAACACAGGTAGGTTCTGATAGGAAGCCGCAACCAGCAAGCACCATCGATTACTATGCACAACTCCAGACTTGGATTCCCTGTGACAAATTCAAAGCAAAATCCAAATGGCCAGTCCAGTACCAGCCTGCTTCAGAGAAGGTCAGAGAAAATACCTGGAACAGTAGTTTAAAAATCAGCATATTTACTACCAATATAGATAACGCAAGCATGCATTTGACAATACAAAAGACTGTAATGAACAGTGTAGAATAGGCATTACAATGTATCTGAAGCCAATATGTCTCAATATGTAATGAAAACTAAACGAGAACTACTTATATCACATACCATGGACAAACTAAATTTTTGCTTCAAAGACACGGTAACAAGTAAAATAATGGCAGCAAAATTAAAAGTAAAGAAATCAGGTTTAGACAATGTTGCAGAAAAACAACCTATCCAGATAATCAAAAGTATGCTATTGTCCTACACACACCAAGGCATCAAAGTCCATTAGTTGTATTGGCATGTTGTGCTTAACGTGACAAGGGTATCTGGTAATATATGGTGGAACTTACTCTCAGGAGTAAAAGTCTCTTGCTTATAAATATAGAATTGAAGGTTCTTGAAAAACAAAACATCCTCCATGTAAAACACATTAGTGAAATGTTATGGTCTTGCATGTGCAACTACTACTCATAGGCAGTCTTTAATATGAATCTGCATCAGCTATGTTCCTGCATCTCACCAATGGCATGATGCAGCTACCATGTATGTGTTTATCATCTACTACCTAGCATATCTTTTCCCTTTACAGCAGTTTAACATCCATTCTAATTCATCATAGTAACCACATCATATTTTACGTTAAAAAATGTTGCACTGCACCTGTTTAGGCATAATTGGTCGAATTGAAGAAATGGGTAACTCTTGGAACTTCCGTTTTTGTGGAGGACGCTTATCCATCTCTGCAACAGAGTTTGTACTTGTCTTTGGTAACATTGTAGCCTGTGAAGTGGTAGCTGGGGCAGAGATGTTTGGAGGGGCTTGCCTGAGTGCCAAAGCAACTTGCTGAAGTGGTGTGGCTTGTGGATATATCCCACCATATCCAATATAACTTGTTCCTCCACTTGCAGATGGAAGAGCCATCCTTGGAGGACATGTACTTGAGCCAGAGGATAGTCCAGTAGGTGGTAGCGATATCATTGGCATTGAAACAACAGGAATGCAAGTTGTTGGTCCAGTTTTTGCACTGGAAATCCCAGCCAACAATTGCTGAGGAGGTGGAACTGCATTATAGGTCTTAGATGATGATATCCTGCACCAAGAAAGGAACTAATCAGGTTAAAAGCTTAAATATATAAAATGGTTATTCAATTTGATGCTTTGCACTTGCAACGGAAAGATAAACTGAAACACTTGAGAAATTAGGAGAGGGCCCTCGCAGCATGACCACGTCACATGTTAAAAGATCATTAAATTCAAAAACTTTTGAATTCTAAATTTATTAAAAAGTGTATAGGTTCTACTAAAACATGGGAATATAAATCCTCAAGTAATAATTGTGAAATGGACAAGAACATGATATGCTATGCACAATTAGCACCAGAGGTTATAGAATGGACTAGGTTACTATGAGTCATTAGATGAATGGCAAAACCAAAATCTGTAAACAACCTAACAGGTACATGAAATAAGGACTTGACACTTGGGCAAGAAACTTGATCTACCATCTTTTCCATACAGTGACATGTATCTCAACAACCAATGGATTCAATTTTCTTACAAACCTTGATGCACCACATTCCACACAGATTGTATCCAATAGGTTTTCTGCAAGGATCCTTGCATCTTCAAGACTCTTTGGGTTTGAAGATGATAAAAATAAATGAAGAGGTTCTTGAGGTTCTGCAAATTAAATGAGTAAACAACAGAGTGCAACCAAAGATCATATGGAGTAACATATCTGCAATACCAAGAAAATATGATACTGTACTTTCATTATTGGAATTATCAGTATTTTCAGATCCCCGCCCTCTCAGTACAACAGTTGCTCCTGTTTCATTCATAATGTGGTTTATATACTGGTCCTGCAAATACAAATCCGAACCACGAGCAGCACAAAAACAATCTCTCCCAATTGCATGGAGATGTCAGAGAGAGCTTAAATATTAGATCATATAGAGATAGAGAAAGAACAATTAAAGCTTTATATGCTTAAAAATGAACTAAGACGCAGCTAGAAATGGAAAAGAGGAAACAGAAACAACAAATCTATAATGCGTGGTAAGCATACATGAGATATTTCACAAGATGGAGGTATTAGATTGTTTACGTAAAACCATATAAAAATCACATCCTCAGAAATATTTTCCACAAAGGATTCCTAGAATTTAAAATGTGAGCTGTAAGTTAACTCAGAAAGAAAGGATAACTTTGTATCCTAATATACCCAATGCCAACACCTAGAATCTAGGATGATATATATATAACTAGAAAAGTTGGAAGAACATACATTAGGGCCACGTATACGAGCTGCAATGTTGAGTGATGGGTCCGGTTCAAAGCCCAGGTACAAACATGTGTTCAAAGATTGGGTCACCTGAGGTTGTATAACACAATATATTAGCATGTAAAATTGATAGCCAAAGCAAAGAAAAGTGTGATACCAAAATTACCTGCCCATTGCTAAACATCAACGGGAGAATAGTAGAAGCTGGGTGTGAACTTTGACATTGTTTCAATATATCCTCAACCATGTAAGCTGCACGATCAACTGCTTTGACGCGTTCCACAGTGTCTTTCAGCTACAATGTTCCCGAAAGACATTCAAATGGTAACATTAGCATCACCCACAGAAGATCAAATATAAAAATGTGAAGAAGAAGAAGCAACTTAGAAGCCTAACTCAAAGCAAGGTCAGCATATCACACAACCAAATAATGACTTAAATGAATTTTGTTCATAACAGTACATGACTTACATGTGCCCCAGCAGAGATGTGAAGATACAATGGCTTCTCACCATCTGGCAATCCATTTTGAGGGCGATATTTTCCCCTGTAAAACAGATTACACGTTTAGTTTTCGGTAATTGCAAACTGATAGGATGCCGCACCTCCGTCATCAATGTTCATTATAAACCTTCTAACCTGGTTATGACAACAGCACCGGTGCATTTCTGAATCTGCAAGATCAAAATTAATATAATCAATGCTAATGAATGGAGCAAAAAATGCATTCATCTTGGTAACTTTCAAGTGACCTGTCCGGCCAAGGAATAAAAACAATGAAAAAATAAATCCTACACACCTCTTCTTGAGTTTGGCGCTTGGTCAGCTTGTACCGGACAGAAGGATATGCATCATTTATAACAATCTCTCTTGCAATTAGCTCATCTTGAACCTTTGGCTGGGGACCAGATAAGGAAAATTTGTTGGTTTATAACTTTATATATCACAGGGCCACAAACCAATGCCAGCATTAAATTCGAGCATAGGGTCCAAAGAAATATCAGTGCATATATATGCATTATGCACACATGCAAATATAAACCAATGGCAACAACTTACAACTTTACAGTAACAGGAATTGCATGGTCAGCCATACATCAAAAAATTGAAAACATACAAGGGATCCGAGAAAATTGCCAAAAAAGGAAATATAAGAGATCCTTTCTTAGCTTTACAAATTTCAACTAAAAATCAAAATCATACCAAGCCTCATAAACCACCACCATCACATCCCAAAAAAATTTCTAAAAAGAGCTCCTATTTCAAAGTATTATGAGGAGGTCCTTATACCATTCACATGTTGCTTTGGGATTAGTGAATAACAGTAGTTCCTCTTAGATTTTTTATCCATCACACCCAACCTGCTCCGCTTATCAGAATACCCATCTTCATTTCAACAATGGCCACATTATATGGGTAAGACTGGCTTAAACAAGCCTCAATATCAAAACAACAAGCATCTTAATAACCACAAAAGCAATTATATATACATATGAAATTCTAGTAAACATAAAGCACCTGGCTTAATTTCTGCACTATAGCAGCAGCATTTGGCGGAATTAGTGGAGTCTGCACAGATTGAGAGGTAGTTGCAAATGTAGCTGGAACTGGATTCACAAAAAGAGGTCCAGAGAGTGGTAGCACGCCTGGGAGGACACTCCCATAAACACCATCAACGCCCAATGGTATTGTGCCAGTTAGAGCTATCCCAGCAGAAATCAAAGAATCTGCCGGTTGATCCCACTTCCTCTTTTTCCTGTTAAGGAATCTAATCTCAGAAATCGAGAAAGTTCAACTAAGCAACAATTTCTATGAAAAATTCTAGATTGTGAAAAACCAGAAATACTACATATTATGGATTTCACATCCCTAGATTAATATATACAAGAATATTATTTTCATCTTTTCCCCCAAAAAATTATAGCCAAGTAATAATACTACTCAAATCACGTAAACCAAAAGCTTGCCATACCACCAATATATAAAAATCATACAATTTTTTTAAACAAATTAATCACCAACACCAATCACTAAGATCTTAGATACCATAAACCTCAATACATCTACAAAAAGCGTAAACAATAAGCAACATATTGTTAGGGTTTCTAAAAGGATCACCTCTGCTTCGCGGCGCCATTAGCTGGTGAGGACTCTTCCGATGCTTTTGGACATCTATCCTCCGTCATCGCTTTCCAGATAGAAGTATATAGGAGAACGTGGGCAAACGGGAGATGAGAGACGAGGAATCCAATAGACAACCGCGGCTCCGGGAAAATTAAGGCTCCGGGAAATTTTGGGGGCGACCAAATCCTTGAAACCCGAAAGCAGAGTAATTTCGTTAATACTATCATGATAGGGGGTATAAGTGGAAACTTGGTGAGACTGGGCCTTGTTTGGTTGGGGGTTATCTCCAAGGGATAACCCCAACACAATTTCCAATAAAAAAAATTTTCCCACCAAAATTCTTAATTAAGGTTGTGTTTGATTGCCATTATTTTCCCTGGAAAATATTTTCATGAGTGATTTTCCAGCTTTTTGAGCTGTTTGATTGACAATATTTTCCGTGGAAAACTTTTCCACAAACCCTGTCACGTGACCCTATTTTCCATCAAATTGATGGAAAACTTTTCCTGCCTCCCCCCATAGGAAAAGTTTTCCAGGGAAAACACAGGGGTTTTTTTGAAAAAAAAAACAAATAAAAACTCACGGTTCCTCTCCTCCCTCTCTCACGCACACGACACCCGCCTGAACCCTAGAATCCACACAAACATCCGCCGACCTCCCCACCCGACGAACCTCCGCCGAGCTACGTCGAGTTCCTCTCCCCCTCTCACTCCCTCTCCGCGGTGCTCACCTCTTAATTAAGGAACAACGAGACACCAGTAACAAGTTCCCTGCTCTCCCTCCTCACATCCTCCGTTTCTCACTATCTTATCATTAATACCTTTATTTTAAAATTTCCCTTCAAAAATTTCAAAACTTTTCAAAACTTATTCCTAATCCCAAGTGAGGATAACTCCCAACTAAACACAACCTAGAGGTTTCTTTCGTTTGAGAATCGATCCATCCCCACTGTCCAATACATGATGAGTATATCGCACCCGTCCCTTTAGCCTCAAGATCGTAAAACTAGACAATCATCGCTTATTATGTTTAGACCCTTCTTAAATATTTAATTTCCTTTTCTCAAACTTTATACTAAACATCTTCTTTACCCAAAAAAAAAAAAAAAAAAAACACAAAGAATAAGTGTAAGCCTCTCCAGACCATATAAATGCACAGCTAGCCCATGCAAAAGGTTTGGCTAAGATATGCCAATTCTGTCAAGTATACAAATGGAACCTACCCATACATGCCCTCCAATTATATCCTTAAGCATAAAAAGGTGCAAAACGGGTTTTCAGGCAAAGGTGGTTGCGACTACGGTGGCGGACACGACGACGGCCACAGAGGTGACTGGTAGATAAACAGTGAAGATAATGACTTGGGAATGGAAAAGGAAAGTGGTGCTTGTAGATCAAGGTGGTCACAACCACCCTGCTCGGAATCACCAGGGGAAGGAGACTAGACCACCGGCAGGATAACCAAGTCCATGGAAGCCTGGAGTTTCATACGAAATAGTTGTGAAGAGCGGACCACAACATAACTAAACTACTAAAGCAACGACAACCATCACACAGCTAATTGGCTCGTCGGAGGAGAGAGATTGGACGGAAGTTCACTACAAAAGAAGGCGAAGGAATAGTCTGGTGATCACCAAAGTTCACCGACCACAACAGACACAACGATCACCACCTCTACTCCGCACTCTGGCAGGGATCATCAAGGTGTGCGGCCAATGTTTGCAAAAGAGGCATAAGGTGCCAGAATGCCGAAGGGTCGTCACCTGCAAAAACTGTGACAAGATCGGGCACCTGGGAAGGGGTTGCCGATCACACCCACCATCCGAGTAATTCAAGGAATAAGAACATCGGGAAAGGATGCCAAAACTTTCCAAGAGGACAGACAAAGACATATGTAGGAATGGAAATTGGACGGATTCTAGCACTATAACACAGAGTTACACCCAAGTCACCGGAGAGATCGTCGGAGGACCTAGGAGAAGAAGAAGTGCACCACATTTCGCTCTCACTTGATAGCGAAATGTTAAAAGGGAAAGAGAAGATGAAGAAATTTACAATAGTGAGGGTTGAAGAGGTCAGGGAAGGAACAATCAATGCTCGCCAGATTGCGGCGGCTATAAAGATCATTAACTTCGAGGACTGGGATTGGAACACAAGGGCCTTCTGTGATGGTCGCTTCATCACTGCCTGCCCATCATCGGCGGGGGCACAATAACTGGAAAGGATGGGCATAATCGAGTTACCAAAGTTCACCCTCCTGGGCTTACCGTGGACGCCGGATCTCTGGGAGTCACAGAAAGTGGATAGGGAAACAAGATGGATAGACATAAGGCACTTACCGTTATGCTGTTGGCAAAGAGAGACTTTATCCACTTCGATGGTCGCAATGGATAGTTTGCTAACGACGCACCGGTGGTGATTCGGGTTTGAAAGGGGAAAACACTCCCTTGCACCATAGCGTGCAACATAGGGAGTCGAAAGCACATAATTTAGGTTTTATTGGAGCAAGGATAAGAGATCTTACTGGTCACCGCAGATCGACGAAGAGGAAAAGAGGAACGGTGGAGCACAGAGAACACCCCATGGTAGAGGTAAAGAGGCCGAGTGAAGAAGAGGAGAAACAAAGGACTGTAAGGGAGAGGAAAGGGAAAAGAATTGAAGGAATTGTCCACGAGGAACCCGACAGGGCGTCGAAGAAGATGATCAGCGCACAGTGAGCTACCGGGCTTGTGATCATAGAGACAAAGTGTAAGAACCACTCTTTTATCATGTAATTAAGCCTTTAATAATGTTTCATTAATTTCCTTAGCAAAAGTTTAAATTATAATGAAAATAAGGGATCTAGTTGTAAATATTTAAAAGAATAGGGACTCTTTACAAACAAAAAAAATACCCTCTCACAATATGAAGACTTGCATATAACTTGAAGAAACTGTGGGGGGTTTTACGCAAATTTCCATCACAATCCATGCACCTGCTTGAAGCTAACGGTTGGAATTAAATTACCACGATCCGACGACTGAGATAAATTACAAGCAGATCGTGGATGCATGAGCTGAGAAACGCCACGCGGCGCTTATTCACTACGTGAAGAAGAAACACAGTTTTCTTTAGATGCGCCGGAGCGGGATCGCCGTTCATCCGGATGAAATCGCGATTCCAATGAGGGATTATTGTCTTTCTCTCTGCCTTGCTTAAGAAGGATTTAGAGTTGCCCCACGAACAAATCTTCGAGCAAGCTCGATGTGGTAGACTGTCCTTCTTGGCGGTCAGTCGTCAGGAGTTGTGTGAAGGAGAGGAAGGTCGTAGAGGGCTAAGAGAACGTTGGGCTTAGGTTTGGTAAGCTCTGTTCCTCTGTGGATGTGTAAACCCAGTGAGATAGATTCCAAACCCTTCTTCTATACTTTGATCTTCTTGTTCTCTAACTAAGATGTAACTCTAACCTTCAGGGAAGCGGCTGTTGTCCATTGCAGTGTGACGAGTAACCCATTTATAGGTGAGTACCATAAGCCTCTTTATGAACCTTTCCTCAAGGCCAAGGAAATAACCTATATATATATGTGAACTTCAAAACCAAACACATGAAACAAGTAACTAAGGAGTTAAAAGAAAAACAAATCTGGGAGTTGATAACTTCTCATAAAGAACGTTAATAGCTAAGTTTAATCTTTTGTGTTGTTGATTTTAACAAAGAATAGGAGAGAGAAAGGGGTTGTTATACATGCAAGAATACTGAGATAAAGGATTTAAAGATGGGTCACGACACATGAGAATGGGTTAGACTTCAGTAAATAAATTTTATAGGCTTGGCCCAGCTCATCAAGCAAAATAAGTTAAGCAGAAGTAAGGAAAGAGGTGATGAATTTTCATTGGTTTTAATAGCAGGAGAAGAATACAAACGTTTCTCTTTGATTTCAAATAAAAAGCATGGGCTCGGCCCAAGGTATTAATTAAAGAAATGATGGGCTCAATGTTGATTTAGATAGTAAGGAATGTTGAAGTGGGTTGCGGCTCATTTCGTTAGGTTGGGTTACGATTAAACCCACAATTTATAAAAGTAGATATATCGTATGTGGGAAAAATACTGAAACTGAATTTTCGCCTACCAGATATTGGTAAAGAGCGTAAGGCTGCACTCAAGGAAAATATTGACTGAAATATAGTAAGTATTTACTGCAATATCACTACAAATATTTTTAATATTAACTAGACGTGGCCATTACGAGCGGGCAGGTGGAGCAGAACCAAAAGCCGAACACAGAAAAAAGCAGAATCGGGCAGGAAAAACCATACTTGATCCACGAAGCGGAACCTAAACCTTCATACAAGGTTCGGCTCAGGTTCTAGAATTTCAAAACCGTTGAACCGACGGTTTGAACAGGCTCAAAATTCAAATCTTAATACGTGTATTGACCGTCGTATACTTAATATCTGAGTTGGCATGTGACTGTGACGTCTGACTTGAGTTGAAAATTAAAATAATATATTTCATCATCATTAGACGAGTGGGTAAATGATGGCTCTGGTACAACAACGGCAACTTCCTCTGATGATGAAAGTTGAAACAAGCAATTAGCCAATTGGAAAATGTGGGGAAATGTGTATAATAAAAATAAAAGAACTACGTGGGCTTTGATTCCTCTATACCCCGAGAGGATACGTAGGCAACTTAATATAAATAAGTTCAAGCACTTTATTTTTTTATTTTTTTTCTCATATCGTATTTGTATTTTTTGACAAATTATTGTATTGAATTTATATTTTTATTTTTTATATAAAATATTGTATTGAATTAATTCTTGTATTTTTGTAAAAAAATTTATTGTACTTTTTTCCCACTTATCATGATTCATGTTCATTTTTAATTTAAAATATTAGATTATTTGATTTAACAAAAAATTAAAATTAAAAAAAAACCCCGAACCGTCTGAACCGTCAAACCGGAACCGTTGAACCAAACCGCCGGAACCGGAACCAGAACCGAAACGGAATCGAACCTCCAAGAACCTTGTCCAGGCGGTTCAGTTCCAGTTCAAGATTTCTTTGAACCGGAACCGGCGGTTCCTGAACTGTGGCCACGTCTAATATTAACTATTGTATTCGGAAAGGTATATGTTTTGATAAATTTTCCTAATTGGACTATTTTCTGTATATAAAGTCATGCGAATTGGTTGGTAAATAAGTTCTATGTGATTTCGAGGATTCTCCCGTACGGCATTGTATCAGTAGAGAGGATACCACTGGTGGTTGTTTTAGTTGTGTTATACCAGGATGTACTGGCGCCTGTTTGTCTGGTATACCCGTCTGTGGGGTGGTACGCTGACTGTGTACGTACACATCTTCTGATTATAGCTCTACGGGACCTGTGAGTCCCATTTGACAATGGTCGTTGTCGGCTTTCACCTTTGTTGCTGGGGAGATGACCTGCGAGCTATGCTTTTGGTGAACTTTCTGATATTTTGTTCTGATCATTTTCTACTGCTATGGTTTTATTTCTGCTTAGTAAAAGTTATTACTGTAATTTTCGAGTTTATGATATTTTACTGATACATGACTTCATATTTTAGTAGCGGGTGCTTACTGAGTTTTTCCCGAAACTCACCCTCCCTAAACCAATTTCAGATCCGGAAGAGTGACATGACGTGAGCCGTCGTGTGGGGCTTTGGGTTACTGTTGAGGTTTGCGAACCTCTATTTTATTTCTTTGAGTGAGAGAGCTTTAAGCTTTGTTTCAGTAGAGTTATGTTGTATAGGGTACTTGAACCCTAGTTGTATGTCTGACCATATGTACGTGTCTGTATCAGACTTGTCATGTTATATATTATGTTCCACTATTACTCTGATATTTCTGTTGACCATCTGAGGCCTTGTGCCCGAGTGGGGCCCATTCCTACTCGAGTACGATCGATCTGTTAACCTTCGGGGTATGATAGATCAAGGTGGTATCAGAGACAAGACACCCTAGTTGCCCTTTGGACTTAGGCACATATATTAGATTAAGTGTAGGCACGGGTAGGTTAAGATTTTGACTGATGATTGATTCTATTGGAAGTTGATTATGTCCAGAAATCAACGTCGACGCCGCCGCTATTTGTCGGTACAATCTTCTTCTTCAGACAGTATGAAGGAAGTGCAGGAAAACATTGTTCACCAAGGAGCAGGCCGGGGAGCAGAGGAGCTGTTGAGAGCAGGGGTAGGTCTATCCTTTGTGATATTGACCTCGACAATAGAGTCACTAGTCTTTCTCAGGAGATACATGAGCTCACACAGGAGGTTGGGGGGCTGAATCAAATGATCAGGCTATACCTACAGCAGACTATGGGAGTTGGCCTTAAGAGCCAGACACGGACTCGTGACGGGGATCTTCATGTACTTTCAGGTTACAGGATTGAGGGGTCACAAGCCCGAGTGGCTGAGAGATGCCAGGAATATGGAGGATACCACCCCATAACTCCTTGCTGGGCTCATATATGTCCTTTGTGTGGTCGACTCGGTCATCAAGCGACCGATTGTAGGTATGCTTTAGGGCTATGTACAATTTGTGGCGATGCATTCCACCATGCAACACAGTATCCGGCAGACCTTCCAGGTACCAATAGAGACGTACAATTTTGGGGATAGGCACAGTATCCCCATTCTAGGGAGAGTCAGCCCTACTACAGTCCATCAGCCCAACAGTACTGACGGGTTCTTTTCTGATGTTGTCAGATAGTGTTTGTAGTATGCTATGTATGTAGATGGACTCTTTGGTACGTGACGGAAAGCGATACGCTACCGTCGTACCTAGTATGTATAGGTGGACTTTTTTGTATATGACGGTATACGCTACCGTCATACCTAGTATGTGTGTGGACTGCTTTTTTTTTGTATAAATTTATGTATTATTATGCGATCTATATATCAAGTTGTGTGACGTTATTGCTAAATTGTGTGACAACAGATAAGGACAATCTCAAAAATTCCCTATGGAGATGAATTGGGAACCAGAAGTTTTCGCCCCTTCTGAGAATGAGACTTCGGCAAGACCTAATCCTAACCCGGAAGGGGGCGTGCCTTCTTTGTCTATGATGGAGTTAGTACGGGAAGTAGTGGGTTTAGTACGGGATCAGCGACAACGCCAAAGGCAACAGCTGCCACCACCCGTCACGAAGCCTGAAAGTGGTAAAGGAATATTGGGAGACTTTAGGAAGACAGTCCCCGCTCCATTTGAGGGAGCTGCTAATCCACAGGATACAGAGCGTTGGATTCGTGACATAGAAAAGACGTTTGATGTGATGCAAACAGAAGATGCAGAGCGCATTAGAATTGTGACTTTTCTGTTACAAGGAAGTGCAGACTATTGGTTACCTGGAGAAGTACGACCTCGGAAGGAAGTCCCCTTTCACACCTGGAAAGAGTTCAGGGAGGCTTTTTACACTAAATATTTTTTCGCAAGGTAGAATGACTTAGATGGAACGCCAGTTTGGACAACTAATCCAGGGAGCAATGATAGTTGAACAGTATGAGACTGAGTTCGATCATCTGGCTAGATTTTCCCCTTCCTTGGTACCTGATGATGTAACCCGAGTACGTAGGTTTGAGGGCGGGTTACGCCCATCAATCTGAAGGGCTTTAGCTTGGTTCATGAGCACAAGCTATGCAGAAATGGTTGCTCGAGCTAAGTATATCGATGTTGTTTATCAGGAAACTCAGAAGCCATAGCATAAAGAACAACGTCGTGATAAAGGACAGAACTGGCGCCGTGGACAGACGTCCAAAAATAACTCTGGACAATCAAGGTCCGAGCGTAGTCTCAACTTTATAATCGATCCTCAACGACTACTTCCTCAAAGACAAGAGGAAAAGGATCTTGTGCTAGTGTTTTGACCCCCTGAAATGCTATACTTGCGGAGGACCACACAAACAGGCAGAATGTCATAAAGTTGCCGGTACGTGTTTTAGGTGTGGCAACCCTGGGCACTTTATAGCACAATGCCCTCAACGCTCGTTAGGGCAGGAAACCGGCCAAGGAGTAGCAAGAGTATCGTCCCCACGTACCATAAAGATCTTCTGGTGTGCCACGACAAATTGCTAGGGACCGCAAAGGGAAAGTGGTCATAACAGACGAGCCATCTTCTTTTACTTAGCCATCTATGCAAGGAAGACCAGTAACCCAGGGATGAGTGTTTGAGTTGACTCAGGAGGATGTACAGGCCTCTCACGCTGTCATTGTAGGTACGATTGTAGTTAATTCATATTATGTATGCACTTTATTTGACCCCGAGGCAACCTACTCGTTTGTTTCTACAATATTTGCACGGAAACATTCATTACCAGTAATTAAGCAGCTCTACGAGTTATGTGTGGATACCCCAATAGGAATCACGAGAGTTGTTAATAAAATGGCCCCAACATGTACCGTGGTGATTAAGGGTCATGTATTACTGGTAGATTTACATGTGATGGACCTGAGAGATTATGATATTATTCTCGGGATGGACTGGCTTTCTTCCGTATATGCAGTAATGGATTGCCACAAGAAAAGGGTGCACTTCAAGATACCAAATATAGAGGAATTTATCTTCTGCGGTAATAAAAATTTCGCATTGATCAAGGAAATTTTTGCCATACAAGCATGGAAGCTGTTTGACAATGGTTAATTGGGATTTCTGGCTTCTATTTATGAAGTTAAAGAGTGTAGTGTTATTGTGCTAGATATTCCAATTGTAAATTAATATCCAGATGTATTTCTAGAAGACTTGCCAAGATTACCTCCGGAGTGAGAACTAGAGTTCACAATTAACTTGGTTCCTAGTATAACTCCTATTTCTAAGACCCCTTACAGAATGACGCCTGCAGAATTGAAAGAACTGAAAAAGCAATTGGAGGAATTATTTGAGAAAGGATTTATTCGTCCAAGTGTGTTACCTTGGGGAGCTCCAGTGTTGTTTGTGAGAAAGAAAGACGGGACATTAAGATTATGCATTGATTATCGGGAGTTAAACAAGGTGACAATCAAGAACAAGTACCCTTTGCCTCGAATTGATAACCTTCTAGATCAACTACAAGGGGCATAGGTGTTCTCTAAAATTGATCTAAGATCAGGATATCATCAAGTGCGAATTAGAGGAGAGGATATTCCCAAGAGTGCTTTTAGAACTCATTATGGGCACTACGAGTTCTTGGTACTACCATTTGGGCTTACTAATGCTCCGACAGTGTTTATGGATTTGATGAATCGAGTATTTAAGCATTATCTGGATTAGTTTGTTGTGGTCTTTATTGATGCCATTTTAATTTACTCACAGTGAGCCCATGCAGAGCATCTAAGGATAGTACTGGAAACCTTGTGACAACATCAGTTATATGCCAAATTCTCCAAGTGTGAGTTTAGGCTGGATAGTGTGGCATTCTTAGGGCATGTTATCAGCAAGGATGGAGTGTCTATAGACCCCAAGAAGGTGGAGGCGATCGTCGCTTGGAAGAAACCAACCACCATTCATGAAATTCAAAGTTTCTTGGGATTAACCGAATATTACCGGAGATTCGTGGAGGGATTTTCCCGATTGGCGGCACCTTTGACCAGACTGACTCAGAAAGAGACTCCATTTGTCTAGACAAATGCTTGTGAAGGAAGTTTTCAAGAGTTGAAACATAGATTGATATTTGCACCAATCCTTGCTATACCACAAAGTGGGTGCGGATTCACCGTCTATAGTGACGCCTGTAAATAGGCTTGGGGTGTGTTCTAATACAAAATAGGCGAGTTATTGCCTATGCTTCACGGTAGCGACCATGCAATCACAATGAACCCCCTCTCGGGCCCCCATACTAAGGTGTTGGAGGGGACACAGAGGCGGCGACCGTAATATATGGTCACCGTTGTCGGTAACAGGAACGCCAAATTCTCTAAGGGAGTACCAGGGCATGTTTCTCTCGTTGAGTGGAGCCGCGTGGACATGGGACCTACCTTGGAAGCTAACTCTGAGAGTCAAAAGAGTCTCATTTCTGAGCAGGCAGAGAATGTCGAATCCCTCACAAATACATGGATCAAAGAAAGTGTGAAAGCAAAAGACTTGAGCAAAAGGGGGCTGGCCAATCAGAGGCCTTCCTAAAGGAATCAATGAAAAGTAGTCGGGCATCATCAAGGGACCCCACCAACCATTTACAGAACCATCTCCAATAGCTGGGGTCGGGCAAGATACGGGCCAAATACCCGGCCCACACAAGCCCGCCTACCTATCACCACAGCCAGCCCATTAATCAAGTAGCTCAGTAACACCACTGGTGCCCATTACTAATGTGGAAGCTATCAAAAACCCAGCTCTAAATGTAGACCCAGTTTTAGACGGAAACAATGGTAGTCAAATAAATGCAAAGCTCATTAAACTTTACTTTGGTGATCCACATTTAATTAATCTCATTAATACTGGCATAGAAATGGGATTTGACGCCAACAAAATAGCATTTAGATATGCTTATGGGGCATGGACACTAATCACGGATGATGCATGGCAATGGTCAAAGGACACCAAATACAAGAGAAACCACCAGAGACTGGAACAACACAAACCTGGAGAGAAAAGGACAAGAGAAGGAGAACAAAAAATCATAAGAAAGAAAAAGAAAGGACAAGCCATATCCACAACACAGCCGAGACCCAGGGGAAGACCTCGTAAACAGAAGATATTGGAGACACCCAAAGACATTGAGGGGCATGTTGATCTAGCTACAACTATAGAAACGAAGAACATACTGGAGGAACCTCATCTGCCCTATCTACTGTCCCACTAACCTTATCTGTCTAGCCGGATATGGACCTTGTTATGACGGCAGTCCAAGTGGGAATTGAGGTCAACCAGGACCACCCGATCCTTAATCAAATAAGGCAACGGGAACTAGAACACAACAAAGGGAACTCGGTGAGCAACTAAGTTCCTAGGTAACCAATCGACAGTCAGGGATAGACATTGAATTAAATATGAAAGTATTATCATGGAATGTGAGGGGATTAGGGAAGCGGAGGAAGAGTTATTTAGTAAGAAACTATATTTAAAGGCAAAATACTCAATTATTTTGTCTACAAGAGACAAAATAAGAATCAATAAATGATGCCATCTAAAGAACCATCGGGGGCACAATATACGATGGAAGGGCAATATTACCTGTAAACAGTAATAGAGGTGGATGTTGTATTGGTTGGAGTAGCACAAAATTCAACCTCGAAGCCAGTTACACAGGGGACTTCACTATTACAGTTGTGTTGGAGGAGAAAGAAATAAATTATACAAGGTTGTATACAACAATATATAGGCCATATGAAAGGTTAAGAAAGCGGAACTTTTGAGAGGAGATTAAAAATATTAGGAACATATGGCAAGGACCATAGCTGATAGCAGGAGATTTAACTCTACAAGGGGCAACGGTGAAATGAACACAAACACAAGTTCCCAGGGGGAGAAGGATGATTTCAACAGTCTTATCCAAACATTACAGCTATACGAACCCCCATTTACAAGAAGGAAGTATACATGGTCGAATGGTAAAGCAGAGCCAACCTTCTTCACGCTTGACAGATTCCTATTAATAACTGAATGATTAAGATACTACTCTTACGTATCCCAAGAGGTACTACTCGAAATCTGATTTGATCATGCGCTAATAAGGTTGGTGTGCGAGATCTAGGAGTCGAGGAGATAACCATTTAGATTTAACAAAGATTGGGCCAAAAGAAAGGGAATATGGGAGATGGTAAAAAACTTGTGGCAATGTAATAACTTTCATATGAGCTTTTAAGCTAATGAAGAAGCTGGCATACGTCAAGGGCGAACTCAAAAGTTGGAACAAAGAGACAATGGTCACGTGAACAAGGAGAAAGGAAAACTGCTCAAGACCATCAATGAAGCTGATGTCAAGTCACAGACACATACATTATCCACGAAGGAAGTGGAAGCACTCACCTCTCAAACAAGGGAGTATGAAGACCTGACCAGAGTCGAGGAGTCACTATGAAGACAACGATCGCGCATCACTTAGCTAAAGTAAGGAGATAAGAACTCCAAGTTCTTTCATGCAGTCGCCAACCGAAGATAAAGCGTAAACTGGATCAACAGCATATGAAGCCAAGGCATTATATTAACAAAGAAGGAAATATCTAGAGCAGTCTCAGAACACTTCAGAAGACTCTTTGGTACTCCGATGACACAAGGATTAATTACAGACTGAGAAGCGCTATCTGAGTATTAGGAACGAATAGAGCTCTCCCACATGGAACAACCTTTCATGGAGAAGGAAATTTATAGGGCTATCCAGGAGCTCAACCAAGATAAAGCCCCGGGACCAGTTGGTTTCTCTATGACCATCCCATCTATCAACAGAGATGGAGTTTCATCAAAGAAGACATGTGCCAACTGTTCTAGGAACTTTATCAAGGAAGTGCAGATCTGGAATGGTTAAACTAAGCACACATTATACTCATCCTGAAAATGGAGTCCCCAAAGAGATAAGTGACTACAGACCCATATGTCTAGTCAATTGTTCAATGAAAATCATCACGAAAGTCCTTACGAATACACTGCAAGGGGTGATAGCGAAGTTGGTAGATGAAAACCAATCAACCTTTATAAAAGGGAGAAGCATATAGGATAACATAGTTGTTGCAGATAAACTAATCCATCAAATAAAGGGTAGGAGAAGCAATGGGACACTCATGAAGGTAGACTTTGAAAAAGCCTTCGACATGGTGGATTGGGAATTTCTTAAGGAGAATATGAAAGCACGAGGCTTCGGAGAGAAATGGATAGGATGGATTGGAACTATCCTCCAGTCCTCAAAGGCAAATTTCCTCATAAACTGCTCCCTAATGGGGTATGTGAGACACAGGAGAGGATTGCGCCAGGGAGACCCCCTATCTCCAATCCTATTCGTATTGGTCGCAAATGTTTTCACCGCCATGCTATCCAAAGCAAAAGTAGCACGCCTCTTCAGGGGAATATCTAGAGGACCAAGGACATCAGATACTATCTCCTCACTACAGTACGTAGACGACCTATTAGTGCTCTACTCCGGGGATGTTGAACACTTTCAAACCCTAAAGCTCTTTCTATCTATATGAAGGATTGTTAGGGCTTAAAGTCAACTATAATAAAAGATTCATCACTCCAATTCGTATAGCAAGGCACACACAAGAGATGTTGGGGGAAATCATGGGTTATAAAATCGACAAACTTTCAATCAACTACCAAGGAATGCCCATAGCCAAAACTAAGCCTAAGAAAGAGGATTTGAGAGGGCTCATAGATCGGATACATAGAAGGCCTGCGAGCTGGAAAGGGAGGTTACTGTTGATGAGCGGGAATGCTCAACGTTGTGCTATCCACAATACCATCCTACTGGATGTCGCGATACAAGCTCCCAGAATGGGTGAAAAAACACATTGAGGGCATTAGACGGGATTTCCTTTGGAGAGGGGCACAGTAGAACCCCAAAAAGGTATATATACTTAAATTCTCAAAAAAAAATATATATATAATATATATAATGTTATGGGCTAAAATTAAAACACATGTGGCATGATTGTAAGGGCGTGGATGGAGACCCAATTGTTATCTACCTGCTTAGTCATCCGACGGTGGAGATCAACTCTCTAGAAGATCACAGAAAGTTCTAACAACTAGCACTTAACTGCCTCCAGCCTGTTTCCGAGCTAGTGCCTTAATGGCACCTGATTGGATCCGAGCCTGTGCCTCACTAGCATCTAATTGGATCCTAGCTAGCTAAAGGCCTTAATACATAATATAAGGAGGCCCTCAACTCACAACAAGACAATCTTGAGTACCTAGTACGCTACTTTGATTCCACTAAGACTGATCACCTACTAACGCTTCACTCGCTCTGAATCCTTTACACTATCTCTCACTTTCTCTCACTTTCCTCCATATTTTCCCCTTTATTGGAGCCTCTTTAACTTGAGCATCGGAGGCTACCCCAGGGCACGAGCGCCCAACCCTTCTCTCTCCACAGATTACTTTCTGGCAAGGCACAATCCCTAAAAGTCCAATCCTCAAGCAGAAGACAATCATGTGAGCAAGGAATTCATCTGAAGAGTCATCCACACAACCAATCTTTCCCTCCAAATCTCTAAAGTTTCTCAATCTCCACCGATCTCTCTCATTCGTTGATCGTGCTTTAATCCCAAGGAGGAGCATATCTTGGTATCAACATATAATTTTATGATTGTGTATACAAGTGAGGTGAGGATATTGACTAACACCAAAGGATGTTAGTGTGAGTTGATATAGGTTATAGGTTTTATCACTTGCAACAAAAGGGCTTGCGGCTATTTAGCCATAGTCATTTTGTTGTTGTCACGCCCCGACCCAAAAATCCCGAGCCCACGGGCACGTAACAGGCTAATCGTACCTGAATAGGGACGGGCCCTGCTCGTGTATGAAGCCTCGATAATCAGCAAATCACACATACGATATGCACAACTGAATATATAAAGACATAAACATGTCTAATATAAATGCACATCGAAAATAAAAGTCTAAGGATACGTAGACCCTACAATCTCAACATCATAAAGGCCCTACAAGGGTCCTATAACAACTGTGTTCTCTCACTTAATGAAAGACTGGATGTTAACCTACCTTAGCAATAAATCCCAGTAGTCCCCACACGGCGCTCCTGTGTCCCGCGTCCTATTCCTCGGGATCTAATAAAAGGAGGTCAACAAGTATATGAGCTTTCGGAAGGAAAGCCCAATAAGTACCCCACAGGGAATAAAAGAAGTAATGTCACAAAATCATATGATAAGCTAAATAAAAGAAAATCAAAATAAACACTTGACTAAGTCAATCAATGCAAGTATTGTAACCCATACCAATCCACACAAATAGGAGTCTCACACCCACCCCAATGAAACCTATCAATGGTAGGGACTCCTAACCCATGATTGCATTCACGTCAGCTCAAGAGGAGTAAGCCAAGGATCGGTTACACGTTGTTATCCCCCATGCAGTCATCAACCTATGTCGATGTCGACCCACTCGGTCATTGCAGACCCAAAAGTCCGGTCGCGCTACTACTCATACATGTATGTACATGGCCAGCGTATCGTCCTGCTTACGGGCATACAAGACAGCCAGAGTATTATCCCCTGATAGGAAAACAAAAGCTAGGGTGTCCACCGGCCCTGGACGTCCACAGCAGCCACACATCCCACAACACTGCACCGGGCGGAAGAATCCACAAGAATAACACACATTGAGTGGAAACAAACACACAATCAAACAAATAGACATACACAAATTATGGAACCAACAATTAAGGAATAAATATCATCCAATAACTCAACGGTGTATGTATGCGCAAGAAATCAAGCATCAATGATGTAAAAACATCCAATGATAAGGAAGACTAGGCGAAAGTACTTACTTGATCTAGAATCTATCCATCAGTACGTATCCTCCCCACTCCAAGTCGGTATCTGGTAATAGAGATATATTCTCAATATATAACGATCGATTCGTCGTGCTGGGCTGTGGCCCGTTACAAACTCCTAAGCCCATGAGAGATCAAATGGTTCTAAGGGGGTGTTTTGTTGGCGGAATGGGAATGGGAATGAGAATGGGAATGGGAATGTGATGAGGGGGAATGGAAAGTATGGGAATGAAAACTGTGTTTGGTTGGAAGGAATTGGAATGGTAGTTTATTGGGAATGAGAAAAGTAGAAGAAGAAATATATGATGAAATAACTCTTGTGCCCCTTATGTAAATAACTAATGTTATATGAGAGGATAATAGGTTTGTTAAATGATAACTATTGTTTAAATATTTAAGTATTATAATAAATTAATTATCATAAATAAATATTTAAATAATTATTTTTAAAATTATTTTAATAATTCAATTACAAAATTCCTACACACTGAAACTCCTAGCAGCAGGGTCATCCTATTGAAGATTATGCAAGACCTCTTGCAATCAAGTTTGGTTTTATACTCCTTTAGCTGCTGCCAAATCTATAGAAAAGAGTGCTTCTTTGTTGACAGCCAAAGCTGGGGCAAGAGATCCATCCTCAATTCATCCGTCAACTAAATTCATGCACACTGAAATTTCTTAATTTACAAGCATTCAATACTTCAGATAAATTCTTACACACTGAAATTCAACAACAGTCAACTATAAATTCAATCAAAACAAACTTTAATTACTACAATCATGTTCATACATTGGAAGACAAACATCTAAAGACTTCAACAACAGAATTCAATCGTCAACAAAATACTTCAACAGACAACAAAGTTCATCATAAATGTCCAACATCACCAGCTGAAATGACATAAACTAATATCATTATATATTAGGTGGGCTAAATGACAACCTTCTTAAAAGCATATGGTAGAAACGCAGCCTCTTATTATCGGGCAACTTCAGAAAAATTTTCAGTTCATCGCCATCTTTGCTCAAAACCCGTAAGATGAACAATGCCTCATCATCTGAAAGACCTTCAATCTCAAAAATTTTATCAAACAATATATTTTTCCTCTCTTCAGTGGCTTTTTCACGAGCTTCAATGGCTTCTCATGAGCTTCATCATGGGCCTCTTCACGAACAGCAGCTTTAACTAGGACTGTAATCATGGACCAACCATTTCCACAAAATTGTGAAAATTTTGGGATATTTTCTTCACTGATGGATCCATAAGATTTTTCCTTCTTCGATGTGCTCTTGAGGTACTTGTCTCTGAGCCCATAGGCGATGGAAACTGAGTAGGTTCATGCGTAGGCATAGAAAACTCATCAGTTGCCATTGGGTCGAGGCCCCCATCGTCATCCAAATTGATGTTCTCATGTAGATACTGCTCGACATCATCTCCAATATCCCCTCTTCTACTACCATGCGCTCTATCTCTTACAAAGACCGGGGCAAGGTCATTGAAGAAAGGAAAAACTTTTCCACAAAGACCGGTTGCTTCCTTATGGGTCTGCATTGCATTAAAAATTAAAGTTAGTAATACAATTATCAAAATGTAAATTAACAAAAACACATATATCAATTTCAAGATAAATGATCTTTTGAGGATGAGAATATCAAGTAAACAACATGTAAAATAATCCAAATTTTAATATTTCAGCTGCTTGACAATTATTCATGAAATTACAAGCATTTACAAATTCACATTATCAAGAGAATGACATTGAATAAACATGCATCCTAATCACCAAGAATCACCACACGTTTAAATTAAGAATATATGTATAAAAAAATCTATAAAATTAGGTTTAAATCAAGAACATTACAGCTAATGCATAAACATGCATCTTAATCACCAAGAATCACCACACGTTTATCTACAAAATCAAAAACAAATTTATGTCCTTTTTGTGAATGTAAAGTTAATGATCCAACTATCACTCAAAAGATTCCTTTGTACTTTCCTATGACTAATTCATCCACACATCTTAGCAATTTAATCCAGGACAACAGCAATTGAATATCTCAAAAAATATCTACATTCAAGCAATTTAATCCAAGACAACAACAATTGACTAATTCATCCACACATCTCAACAATTGAATATCTATATTCAAGGGACAACAGCAGGAACCACATCCAACAAAAAAGTTGCAACCATTATAGCATTTTAATTACCATATTTAGGGTTAGAAACCATCAAAGACCAGACAATAAAATTGCAACCATTAGACAATAAAAATCGAAACTTTTAGGGTTAGAAGAAAAATAAATCCTCAAAAGAAACCAATGGCCAGAAGAATTCTGGGCTTTCATTAAACCCTTCAAAGAAAAATTGCTTTGATGTTCACTGTGATGTTAGATGATCCAAAATATATGTACAAACATCAAGTATACAAATAAGATGGAAGAGATACCAAAGGTAATTATTGATTAGATGTTCCAAAGAATTCCAGGATCCAAGAAATTGAGCTTCTAACAATTTTCCAGAGTGATAACCCTAAAAAATGAGCAAGAAATTCCAACATTTTTCCAGAGCGAGATACTCCAACAAGATCCCTATAATTTGAGGGATCAAGACGACCCTTTAGAGAAGATCGGAAAGGAAAGCGGGGATTTGATCACGCAGATTGACGGAGAGGAAAGCCGAGCTTTGACCTTGCAGTTCGACTGAGAGGAAAGACGGGAGGGCGGAGAGAGGAATAATAGGGCATAGAGATAAGGGAGCGAGAGACTCTTTCGATCTGGCGTTTGTTTTGCTCAAGGGAAAATATGACATTTCCCCATCCGTGAATGCCCCATTCCGTCCAATTTGGGCGGAATCCCACTCAGGCCTATCTAGGAAAGCCATTCCTTGATTGAACACCTTTCATTCCCATTCCTGCCAACCAAACGGGGGCATACTCTACGTAAGGAATGAAACTCATTCCCATTGCTGCCAACCAAACGCACCCTAAGTCCAAATCCTTTGCTACAAAGGAATGGGTTGTCGGCCCATTATTCACCATAGTTGCCCCTTTAAATCAACCCGTTAATGGACATTAACCTCCATTAATAATTATTAAAAGTTTAATGGTTGGTTTGACTAACTATTTACTTAATAATTTATCCAATCCTTGGATCACTTCACTAACCATTATCATATACTCACAACCACACGTGGCTTTTGTTATTATTAACATTCAATGGAATGTAACTCCATTCCATCTCCTAGTAGCCTTGCATCCACTAGCTTCTGATATGACAAAGGTTAAACATATATATAGGTTCTACTCCTCACCTCTTCCTCTCAATCATGAGCAAGGCAATAGCACAACTTTCACTTACTAGTAGAACTTACAGGCTCTACTATATACATAGTTGGGTTCATGCTCACTGTTTAATAACTAATCACATAACCTTCCTAATCATTTATAACAACATGCTCTTGCCGTTATTATAAAAGAAACATTATGCACTCTTTGGATGTCATTAAGCTCTTTGTGCTCATCTTACCACGTAGGATTAATTTCCTGGACCTCACAAGGAAAGCCCATCACTTGCTCACCAAAGCCCACTCTTCACATTATCTATATCTATGATGCCCATGAATATATCTTCCAAATCGCAAAGAGGAGTTCAAGATTGATTTAACTAATCTTTAAATCAATAACCCATGCATTTACAACATCCAATCCATCTCTTCCCTCTTATCTCTTCATGCATACATACATGGGTGTATACACACTCATCTAACCATGCAATCACTCTCCCTCTCTCTACTATTTCCGCATGCATGCTTATATAGATGTATACCCCATCATATACTCATAACCAGTGAGAAATATAGAAGGCTTACCGGAGGACGGCGACTCTTATGGACAGCTCCGGTGGATAGAAACTCGTCAGAGCTCCCTATCCATTCCCTCGTTAGTGCCCATCGAGGTTCGAAGATCGCCCTTTCCTTGTGTTAGTGCTAGTCTCTCCGCCTTGACTCTGATCTCTGTCAAGGTCCTTGGCCCGAGAGGTTCAAGCTCCGGCGGCGACGGTAGCTGCTCTTCCTTTCTCTTCATCTCCCTTCGCTCACTTAGCGCTCGTTACCGGAAATGAGGTTAGCGGCTGAACTATAACAACGACGCTCCTCTCGCTCTCTCATTTGAACTGGAAAACTATGGAGAAGAGAACTTACGCTTCATATGCAACCAAGAATAAAGTGGTTTAGGTCTTCGAGGCAACATAAGCTCGACAAGGCGAGACGATGCCGAACTTCCCGTGCGCGGCGATGATCTTGCTGAATCGGATTGTTTTAGATTCGCGTTAGGGTGAACGGAGAAGAAGACGCGTCATGCCTTGGATCTTGGTTGAAATGTTGATGGACGGAGGATCGAAGTTTCCGCATGGCAACCATGAAGAGGGTCCGTCTCCTTTCTCCTCCGCGTGTTGGCATTGCAACAAAGCGTGGTGTCTCCACTAGTTGGAGCTGGTTCCCCCTTCTCATCACGTGCTTTCTGGGTCCAGCTCCAGTTCAATATAATCTCCCTCCATTGATATGCAATACATTGTTAGATGTTTGACATGTGTCAAACATATTTTCAATGGCCAAGATTCAATTGTTTTTCACACCATGCTTTTAATAGAACCTGATTTTTAACTCTGTCTTTACGTCCGTCTCCAACCATTGGGTTTTTAAATTTTAGCTCCAAAAGAATAAAATAGTTTAAAACCAAAACAAGATTTAAAATTGAAGAGTGCATTGTGAGTCAATTGAAATCTTTCAAACCAAAAAGATTTAGGCTAAGATCCTCTATAATCAATCGAAACAGCTTGCGCCAAAATCCAGGGCCAAAATTCAATTGTTTGACATGTGTCCAGCGCCAAAATTCAGCACCAAAAAGGGTAAGGTAGGGTGTTTTTGATGCTTATTTATTTTCTCTAAAACCAAACCGAAGATTCTCTAAAACTAAAAAGATTTGGGCCAAGATTCATTAAAATCAATCAAACCGGAGATCCTGAACAAGATATCTAGGTACATTATTTTTTGTTTCTCGCTTTAATTAGATCATTGCATTTGCTTAAAGTTAGGCCATCATTTCCAATTTTCCCAATTTTTAAATCATTATAATTATAAACTCTTTTTACTCAGTTGATTTTCACTTTTTATTTGTACATTCTGTTTTGTGTTCATGAAGACATTATATAATATCAGTCAAAGTAATTGTTTATGGATATCATGAGTAATGAATTGCTTGGTTCAATCACGGAAACATTTTTAGATCTACCTTAAGTTGATCATTTCCCACAAATACTATTTAAACCAATCCAAATTGGGTTGGAATTCAAATATGAAAGTGAGGCTTATCAATACTATAATGATTATGCCAAAGAATTGGATTTAGCATCCGAAAAGAGTATGTTAATAGAAATAAGAAATATGGTTATATAACTTCAAGAAAGTTCACATGTTTCAAAGAAGGTCATCGGGACGCGAAGAAACAAGATATTTAGGTGAAAACTCATTGCAAGACCAAAACAGATTGCTTGGCTCATATTATAATTAGGTATCATGCCAATGGTAAATATCAAGTTACTGATTTTGAAGAGAAGCATAATCATCCCCTTGCTCCCAAACTCTGCACTCATATGTTACCTTCACAAAGGAAAATAACAGAAGCTCAATCATATGTGCTAGACTTAGTTGATGATTCTGGTTTATCTCCTAAACTTGCATTTGAAATGATTTCTCGAGAATCAGGTGGTCGAGACAACTTGGGATTCACTACAAGGGACTAGAAAAATTATTTGCGCACTAAAAGGAAAAGGTCTTTGATGCAAGGAGAAGCAGGTAGCTTATTAGATTATTTTGAGAGGAAAAAAGTTGAAGACCCTTAATTTTTCTATTCTATGCAGTTAGATGTTGATGATTTTATTACCAATATATTCTCGGCAGATGCAAAGATGATCACAAACTACAATCTTTTTGGAGATGTAGTATCTTTTGATACAACCTATCAAACGAATAAAAAATATAGGCCTTTTGCTATTTTTGTGGGGATGAACAATCATAGAAAAATGGTGATTTTTGGTGCTGCTTTATTATATGATGAAACAATAGATTCGTTTGAATGGTTGTTTAGGAAATTTCTTAGAGCCATGTCTGAGAAAAATCCAAAGACAATTTTGACAGATTAAGATTTGAGTAAAGCAATTTCACTAATCATGCCTGAATCATACCATCGGCTATGTGTTTTTCATTTGGGGAATAATGCACTTAAGCACCTCAGTCATCTATATAAGAACTCAGATTCTTTTGGTGGAGATTTCAGCAAACTCATATATGAATATGAAACTGAAGAAGAGTTTCTAAAGGCTTGGGAGGCTATGCTTGAGACTTATGGGGTTAAAGAAAATAAATGGCTACAAGGTATTGTGAATTTAAATACATAATTTTTATTATGTACTAGTAATAATTTGAAGTGGGTTACCTTAATAAAATACTCATGTTTGCAGGTGTCTTTGCAGTGAAAAAGAAATGGTCAATGGCATATGGAAGAAATACATTTTCAGCTGGATTGAGGACCACACAATTGAGTGAGAGCTTTAACAAAGACTTGAAGAAGCATCTAAAGGTTCAGCTTGATGTAGTGAGATTCTTTAATCATTATGAAAATGCAGTTGTGGACAAACGTCATAATGAATTGGAAGCAATTTATAATATGACTCAGATGTTGCCTAATTTAAAAGTTGATTTACCTTTGTTGAGGCATGCAAGGGATGCATACACATCAGCAATGTTCGACAAGTTTCAAAATGAATGGGTAAAATCTTTACTTATAGTAGTTATTGAATACAAAGAAGAAGGTTTTCTCCAATTATATAAGGTAAAAACAGTTGAAGAAAAATGGGAGCATACAATCAGTGTGGATCAGACAAGTATGGGGATTTCATGCAGTTGTAAGAATTTTGAATTTGAAGGAATACTTTGCAGTCGCGCATTGAAAATTCTTGATTTAATGAATGTGAAGGAAAAAATTCCAAGTCAATATATTTTGAGAAGATGGACAAAAGATCCAATGGGAGAAGGCTATATGGATATTGATAAGAGCGAACAACAACAAGATCCAAAGTTGAAGGTTTGCAATAGATATAGAATTTTATGTTCTACATTTGTTAGAATTGCAACCATGGCTTTTGAGTCTGAAGTTGTTTCTAGATTGGCTGCCAAATATGCCAATGAACTTATTACAAAGTTTTTTTTTTTGGTAAGGTAAGAGCTGAGAGCAACTAACATATTACAGCACTTGGGGAACTAGAACCAATTACATTTGTCAGTAGAATTGATACTTCAGATCTGAGCCAGTCAGGTAGGGCTTCCAAACTTGTGAAGTGAGCTTCATTGTGGTCTCTCATTGCCATGGATGCAAGCCTGTCAGTAATAATATTTCTGTGTCTTGGTATCCATTTAATAGTCCATCTCTCCATGGAGTTAAGTATCATCTTGCATCTAGTGATCAGAGCACGGGTTGAATGATTCGGGTCATCCCTTTCAGAAGTTATCCATCTCTGGGCAAGCAGGGAGTCTGTGTGGATTTGCACCTGTGTTGCTCCCATCCTTAACAGCTTCTTGAGGCCTTCTTCAATTGCAGCAAGCTCTCCCTGGTATACTGATTCAGCATCTCCAAGAGTAGACCCTGCATAGGAAAACTGGCCTGTATTAGTAATGATAATGATTCCAATACCAGATCTTACCTCTTCTTCTTTCCAGGCTACATCAACAAACAAAAGATGACTGTAATTTTGCATATCCCATTGTGTCATATTTTGTTCTTCAATGTCATTGATGTGTCTTGTACACATTCTCTTCTCCATTATTGAGGATATTGAGTGGTTGACAACCCTTGTAGGCTCCAGATTGCAATCTCTGAACACTTTGTTACATCTTTCCTTCCATATGAGCCAAAGCCCAGTGGCTATGACCTATGTTTCTTCCATTGAAATTCTTTGATAACCAAGCCTATTTTCTAACAGCCATTTGCCCTGAGTTAGGTTGTCTGAGAATTCACCATTTCTGAAGTATCCATCCCTCTTGAAGCTTCTCCATACCTGCTGTGCAAAAGAACATTCTTGGAATAGATGAGAAATGGTTTCAGGCATAATGTTACACAATGGGCATGGATTATCAGGTCCAACACCAATATAATACAGATAAGAGTTTGTTGGAAGCCTGCCATGTAGAAATTCTCATAAGAAAATAGCAATTTTGGGCACCACATTAAGTCTCCATAGTTTTTGGCAGCCAGACCAAAGATTGGACTGGTCTTTCAGTCTAAATTCATCATAGATAGCAGCAGTAAGGGACTTTCCTTTGGTATTGTGCATCCATTTCCATTCAGTATTTCCTATTTTATAACTGATTGAAATGGATGAAATATGGTGTACCAACCAGTTTGGGAATATAGCATTTAACCTATCATTATCCCAATGTTTATGTGCAAGAAGATCACCCACCTGTAGCTGTGATATGTCATTATGCACATTGACATAAGTGGGCATCTGATTGATGGGAACATTAAAGAGCCAAGGATCAGACCACACAGAACAATTAGGATGTACATTAGTGATTGTAATTTTTCCCTTAATGTCTCTGGCAGTGGTAATTAGACCCCTGCATGTCCAAGAGATTTTCTTGCTCTTGTTAGGTTTCCAGATTTCTAAACAACCATATTTATATAGCATGAACTTAACCCAGGTTTTATCTCCTTGGTTCAGAAGTTCAAAAACCAGTTTTGATAGTAGGGCTCTTTTCATTATTTTTAAGTCCTTTATACCTAAGCCACCCTCAGACTTGGGGCTGGTGACTGTGCTCCAGCCAACTAGATGGACACCAGTGTTGTTGCTTGTATTTGACCAGATGAATCTCCTAATGAGTTTAGTGATGCTTTCTAGTATGGATTCAGGTATGGCATATGTACTTAGACCAAACAAAGGAATTGACATGATTGTGGCATTAGCAAGTGTAACTTTACCAGCCATGGTAAGGTGCATGGTTTTCCAATGAGCTAATTTGCTCTCAACCTTGGTAATCAAGGCTTTGAAATAGTCAACTGGGATTCTAAATGGGGAAATCAAACTCCCCAAATATTTGAAAAGAAAGGTTTTTTGCTTTATGTCTAGGATCTCAATAATAGCTTTCTTGATCCTACTATTAACCCATGTTGGGAAAAACAAGTCAGATTTGGACATATTGGGTCTCTGACCAGTTATGGTCTTATATAATTCTAAGCACATTTTAATTGATCTTGCATTCTTTCTAGATGCTAATCCACATATGAACAAGTCATCAGCATAAAGTGTATGATTGACATGTAGAGTCTCATTGATTCTGATTCCTTTCAGTAAGTTTAGGGATTCAGCTTTATTGAGGATGTTTGTTAGGATTTGGGAAACCATAATGAATATATAAGAGGACAAGGGATCTCCTTGCCTGAGGCCAGCTTGGGGCTTGAACCATTTTCCTGTGCTTCCATTGATTAGGAAGGCCATGGAAGTTGTTTGGATACAAGCTTTGACCCATTGGATCCACTCATTTGGGAAAGACATTTTGGAAAACACAGCAACAACAACATCCCATCTAATAATATCATAGGCTTTTTCCATATCTAATTTGATTAGCATCATAGGGTGGCTATGGGTATCATGTTCTAAGGAATGGGCTAGTTCTTCAGCAAGGAGAATGTTATCAAAGATGCTTCGGCCAGCCACAAAGGCTGACTGCTCCCTCCCAATTATTTCAGGTAAAATTTTCCTAATTCTGTTGGCCATAATCTTTGCTATTACCTTATAGTTAATGTTGCACAGTGAGATTGGTCTATAATCATTAACATTGATTGGGTTCTCCTTTTTTGGGACAAGGCATATGTGAGTTTGGTTCCAGCTAGTTGGCATGGACCCATTTTCAAAGAAATGGATTATGGCTTTGGTAAAGCCTCTGCCAATCTTGGGCCAGTAAGCTCTAAGAAACTCACTGTTTAAACCATTGGGGCCAGGGGCTTTCCCTCTAGGTAAGGTTTTAATTACTTGGAATATTTCATAATTAGTAACATGGTTGCTTAGGATACTTCTATGATCATTGTTAATACTTGGAAGGTCATCAGGTAGAGAGTCAATTATATGATCAATGGTCATAGAAGAAGTGTTTTGCCATAATCTAGAGTAATGTTGAATAAAGCTTTCCTCTATTTCTACAGGGTCATTTATCAATCTTCCATTACCATCCTTCAATTGGGTTACCCTATTGTTATGTCTATGATTTTTAGTCATTTGGTGGAAGAATCTAGTGTTACAATCACCATTTTGTAGCCATTGCATACGAGATTTTTGGGCCCAAAAGTTGGTGTTTTGTCTTAATAGAGCCTTATGCTTGTGATATAGAGGTCTGATCTTGGTCAATTCTCGCTGCTGATTCAGGTTTCTATATTCCTTAGATTCTAACTCCCTAATTTCCTCTTCAATTAGTTTGATTTCATTTTCAAGTCTATGTGAGTAACCTCTACAGTTTTTATTGAGGTCTTTCCTGAGTTTGTGAAATCTATGTGAAAGTTCATGCATAGGATTCCCAAAGCTGCCAGCGGTCCATATATTGTCCACACTGTTTCTGCATTCATCTAAATGTATCCAATTATTGTCAAACCTGAATGGATTTTTCCTAATTGGAGTTAAGTTTATAACTTGAAGTAATAGGGGTGAGTGGTCAGATTGGCATCGTGCTAAATGGGTGACCTGGTAGGAGGGAGCCTCATCAAGCCAATCATGGTTAGCGAGAATTCTATCCAACCTAGCCCAAATTCTAGAGTTCCCAACCTGGTTGTTACACCAGGTAAATAAAGATCCCGAAAATTTAAGATCACAGAGGTTGTTGCGAACAATAAAGGAATTAAAGAGTTGAGATTTCATACTAGAGACCCAAGACCTTTGATTGCCTAGTCTCTCCTGAGGGGAGCGAACAGCGTTGAAATCCCCAAGGATCAACCATGGGCCGGGAACTTTGTCGATTTTATTAAGCTCGTTCCAGGCAAGCTTTTGATGATCTGTTATTTGGCTGTTGTATACAACGATATGATCCATGGTTTCTTTGTATTTTCAGATACCACCAGGTGCATAATGTATCGTATATTACAGATTGGAGTGATACTAAGATCTCCTTTTCTCCACAATGTAATGATTCCACCAGAATATCCCTGGGAAGGGACAGTTGCCCATTCCCAGTTTCTTCTTAGTCTGTAGCAGAAACGCCTGATTTTGTTCTCATCGGCGCGTGTTTCAACAAGACAAAGCATGGTTAGATTATAGGTTTTAATTAGAGTCATAATACGACTTACAGTATCCTTCCCGGAGACTCCCCGGCGGTTCCATAAGATCAGCTTCATGGGCAACAATCTTGAGGGGAGAGTTGTGGCCTGGACTTTTGTTGTCCTTAATCTTTTGGATAGGTTGCCTCCATTGGGTTTGCTTCAGACTTATTCTTTGAATCTTCAAGAACCTGGACATCGGGTCCTTCTCCACGATCGGGTGGTTCATCTTCCTCAGACGAGTCTCCATCACTTGGGATTTCAGCTTCACCTTTCTCCAGAGCCTGTGAAAGTCTGCGAACGAGACCCATATGTGAGGATAATGGGGGATTTAGGGCATGAACTTTACCTTTGGGATTGGGATTGTGGAAGTTAGGACGTTGCCCATGCTCCTCATCATCTCTCAGGGAGATAATCATCAGATTCTCGCCACGTGTGCCTCTTCGCCTGTCTGGAAAACCGCTGTCCCTGCGGCCAATACCAGATGGGGTTGATCTTCGGTGGAGCTCCGATCTAGACCCACCATTGCTTGAGGATTCCACTTGGCGAGTATCTGAGCGGTTGATCGATCAAGATCGTGCGCTAATTCCACGCTTATCCTCCACACTCCTGTCACGGGATGTCCTCTCCCTGACAAAGGTGATCAAACGATCATCTTTCTCACCCCTAGAGTATCCACCTCTGGTGGAGTAGCCAACGGGTCTCCCGCGGGATGGGGCCTCCACGTGTTGAACATCACCATAGAGTGCTTTTTGTGGTTCCTCCACGTGGTCATTTTTCAGTTCCTCCAGTATCGATTGGGATGGCACGTGTTCGTGTAGTGGCACGTGTTTAGGCACGTGATTGTCCACCACCATGTGTGTTGTTGTGGGAACATCTTTAGCACCACCTCCGCGACCTGCACCACGGCCGCCGTGTCCTCCTCGATCGCTTCGACCGCCACCACCGCGACCTCGTCCTCTTCCTCTGTAATTTCCCTTGGATCGTTGGGTCATCCAGGGTCCGAGTCCACGTTTCTCTTTCCCTTCAGATGGGCGGGGCATAGTCTCCATATCGTGGTCACTGATATGGTGTACAGCTGCGGGAGTACTTGAGCTTCCGGCGTCCACAGCTGTTACCGCTTTCCCTATTGGGTTTGCAGGTAACACCTCGGTTCCGGGAGTCTCAGCCTCACTAGCAGGCGGTACATCAGGACACGAATTGGTCCCATGCCCAACAATCCCACAATGGTAGCAGAATACAGGGATTTTTTCATAGATGATAGGGACCAGAACCTTTTTGTGAGGAGTATTAACCCAGACAGCTGATTTCAGAGGTTGCTCCAAGTCCAGTTCAACACACACTCTAGCGAATTTGCAGCGATCTTTATGTAGGGTAATAGAGTCTACCTTTACTAATCTTCCGAAGTGGGCAACCACCGAGTCAAGCATCTCTGGGGAGTAGTACTCAAAAGGGAGATGGTGAAGTTGAGCCCATGCGGTAGCTGTGGTCAGCCGCTCGAAAGCCTTTTGGAACTGTTCTTTCCACCTTATAAGGTGAAGAACCATACCGTTTATGGTCCAGGGACCTTCAGTCAGTATGTCTTCCGCCATTGATTCCGTCTCACATTGGATGACAAAGAATCCGTTAGGCATGTCAGCCACGGAGAAGATCCCAAAACTATCCCATAGTCTCGAAAGGCTTTCTCGGGCGCTTGCAAGATAGGGGGCTTTCCCCAAAAATTTTCCATAGAGCGTACCTCTCATGGCGCTGTGTGCGCGAGCGAGCATTTCCGGATCGATGTTGATTGTATCAGTGATTGTTGCCTGGAGCTTCTCTAAGACAGGCCCGGGAAAGATGACGTTTGGGATTTCTTCCCTTTGGTTTTTCACCACTCGAGCCCAGGATATGTTGTTGTTTGCAGCTGGGGGTTGTTTCACTCCCCCTTGAGTGAGCTTCACAGCAGGGGGGTTGGTTTTTGCCTCCTGAGCCACTACTGGGGCTCTCATCTGAAGTTCAGGAGGGCTCTTCAGTGTTGGGGTAGGCCCCAGAGGAGCCATTGTTGCGGCCCCACCCACCGCCTTGCGGTGGGGCCGGAGACTAGTTACTTTTTCCCGTCAGCCCAGAGGGCCAACGGAGCTAACGAACGTTGGAGCACTGGATTCGAACGTTGGAGAGACGGAGCTGACTAGTCAGAGCCAACTATAACTAAGAACAGTGTTACAATGGACCTTGTGAAGCAGTACGAGGTTAACAATACCTTATTACAAAGTTAAAAGAAATCTCCATGGGACAAGCTTGTAGTGACACTGTTGACTAGATAACAGCATGTACGAATGTTGAAAAACAAGACATGTGCAAGGAACATTCAAGTCTTAAAAGCTAGGGGATTGAAGGAAAAAAAAAAAAGAGCACACATAAGGGGACACGTCACTTGAAAAGTTGTCTTGAAAAGCCTTCAAGAAAACAAAAAGATTTGGAGAAGCCTTCCAAAAAAAAAGGAAGGATTTTGAAAAGCCTATTGAAGAAGAGAAGGAATTGGTGCCAGAACTTCCACTATCAACAATGAATTCACACCAAATGCCAGTGAGTCCTTATGCCACTTCTTTTCATTTGGGAGGTGATGCAATGGATGTAATAAACTCTTTTATAGTGTCCACTTCTTATTTGGGAGATGATGCTACTTCCTCCCATGCTGAATTCACAGTCGAGATTGGAATCCAAGTATATCCATGTAAAATTTATCCATACATTACATTTGACATAAATATATATACTTTTCTTTATTATGAAATCTTACATGATGTTCAGTTTATATATTTGTTAGGAATCCAATGTGAGCAACACTACCATGAAGGTTGATTCTATCATCACCATGTCCATAACACAAGAGAAAGAGAATCATTTTTTGGAGGGATAAGATAAGGAAGAAGTTGCTCTAGGTTTTAAGATAAAATTTTTGTATAAGTTTATCATAATGTAATCCTGCTTCAATATCGAGATCAATATATGCCAAAAAAATTTAATCTTTCTAGATTTATTTGGATTGGAGCATCAATGTTTGAATACGTTTCAACCACCTCATTTTTGTTGTTTTTTTTTATTATTTGTGAAAAATAGATTTTTGGAAAAGATACATGCCCACATATATACAAAGAAAAGATATAGATTTTGTATTTAAAAAGAATAAAAAGAAGATTATATTGCTTGTTCGGCATAATAAGAGATGATAAAGGGAAGCAGTGGATGATGAGCTGGTGTGTATGAGAGAGATGAAGTTAAAATTGGGTGAAAAAAATCTTAGCCAAAATCCTTTTAAAGAACCTTAGCAAAAAATTGACTCACAATCCATTCTTTTGGCACTAAAATGTAAAAACCCAATAGTTGGAGATGGAGGCAAAGATGGAGTTAAAAATCAGGTTCTATTAAAAGCATGGCATGAAAAACAATTAAACCTTGGCCATTGAAAATATGTTTGACACATGTGAAACATCTAACAATATATTGGATATCAATAGAGGGAGATTATATTGGACTGGAGCTGGACCCTACTTTCTCCCCACCAAGCCTATCCCAATCCACGTGTGATAACGAGCAACTTCCTCACCGTACGATCAAGTTCGTATTAAATCCCCAGCCGTCCATCTCTATAGATCGTTGTTCTCATGCATGTTGCACAAACATCCAACTTTTCATTGATATTAATTCTAGTCACATTCCTAGGCGGTGAATTCTACGATATCCGAGGGTGGTGTTTTGTAGGTTCTAATGTTTGGTTTTTGGGTTCGGGGTGGATTCAAAGCTACTGTGTCGACGCCATTTTGTGAACAGTGATAAACAATAACTTCGAACCCAATGAGTGAAGCTTGGAACCCAGTGGTATGAGACCGTGGGAAAAATCCCATGGTACTATAGACTTCCCAGACTCAAGCATGGAATAATGGTGTTTTTGCAATAAAGCCCAAGGTTACCTTGAGTTTACATGCAAGTACCGCTCATTATCCTTAAGGTCTTATATAAAACCATTTTACATTTTAAGTCCAAGATTAATTAGTTTCTTCCATGTAAGTCCTCTCTCTATTAAATCCCATGAGAATCCAATTAATTAAACCCCCCACATTTAAATTATATTAATCCAAATAAGGGATCTAATTACTAAAACATAATTAGGGAAAAATTTAAGAATTTAATTAAGCCGTAAAACATAACAGCTCTTACAGTTGCAAACCCTATATATATATATATATATATATATATATATATATATATATATATATATAATAAAAATAGGTAAATCACAATGCATTAAACATAAAAAAAATTACACATATCTGACCACTTAAAGTGGATGCAGGAAGATATAAATATGAAGCAAAAATAAAACTGGTTTTCCAAACATGAAGCCCTAAAATTTCTGGCGTATATAAATTTAACTACACTACAATGAGTCTACTTGTGCTAATATTCTTCAATGGTGAGTCTTGGAACTCTTTTTTCACCTCATACAAACTTCTACTTGCTAATAATGCAAAATAGGAGAGCATAAAAATTATGACAGCTATAAATTCGCACTCGCGGCTTTGTTGATGTAAGCAATAGCTTCATCTTCAGAGAGTTGTTTCCCTTCTACCAATCCCTTCACCAACACATTCATGTAATCCTTTGAAGCTCCAACCATTGGCAGGTCACCTGATTTACACCGCTCAACATCGGACAATGAGCACCTGAATAAACAAGATGAGCAAAGTTGGATCAAATAAACGAAAAACCATGAATGGTTTCCAAGTAATGTAGCAGTAGCACTGGAATCCATAAAAGATTGAGAATAATCAATATGAGGTTAGATAAGAGAGATCTTCGTAGAAGCATTTGTATCTCCATGTCTTTTAAAGTTGTGCTTGGTTGGAGGTAAGTAGAGATCTGTCATAACTCCAATTTTTCCAATTTTTAAATGAATTCAATCCAAATTTGCATCTTGGGATACAGGTCCAAGGTATGATACAGGATTTGGATTTCCATGACTTTTTAATACCTCCAATGAAACACAAAATTGATATATACTATGCCATATGTTTGTCTCTATGATAAAAATTGTGAAATGAAATTACTTAACCCTTTCATGGACTTGAAGGACAATTTTGACAATTAAGCTTAAGCTAATCGGCAATTGAATATCAAGGAAATGCATAACATAAATAAGAAAAGTAGGAAGCAAAACATACGTCATTGTTAAGATAGGAAGATTATCCTCTTTCCCTAAATAAAGGACATTAGGATACCATCCCTCCTGCATAAAGCAACAAAAGGTGAGATATAGTCTAATAGAGGACTTGCTGATATGTGAAGCTTGTGAAAATACTACAAAAAATTCTACATTATTAAGAAATTCCAGTTAAAGAATCTGTTAGACAGCTCAGTACACAAAGCTCTATTGAAACTACTTCATGCATGGAGATTGGGAAAAGCTAAATGAATGCATTCTCCATCCTACCAGAGGCAAGAGGGTATTTACTTTTTTCAAATAAATCCAATCACTACTATGTGGCCTTACAAGACGCAAACCCACATTCTCCATCAAACAATCTACTGAAATCTATATCTAATAGTGATTGCTTGTTTTGAAAACAATTATTTTTTTTCAAACATCACAATGAGAAAGTTGGATATCATAGAGAATAAATGAATAAATAGTCTTCTCTGAGGTCTAAATGTGCCAATATTGTAGCTTCAGTTTCAATAAACTATATGATAATTGTTTTTTTTTTTTTTTTTTTTTCAAACATCACAATGAGAAAGTTGGATATCATAGAGAATAAATGATAAATAGTCTTCTCTGAGGTCCTAATGTGCTAATGGAGCTTCAGTTTCAATAAACTATATGATTAAAATTTGTAATACTGAAACATTTTTGTGGAAGTATGGTTATGACAATACCACCTAGGGCACACAAGTAATTAAATTTTAACTGTAGATGTATATTAAACCCTCTCTAGTTTATTATTTAGGAAAATTCATTCCTATATAACAGTTCTCATGTCAATTAAAGTTTGAATCAACCCTTTCTTAGAACAACTTTGCTCCAAGGCGATCGAAAATTAACACAAAATGTTGATGAAGGGCAACCAGACTTCTTTTTATTGCACTACTCACTTGCTAAATATGAAGAAGCTCTTAAAGTTGTCAGAGACTTCAAAGAAGTGTTTAGATGGATGAGCAAGATATATATGATGGACTCTTACTTCAATTAGGGAACATAGTACCTTAAGTACCTCCAGAACTCTGGAATTGTTTTCAGAAACATATTGTAGACTTGATAGATCAAACAGAGGACTATCCAAGTGTTGAATAGCAATGTTCTCTTGCAGTAAGACATCATTGAACTGCTCGAGCCTGAAGAATTTGGAAAAGAAAAATGAAAATGTCAAAATACAGAAACATCATTAAGTCGAGAAATCTTGGTTCAACTACACTCACTAGTTAAATAGAAAAAGAATATGATTATCACATACGTGATTTTGTACAAGCACATATGCACTCTCTCATTGGTGTTGCTTTCAGGATGAAGAAAGGCTACACCTCCAGCTCCCCATGTATAGGTATGAGATCTAGCAAAAAACAACCTGTGAGGAAGAGTCCTCCATATGACTGCTTTGGGCAAGCTGTTGTCCCTTGATCCATAACAAGGTTGACTCATACCTTCCACCTATGGTGCAACTAATAAGAATTAGATCATTTTCATGGAGCCAAACTAAAAATGGAATAAGACTTTATAATATCAATACAAAAGTTGAGAAAATCAAAATGGTTGAAGCAGGTGAGACTAACACATCAAACATGCCGGAGCTTCTCCAGACTAAGGAAATAAATAAATAGCATATGAGAACAATCTGCAATCTAATATCTTTTTTTCATTTATCGTGTTCCATTTGGGGTGGATCTACCAAATATTTTACACTTCATTCCTTTGTACCCATTCTACCTAACCTAAGAGTTTAGGAAGAAAGAATTTGTATACCTTGCCACCAGGCAAATGAGTTCCTCTCTGAGACGCTATACTTCTGCCATTTGAATAACTAACAAGATATAGTAATTCTAGACCTCTCACTTCCTCTGTTTTTTTCTTTGTTTCTTAATGCTTTTAAGAGGGGATATAAACAAGAATCTATTAAGGAACTTAATCATATAAGCAAGCTATGAAATTTTAATTATGAACATTTTAATAGCAGAAAAATTATCAAACTCATACTACTTAGCATTTAAAAAAGTTCAGCAAAACATACCAAGATTTGTGCCATAGATGATATACCACATTAAGTAGTTGTTTAATAACATAATAGTGTGGATGTGCCCACAATTATCCATGAAAGAAGCAAAATACCTTTCCACCTCTGATATAGCATAGAAATCTTGGTTTCCACATGTTTGAACCATAGGTTGCGTACCAAATGTCAATCTTTGAATAAGCAATCCTCCAAGGATTATGTTTCTTGTAAATTTCTTTACTGTCTGATGTTTCAGGAACAGGATATCCTTCAGAAGAATCTTGGTCATTAGTTTTATGGTCTGTAGTTTTGGCTTCACCATGTTTATCTTCATCAACCCTTAAGTTTGAGAAAGGTTGAACTATATCACCAACCTCCTCAACCATGTTTGCAGAACATACTTGGCTTGGGGTTCCTTCCTCATTCTCCACATCAGAGTCAGAAGTCGAGTTATAAATAAGCTGAAATAAAGCCACACACCAGCTTAACTTGGGGAGGTAATCAGTTAGTAGCAGGTGGCAAAGTAGCTTTATCACATAATGTCAAAATCAGTTTGAAAGAAAGAAATTATACAAGTTCTAACCAATTTCATGTTGTTTTTCAAGTAACAAACTTTACTTGGAGCCCTTTAAGATATTCAACAAGTCCTACTGAAGATGACTACAACTATATCTGGCAATTATCAGCTAGTCTGCTGATTCTCAAGTATCAATCGTATTATGATGAAAAAGAAAACCACCAATGCAGGGAAAATGGCAAAACAGAGAACCAAAAATAAATAAATAAAGTCATCCCATGGTGATGATATGCTGTTGTGTCCAAAAATACAGAATTATTTGAGCTTTACTATATGAAAAGATAATCCTCTATATGTGACCTACTAAACACTAATTCCGTGTTTGGTTGGGGTTATCCCACTTGGGGATAGGAATAAGTTTTGAAAAATTTTGAATTTTTTTGGAGGAAATTTTTAAACCAAAGATATTAATGATAAGATAGTGATGTGTATTCTATGCATTGGTGGATTATATTTTTAAATTTTAATTACAGATTTTGGTGGGAAAAACTTTTTTACGGGGAATTGTGTTGGGGATAACCCCAACCAAACACGGCATAAAGAAGTATCTAAGCAATGGTTTTTTTTTTTAATCTCCGCCAAACATCTCTTCCCCAAAGCTTATTCAGACGAGTAATTTGAATGTGCTGAAAAGGAGTAAACACACTCAGGAGGACATGGTAAAGCACAAATGACCAAAAAGTATTCCTAAAGCAAGACTAAAGTTAGCAAGTCAAAGATAAAGATTTCAGATGCATTAACGGCTTAATTCTTTATTTCTCAACTTCTCATTTTGACTGAACATGATATGAAGAAACCAATCACAAAAAGAAAGGAAATTTGAATATTTGGTACCTGAGTTTGGGTTACTTTTCTAGTGAAGGCCAGTAATTCTTGAGGTATCTCAGCAGCCAGAAAAGGCCAAAATGACTTTAATCTCTGACAAACCTGAAGTAAGAAATATTGCATTTAGGAAGAGCATAGGAATTTGCACAAAACCCAAACAACAAGAATATATCAAATAAATGAAATGGGGAAAAGCACTTCACCTGCTGTATCACTCGCCATGTGGAATCAAAAGGATGATCCCTCAAAGATCCCTTGATAGTTTTTTCTTCTAACAAAGTTTTCACACAAGCAAAAACTGAATTTGCCAAAGAGGTGAGATTGTAACCTCCTTCAAGAGCCATAACAATCTTTCCTTGGGCAAAGTCCATCAGCTAAATGCAAGAAAAAACATTTACAAAATTTTAATTATTTGTAAAGTTCATTCCCATGTGTTCAGCCAAAACATTGTTCAGATACTATACTTTCAAATGAATCCAATCTAGTGAGAACATGTAAAAATATAAGGACATTTTAAGAAAATATAGAAGTACCTTACTGAACAGCAAAAATTGAATTTGAACTATAATTTTAGGTATCTAACATCAGAAAATAGGGTATTGCTCAATCTTTTTATATTTAAAACCACTGTAAGTAGTTAGAATAGAAAATAGAAATAATGAAGAAAAATCCAACTTGTAAGTGGTGCAAAACTGAAATAAAGTAAAATATAAGCATAGATTATTGCCAGATATTCAATATTTTAAACCATTATGGCTATTTAAAATAGTCAATAAATACATTACTGAGAAACAAAAAGAAAATCTCCAGGTTGCAAGTGGTACAAATGCACCAAAAAAAGGTAACAATAAAGAATATAAGCTATAGGAAACCCATAGAGTGGTATCAATCATTAAACTGACCTTCATGAGCAAAAGTGAATATCCATATGGTGTGATACAGCAGCCACCAAGTGGATCACCGATGGCTGTTTAAAATGGGAATTGATTTGAGTATATCAGGTAACAGTAAGACCTCAAGATGAGTCTGAAATTCATGAGTATAAATAAGAGCAACTTCTCTTTTGTTAAATAAAAAAAAGGGTCCCTTTCAAGAAAGAATTAGTAAACTTAACCCGCATCAAATCCCGCAGAAATTAATATTATATCTGGATTGTAAGCTTTAGCTATTGGGAGCAAAACATGGTCCCAGATAGCATTGTAGTCTGCATCTCCACATTGTCCATGTTCCCAGGGGACATTAATGTTGTATCCAGCACCCGGCCCTTCCCCTATCATAAAGTATGCACCATCATCGCCAGCCGGATAAAAGGTCCCAGAATCATACCTGCAAAGCCAAACAAAAATAAAATCAAATGGGCTGGCATAAGTTTGTATATCAGGAATGGATTCATTTCAAGGGGAAAAGAGAAACCGATCATAATGATGGCTTTCTCCATAAACCCATGGATTTCTGCAACTGTTTGTAATTAGCTGCGTTAAAAAGTTAATCCAGATAAACTTGATGCGATTACTTCATTCATTACTCCCTGATTGAAAAAACTCAAGCTGTGGAAAATAGTAAAGGTGCTTTTAATCATGAAAGAAAAATTAATACAGGGAGAATTTACTTCAGTTGGAATAACCAGAGGTAGCATGACTAAACATATTTACCATAACAATATTAAATATGAATACTGTAGCTCAATTAGTCGACAACTATTTACATCCAGATTTAGGTTTTTTTTTTCCAGAAAACTGATCAATGAGACAGAATTAAGACCTCATTCATTACAAGCTAACAAAATAAAAGTCTTAAAAGATTTACCGGTGGACAGAGAAGAATAAAACCCTTGGGTCCTTATAGAACATTTTTTGTGTGCCATTGCCATGATGAACGTCCCAATCAACAATCAATATCTTCTTAATTCCTAATTCTGGCTGTTATGAGAATGAAAAGAGCAGTCATACACTTATGTTTATCTCCATGATACATATAAAATCCATCAGCTAAAACAAATAAAAAGTCAAGCTTTTCATGTAAGAAACGGTAACTAATTAATAGACCTACTTTGTCCAAGAGAAAATTAGCTGCAATTGCAATATTGTTGAAGAGACAAAAACCCATAGCTTCGTTAGCTTCTGCATGATGTCCCGGAGGCCTAACAATAGCAAAACCAGAACGCAACTGCCCTTCCACAACCCTCTTGCAAACCTATGAAAGAGGGAAAATAAACCCATACTGAAAAGTATAGATCAATTCAGCACAGATATATAACTGGAATTCCAAACAATCTTAAACCTCGCTTCACTGCCAGTAACCAGATACCTCGACAACTGAACCTGCAGCAAGGTAAGCTGCCTCAGATGATCCCTTGTTCAGATATATAGAGTTAAACTTGGAAGCAACCCTATCACGTTGAGAATCAAACTCTTTATTGCTGATAGCCTTGATCAGCTTGATATGCCTGTTGGTGTGGACTGATGCTATATGCTCATCCTCAGCCTCCTTACCATTCAGAACCACACACCTTGAAGAAAAGAACACGCACAAAAGTAATAAATTTAACACAGATCATAGAAATCTAAGAAACATGAGAAAATTTGAAAATTGACGCATTTTTAGGTGAATCAAATATTAGAAAATTCAAACGATATTCCGCCCCTTCCAAAATCACCCCCCAAAAAAATATCAATAAAATCCATGGCAACAACAAATGAAGGACGAAAACTCAGCTGAAATTTGATCTCAAATACAGTGCCCTAAGAAGCTCCAGACAAACGAAGCAGGGATCGCAAACAAAACCATCAGAAATAGGGACGCGATACCTTTGAGGTATGCCCTCGAGTTCGAGCTTCGTCCAGATGGAGCGGATCCTATCTGGACACTCGGGGTGGGGCTCGCCGTCCGGTGTCGAGTGTCGGCACATCCTATCGTCGTAGACAAGCCCCACCGGCGGCCTCCTGTTTCGGAGATCATCCTGCGAGGCCATCGTCGCCGGAGAGGGTTTCGAGCCCGCCCGAGGTGGAGATCGAAGATGACGTGGAGTGCAGGATGCTGATTGGTGGCTTTCTTCCATGCCCTTATATTTCTTTGGCTTTCCTTTGTCGTTTTCTCAACTTTTCCTGTGTTTGGTCTTGGAGGGAAAATTTTCGGATCGTGTGGTGGTTGATAACCGTTGGATTGCAATCTGACGGAAAAAGACTCTTTTATTTCTCTATATTTCCCTATTATAATTTTTCCAATTTGGAAAATTGATTTTTTAAATTAATTTTAGTTGTTTACCAATTATTACTTTTTTATAAAAAAGAAAGTGTTTCATGGATACTGGATAGAAGCAAATAATAATTATGAGGTATAGGTTTTGAAATATTATTTTTTAGCTGTGGTTTTCTTAGAAGGTTGTATCTTGATTTTTTTTCGTGATTATATAAATAATAGGTGTGTATGAAAAATATGATTTTTTAATATATATATATATATATATATATATATAGAGAGAGAGAGAGAGAGAGAGAGAGAGAGAGAGAGAGACACTATTATCTATGTGTATTAAAGTATGTACTCCAACTAGTGAAGTTTGTTAAGCTTCAAGAGAGTCATCATTTATTTAAAGAGCAAATAGCTTAGATGATTAGTAAGTTAGTTAGGGAGTTATTATAAGCCCATCTTGTTTTTTCTTTCTAAAAAGTATCTACATTTTTTTAAAGTGGAATAATTGACCAAACATCATTGATTCTCTGAGTTTGTTTGATTAAACTTATGTCCCAAGAACACCACATCTTTGCCATAAGAGCAAGTCTCTTATTTTGGTATGAAATTCTTGAGTTTGTAAACTATGAAGGGTTTGTTTGATTTTCATTAGCCACAAATTTCATAGGAATAACTCTCATTCTTATGGAATACAATATTACATAGTAAAAATATTATGGGTTGTTTGGTAAAAGGTTATGTAGGGAAAACTTACTATTAAATTATTCATCATCATCATTATTATTATTATTATCATCATCACCATCATCATTCTTCTCCTTCCAAAAACAAAAACAACATTTTTTAAGAATATGAAGGAAAAATAATCATTTTAATAAATATTTGCTGATAACTAACCACAAAGATATGTATGTAAATATCGGTATTTTTTAAGGTTATATATATATATATATATATATATATATATATATATATGATCTTTATGAGATGTATATTCATTTATAATCTTTTATGGGATATATACAAAAGTTTTCTTAATAATAACTATAATAAATTTTTACAGTATCCAAACAATCATAGGCTAGGAAAAAAATCCGTAGGATTTATGTACACTTCCTATGGAAAAAATTACTACGTAATATAATATTTTGTAGCCATACAAAAACAAAGTCTTTAGTTTCCCCTGCAGAGTTGAACAAATAAAAATAAAATTAGAACCTATTAAAAGAATATAAAGTTTAGTTTTCAACATTGTAAGAATAAATAAGAGTTAAAACATTGAAATGAACCTTCATAACTTCATTGGATTGTGGAAGACAAGCTTTAGAGTTTGATTCTCTCTAATTATCCGCTGCATCATCTGCTATATTTTTTGATAAGGCATCATCTGCTATTTCATTGAACTTTGCCCAGCTTATTGGGTCATTACCTTTTTTTTTTCTTTTTCCGTTTATTTTTTGGTATACATGTTGTCTAACACTTTTGAAGAAGAAGTCTGAGACATTTTTATCACTTTTGATAAAATTTGCAATCTGCAATTGATGATTATGTTGAGTATTTAAGAGATAATAACTTCTTACTAATTTGTTACGAAAGAAAATTTAATTTACAAACTACCTGTGTCATGCGTGATTCCTGTGAGATAGCTTCAATTGGAGGTCTCTTCTCTTCCTTCAAATGTTTGAGGAAGTCATTCCACTCTATTGGATTACTTCCCCTTTCTATCAACTTTTTGTTGATTTTTCCATGTACATGTCTTTTAACAGCCTCCATAAAATAGTCTTCCAGCCCAATACTTCTAATATACTCAGCCATCTGCACATTAATAATTCTATTAATCTCAAGGATATTAAGTAATTGAGGATCAACAAGGCACAAAACTCAATGGTTAACTTGAACTCGTCTGATCCTCCGTATCTCATTCACATCATCAAGGATGAACACAAAAACACAACAAGCTTTCTGAGCTGGACAACTTCTCCCACACAGAAAAGATAGATCTTCATTCATATGTATAATCAACTTACAAACAGTATAGATATAGTAATTCTAGACCTCACTTACTCTGTTTTTTCTTTGTTTCTTACTGCTTTCAAGAGGGGATATAAAAAAGAATCTATTAAGAAACTTAATCATATAAGCAAGCTATGAAATTTTAATTATAAACATTTTAATAGCATAAAAAGTATCAAACTCATACTGCTTGACATTTAAAAAAGTCAGCAAAACATACCGAGAATTTTTTACTGTCTGATGCTTCTGGAACAGGATATCCTTCAAAAGAATCTTGGTCATTAGTTTTATGTTCTGTAGTTTTGGCTTCACCATGTTTATCTTTGTCAACACTTGAATTTGAGAAAGGTTGAACTACATCACCAACACCCTCAACCATGTTTGCAGAACATACTTGGCTTGGGGTTTGTTCCTCCTTCTCCACATTAGAGTCAGAAGTAGAGTTATAAATAAGCTGAAATAAAGCCACACACCAGCTTAACTTGGGGAGGTAATCAGTTAGTAGCAGTAGGTGGCAAAGTAGCTTTATCACATAATGATGTAAAAATCAGTTTGAGAGAAAGAAATTATACAAATCCTAACCAATTTCATGTTGTTTTTCAAGCAACAAACTTTACTTGGAGCCCTTTAATATATTCAACAAGTCCTACTAAAGATGACAACTATATCTGGCAATTATCAGCTAGTCTGCTGCTTCTAGTGTATCAATTGTATTATGATGAAAAAGAAAACCACCAATGCAAGGACAATGGCAAAACAAAGAACCAAAAATAAATAAATAAAGTCATCCCCCTGTGATGATATGCTGTTGTGTCCCTAAATACAGAATCATTTGAGCTTTACTATCTGAAAAGAGAATCCACTATATGTGACCTACTAACACTAAATAAAAGGAGTAACTTGAATGTGCTGAAAAGAGAATCCTCCAAACATCCCTTCCCCAAAGCTTATTCAGATGAGTAACTTGAATGTGCTGAAAAAGAGTAAACACACTTAGGAGGACGTGGTAAAGCACAAATGACCAAAATGTATTCTCAAAGCAAACTGAAGTTAGCAAGTCAAAGATAAAGGATTCAGATGCATTAACGGCTTAATTCTTTATTTCTCAACTTCTCATTTTGACTGAACATGATATGACGAAACCAATCACACAAAACAAAGGAAATTTGAATATTTAGTACCTGAGTTTGGGTTTCTTTTCTAGTGCAAGCCAGCAATTCTTGAGGTATCTCAGCAGCCAGAAAAGGCCAAAATGACTTTAGTCTCTGACGAACCTGAAATAAGAAATATTGTGTTTAGGAAGAGCATAGGAATTTGCACAAAACCCAAACAACAAGAATATATCAAATAAATGGAATGGTGGAAAGCACTTCACCTGCTGTATCACTCGCCATGTGGACTTAAAAGGATGACCCCTCAAAGATCCATTGATAGTTTTTTCTTCTAACAAAGTTCTCACACAAGCAAACACTGAATTTGCCAAAGAGGTGAGATTGTAACCTCCTTCAAGAGCCATAACAATCTTTCCTTGGGCAAAGTCCATCAGCTAAATGCAAGAAAAAACATTTACAAAATTTTAATTATTGGTAAGGTACATTCCCATGTGCTCAGCCAAAACATTGTTCAGATACTGTACTTTCGAACGAATCCAATCTAGTGAGAACATGTAAAAATATAAGGTCATTTTAAGAAAATATAGAAGTACCTTATTGAACAGCAAAAATTGAATTTGAATTAGAATTTTAGGTATCTAACATCAGAAAATAGGGTATTGCTATCTAAAACCACTGTAAGTAGTTAGAATAAGAAATAGATATAATGAAGAAAGATCCAACTTGTAAGTGGTGCAAAACTGAAATAAAGTAAAATATAAGCATAGATTATTGCCAGATATTCAATATTTTAAACCATTATGGCTATTTAAAATAGTAAATAAATAAATTACTGAGAAAAAAAGAAAATCTCTAGGTCGTAAGTGGTACAAATGCGCAAAGAAAAAAGGTAATAATAAACAATATGAGCTATAGGAGACCCATAGAGTGGTATCAATCATTAAACTGACCTTCATGAGCAAAAGTGAATATCCATATGGTGTGATACAGCAGCCACCAAGTGGATCACCGATGGCTGTTTAAAATGGGAATTGATTTGAGTATATCAGGTAACAGTAAGACCTCAAGATGAGTTTGAAATTCATGAGTATAAATAAGAGCAACTTCTTTTTTGAGAAATAAAAAAAGGGTCCCTTTCAAGAAAGAATTAGTAAACTTAACCCGCATCAAATCCCGCAGAAATTAATATTATATCTGGATTGTAAGCTTTAGCTATTGGGAGCAAAACATGATCCCAGATAGCATTGTAGTCTGCATCTCCACATTGTCCATGTTCCCAGGGGACATTAATGTTATATCCCGCACCTGGCCCTTCCCCTATCATAAAGTATGCACCATCATCGCCAGCCGGATAAAAGGTCCCAGAATCATACCTGCAAAGCCAAACAAAAATAATATCAAATGGATTGACATAAGCATGTATATCAGGAATGGATTCATTTCAAGGGGAAAAGAGAAACTGATCATAATGATGGCTTTCTCCATAAACCCATGGATTTCTGCAATTGTTTGTAATTAGCTGCACTAAAACGTTAATCCAGATAAACTTGATGCGATTACTTCATTCATTACTCCCTGATTGAAAAAGCTCAAGTTGTGGAAAGAAGTAAAGGTGCATTTAATCATGAAAGAAAGAAATTAATACAGGGAGAATTTACTTCAGTTGGAATACCAGAGGTAGCATGATGATATTACAAATGAATATTGTAGCTCAATTAGCCTACAACTATTCACATCCATATTTATGTATTTTTTTTTTCCAGAAAACCGATCAATGAGAGAGAATTAAGACCTCATTCATTACAAGCTAACAAAATAAAATTCTTAAAAGATTTACCGGTGGACAGAGAAGAATAAAACCCTTGGGTCCTTGTAGAACATTTTTTGTGTGCCATTGCCATGATGAACATCCCAATCCACAATCAATATCTTCTTAATTCCTAGTTGGTGCTGTTATGAGAATGAAAAGAGCAGTCATACACTTATGTTTATCACCATGTGACATATAAAATCCATCAGCTAAAACAAATAAAAAGTCAATCTTTCCATGTAAGAAATAGTAACTAATTAATAGACCTACTTTGTCCAAGAGAAAATTAGCTGCAACTGCAATATTGTTGAAGAGACAAAAACCCATAGCCTCATTAGCTTCTGCATGATGTCCCGGAGGCCTAACAATAGCAAAACCAGAACGCAACTGCCCTTCCACAACACTCTTGCAAACCTATCAAAGAGGGACAATAAACTGATAATGAAAAGTATAGATCAATTCAGCACAGATATATAATTGGAATTCCAAACAATCTTAAACCTCACTTCACTGTCAGTAACCAGATACCTCGACAACTGAACCTGCAGCAAGGTAAGCTGCCTCAGATGATCCCTTGTTCAGATATATAGAGTTAAACTTGGAAGCAACCCTATCACGTCGAGAATCAAACTCTTTATTGCTGATACCCTTGATCAGCTTGATATGCCTTTTGGTGTGGACTGATGCTAAATGTTCATCCTCAGCCTCCTTACCATTCAGAACCACACACCTTGAAGAAAAGAACATGCACAAAAGTATTAAATTGATCACAGATCATAGAAATCTGAGAAACATAAGAAAATTTGAAAATTGAGGCATTTTTAGGTGAATCAAATGTTATATTGTCTATTGGACTAAGTCCTCATGCTTTGTTTTTGGATCCAACCCAAAAGAACTCGCTCTAATGGAGTTGGTGGGTTTACACTATATAAACCCTATTAATTCTACTCCAATAGCCAATGTGGGACAATGTTTGCATTCCTAACACCAAAATCAAACCCCACCCCCAAAAAAAAATATATATATATATATATATATATATATATATATATATATAAAATCCAAGACAACAACAAAAAATGAAAGACGAAAACTCAGCTGAAATTTGATTTCAAATACAATACCCTAAGAAGCTCCAGACAAACAAAGTAGGGATTGCAAACAAAAACATCAGAAATAGGGAAGAGATACCTTTGAGGTATGCCCTCGAACTTGAGCTTCGTCCAAATGGAGCGGATCCTGTCTGGACACTCGGGGTGGAGCTCGCCGTCCGGTGTCGAGTGTCGGCACATCCTATCGTCGTAGACAAGCCCCACCGGCGGCCTCCGACTACGGAGATCCTCCTGCGAGGCCATCGTCGCCGGAGAGGGTTTCGAGCCCGCCGGAGGTCGAGATTGGCGCCTTTCTTCCATGCCCTAATTTCTTTGGCTCTCCTTTGTCGTTTTCTGAACTTTCTTCTGTGTTTGGTCCTTGGCCTTGGAGGGAAAATTTTCGGATTGTGTGGTGGTTGATAACCGTTGGATTACAATCTGACGGCAAACGACCCTTATTTCTCTATATTTTCCGATTATAATTTTTCCAATACTAATTGACGTATATATATATTTTTTAATTAATTTCTCTACCAATTATTACTTTTTTATAACAAAAAATAAAGTATTTCATGGATAGAAGCAGATAATAATTATGAGGTATATATATAAATATACCTCTAAGCACTTGCTGAAATCATCACCATGTTAAAAGCAAATAATAATAATGAGGTATATATTAATATACCTTTAAACGCCTGCTGAAGTCACCTCTAATAATTATGAGGTATGTCATGGATAGAACCAAGTAGGATGGGCCTTTAACTCTCAAGGATTTCATAGCACTTGCTGAAATCATCACCGTCTTAGACTCTATCCCGGAGAACACTGAAGATGAAAGGCATTGGCAGTTGAGATCGAGCTTCTTAGTCATATCTCTATACAATTTCCTTGTCAATGGAGGGATGCAATGCCCCCTTATAAAAAGAGCTATGGCGAACAGCTTGCCCAACAAAGGTTAAGCTATTTACATGGTTAATATGGGACAATAAACTACTCACTTTAGACAACTTGCACAAAAAAGCTGGAGAGGAACCCACACACAATATTACCTCTGCGACGAACAAGCAGAAATAATAGAGCACCTCTTCATCGCATGCCTAATCATGCAACGAATTTGGGAGCACTATTGCCCGCTATTCGGGCTCAACTCTACACCTCACAACATACAAGATGTTTGGGGCGAAGGAGGGGGCACACGGGGGAAAAGGCTTTACGAAGAAGCCAAGGCAATGTGGCTGGCTATTATGACAATCACTTGGAGTATCTGGCGCAAAAGGAACTAGAGATGTTTCCAAGGAAAACAACGCGTTTTTACTGGAATAATTGAGGTATAGACTTTCTTATGTTATCTTGGCTAGACGTAACACCCTTGGCCAAGAAACAGAAGCTGGTGCCGATGGAGTCCATCGTCAAACGAAGCCTTGCCCAAAGCTTCAATGAAGAGGAGGAAGGGACAACAACAAAAGGGGAAGTGTAAAATCCAAAATTTTATTGAGATAATGGTTTCTAATTATCCTCTAAATTTCCCTTTAATTATTTTAGTAATTGAAGGAATTTCCCAAACTTGAATTTAGTTGGAAAAGAAAGATTAAAATGGTCATTATCCTAATTAGGAGTTGTAATTTCAGGAAAGTCTAGGGACTTGTCCGAAATTGTACTCCACTCACAGGCCAGGGGCCTGAGTATAACCTAGAAAAGATTAGGGGCTATTTGCAAAATGCCATGAGAAACTCAGGCATGAGTTGCATTAGAAAACAATAAATGGCTAAGATTTGAAGGATTATGAAGGAATGCTGATCACCACGATTTGATCCAATCGTCTACTCCATCGTGTAGAGGATGATACGTGTGCCCTCACCGTGCGGACTAATCTTTGTCACTCATCAAAAGGATTGTCTTATGTTCTAAGCAGAGGGTTAAATCCAGGCCATTCTTGTAATCTCGTTTGATCGGAGCAATCATGACCGCTCATCCATAATAAGCGTTTAAGTTCAAGGCGAGATGACTCCATCTAGTCACCCATCTGATCTCCGGTTGGCGGTCCATCGTTGAAGAGTTTTGGACTCGAGGCACAGGGATGGACGATCAGCCGTTGGATCATTTGAATCAAATCTCGCAGTCCGTCGGGAGAGATCAGATCGTAAGGCATCTGTTTCTCCATCACCAGCGAGCGCACCACCGTTGCCATCCATCGTCTCCGGTGATCTCGCGTGTAAATGACACCCAAGACTCCGCCTTGCATGGCCACCATCAGCGGGATCTCCACCGCGTCCATCCTCCCACACCAACCGTATAAGAAGATGGACACGCCACTGGAGCCCTACACAGTCACCACCGAAGCCAAGCAACACCGTCATGAACGAGCGTAGCCATCCTCCTTTCCTCCCTTTCCCTGTTCACCTGCGGCTGTCGAGCTCGAGCAGCAACATCGGAAGATCGTCGGAGAGCCACAGAAACACACCATCACGACCGGAACCACTACGGCCACCAAAGCTCCGCCAACGGCCGCCTGTGAGTTCCCTGTCCCTTTATACTTATGTTATGCATGCATAGTAGAGAGTAGATGTAGGTTGGAGCTCCGGTGGGATTGAGCGGCAAGGGAAGGGTAGTCGATGGTGAACAGGCGTGCTCCGACAAGCTGTAGATGAGGACGCGGCCACCCTTAACCCGGGAAGGCACTCACGACGCGTAAGCACCCCTCTGACGGCAAGGGTCATAGGACAGGGGGGGTCGTCCACCTGCGCATCGCCGGCGACCACCGTGTGAGACCGGAGCACCACTCTCTCACGTTGATGAAGCACTATCCGGTGAGGTGTAGCCAGGTGGAGAGAAAGAGAGGGAGAGAGGGGCTGTCACAGTTAATAAAATTGAATTTGTTTAATTTTGATTAATTGTTTTGGTTAATTAAGATTTGGTCTATTGATTAGAGTTAATCAATTAGAAAAAAAATCAAGTTGGGGATTTGTGATTAGGCTTAACCAGCTTCAAACAAATTGAACTTGGCCCTCTTCAATTAAATCGATTTGGACTAACTGGTTGGGTCAGGCCAATCAAGTCTAGTGGTTGAGTCAGGTTTAAGGAGTTTGGTTAGGTTTAGTCAATTACAATCAACTAGGTTGAGCCTAACTAGTTGACATGGACATAATTGAGTCTAGGAACTAGTTTCAAACCTAACCAACTAACTTGAACCAAGCCCAATCGATTTAAGGGAGATGTGGTCCAATCAAGTTGAGATTGAATCCCAACCAAGTAAGGGAATGGGTCTAATTAGGTTTAAAGTTGAGGTAATAAAAAAAATGAAAAGAAAAAGCAAAAGGACTGTGTAAGGGTGGGGATTAAAACTAGAGACCCCCCACCATACATGATGGGCCTTAACCAGTTAGGCACCTTATTACTTGTGATTGAATAGAGAGATTCAATTATATACAATAAAAGTTAGACCTAACCAGGTTATTAAAAGGAAGCCTAATAAGAGAGAGTAAGGATTTCAACCCAAGACCCTCATAGCCAAATTAGTGGGCCTTAACCACTAGAACACAACATCTTTTGTTAAATGGGTGAGTTCAAATGTTTTAAAAGGAAAAGTAACATAGAGTACAAGGGAAGGTCCATATGATTAGACTTGGGCCCAATTAGTGCACCACTCATGCACATCAAGGTTTATGAGCCATAGTCGTTACTGATATAGTTTCTATTATCAGATTTCGACGTAGAGACACGATAGGAGGAAATCCCTGGTGATTCCAGATACCGCTAGTAGAGGTAAGTACACTTGCCTCGTACCCAATCTTCGGAGTATTCTTTGACACTTTCGTTATCATGTTTGATGATTCATGATATTATTGTTGTCGTATTTCCTTGATTTCATACATGTATATATGATGATTGGATTCCTGTTGAGCATGTATGTTTGTCTTCGGATGTTGGTATCCCCGATTGATTGATAGTCTTCCCCCCGGATCAGTGGAGCGTAGGGGCTCCATTTGGGGGAACGTTCAGGGACGGGACACCCTGGCGTTTCGACTTGCCATGCCAAAGGGATGATACTCTGGTTGTCCTGCTCGTCAGTGGCGGTGATTCGCTAACCGTGTCGACATGTACGAGAGATGGCGCTACCGACATATGACCTGAGGGCCGTACGACCGGAGGGTCGATTTTAGCAGATGCTGTTGATGCTGGCCGGGGGAAATGTTTGTCGAGCTTTCTTTGGAACTCTCTTCAGAGCCTAAGGGCTGCTGTAAATAGGAGTCTTTACCGTTGTGTTGATTGTGGTAGACTCCTAGGTTCTAGATTTTGCAGGGCGTGTCCCCACTATTTCATTATGATTGTTGTTCATATTATTGTTATTTGTGATGGATTTATGATTCCCTGCAAGGATACTTACTGAGCTTTCCATTTGAAAGCTCACACACTTGTCTTCCCTTCTTTGTCAGATCCTAAGGAGTAGGTGACTCGAGCTCAGGAGTCGTGCGAGGGACGGGGTAGCTTGCAAAGGTCCGAGAACTTCTTTTATCTTCATTATGTGTGAGACATTATATATAGGACCTTTGTAGGGCCCAGCTTATTGTAGGGTACATGAACCCTAATTTTATTTCCGTTGTGACTCTGATTATTTTAGATATTTTACTATTATTCCATATCTGCTATTGGTCAAACAGGCCTTGTATCCGAGTTAGGGTGAGCCTCTACTTAGTTACGGCTGATCTGTGTACGTGCTTGAAGCTTGGGATACGGGTCGGGGTGTGACAGGAAGGGGACAACCCGGAGCTACGGATTTCAGGGAGGACTCGAAGTAAAGGAACCACCACTCCCTAAGGCTGGCGTACATGCATAATTGTACTCCCGGCAATACCTACAATCTACCCTTAAATATATGCCCACTCCAATGTATTATTCAATGTACCTCTCATTATCTTATTATTAATGAAAGTGGTTCATCCACTCGTTTCAATATATATATATATATATATATATATATATATATATATATATGAGGGGTATTTTTTGAAATATTTTTAAAATTATTTATTCATTTATTTATGTGGGCTACTAAAAATAATAAAATAATTTTCATTTTAAAAAAATAGCAAAAACATTTATCAGGTAAAAACAAACAACAAATTTATGTTAAAAACTGAATATTTCAAAACCACTTTTTAATTGGATTTTGAAATATTATTTTTAGCTGAGGTTTACTTAGTTTATCTTGATTTTTTATTTTGGCGTTATTATATAAATAATAGATGTGTATGAAAAAAAGATGATATATATATATATATATATATATATATATATATATATATATATATATATATATATATATATATATATAATTCTGATATAGTCAAGCCGACCGCATTACTATGCAAGTATGGTCGCCTCATTTTGAAGCATTTGGAGAGTATTTTTTTTCAAATCCAACGGTATGGATGGAAAGAACATTGAAAAATAAGATAACATGTCGATTTTCATACAATTTGGAGAGATGATGAGTATTCATCTTAAAGGGTGAACTTTTATGAAAATTGAAATGTTATCTTATTTTTTAATGTTCTTTCCATCCATATATTTGGATTTGGAAAAAATACTCTTCAAATGCCTGAGGCGATCATAAATGAATAGTAATAAGGCCGGCCGGACTGTATCATGACTATATATATATTCACCTGTTATCTATATAAAAAATACTAAAATAATATTTTTAAATAAATTATTTTGAACCCAACTCAACATAACATTAATAATCTAACTAAATAGGCAGTTTTTGGATTTTATTGTTCCCTTAGATTTGTTTATTTATTTTTTATTTTTAAATGATATTCAAATTTTGGATTATCTTATGTTTTTATATATTTGTTTAAATATACATATTATCTACATAAAAGAATAGATTATATCTGATGGGGGTGCCACTCTGAGAACAACTATATATGAAGGACTCAGATCTAAAACTGAGGATCCTTGGTTGGGTTGGAAAGAACTTTGGAAACTCCAAGTTGCTACAAAAATAAAATTTATTTCTATGGAAACTGTTTCTTTGAAGATTTCCTACAAAAGTGTAGGATTATTTGGTGTTCAAAATAAGCAGGGAAGACGAAATAATCCAAATGATAGATCTATTTGTATTTAAAATTTATTTAGCATGTTTAAAAATCGGATCCAAAACATACATGGAAGCGGATTCCTTTTATGAGATTCTTCAAAAATGCGAAGACTCTAAGTCCGTTTGATACGCGAAAAAATGAGTGACGACACTGGACAACTTATTTTGGCTCCGTTTGGTTACTGGTTTGGGAATGGGAATGGGTATGAGTATGGGTATGGGAATGGGATGAGGGGAATGGACAGTATGGGAATGAAAGCTGTGTTTGGTTGGAAGGGTTTGGAATGGTAGTTTATTGGGAATGAGAAAAGTAAAAGAAGGAATATGTGATGAAATGACTCTTATGCCCTTCATACAAATAAATATTATTATATATATAATAATGAAATGTGTTAAATGGTAACTATTTTTTAAATATTTAAATATTATAATTAATTAATAAATATTTATATAAATATTTTTTAAAATTATTTTATATAATTTTTTATTATAAATTTTTTTTTTGGGATAATATTTATTGTTTTTTTTTGTTAATAGGAAGATCAAACTACAGTTACAACTTTGGTTAAAACAAACCCAATTATTAAATTACTTTAATCTTTTTTTAAAGATTTTTTAATCAATTATTAAACTTTTTTTTAATACATACAAACTTGAGCATGATATAAAAATTAGTATATACAAAAACATTGGAATATATTATAAGGTTGGAGTTACACAGAGACATCAACAATTCTATGTTCCCAAAAAAAACTGAACATCATCAATATAACTATTCCAAAAAAATAAAACAATTTTGGAAATGCATCTAAACATGACAAACTCAAACTTGAACATCATCAATATAATTATTCAAATGACTGCAACAACTATAACATTCAAATGACTTCAACAACAGTTTTTCCATGATTCTTCAGGTTCATACAGTGGAAACTACCCTTAGTCAAGACTTCATTGGAGACAACAAAACCACATAAATTGAAACCCAACATCATCAGTTCAAATGACTGAAACCCACAAGATTACATAGTAGGTGGAGTAAATGCCAACCTTGTTAAAAGTACACGACAGAAACACAACTTTTTGTTGTCGGGCAAGCTCAATAAAATTTTCAGTTGATCATCATCTTTGCACAAGACCTGTAAGATGAACATTGCCTCATCTATAGAAAGACCTTCAATCTCAAAAATTACTTGAGACAATAAATTTTTCCTTTCTTCAATGGCCTTCTCACGAGCTTCTTTACGGGCCTCTGCACGAATAGCGGCTTCAGCTAGGGACTTAAATCCTGGACCAACCAAGTCCACAAAATTGTGAAAATTTTGGGATATTTTCTCCATTGATGGATCCACAAGACTTTTCCTTTTTCGTCGTGCTCTTGAGGTACTTGTCTCCGAATCCATAGGAGATGGAGGCTGAGTGGGTTCTTGCGTAGGCATAAAAATGTCATCACTTGGTACTTGATAGAAGCCCGTGTCATCATCCAAAGTGATGTTCTCATTTAGATACTGATCCGCATCATCTCCAATATCCCCTCTTGCACCGCCATGCACTCTATCTCTTGCAAATACTAGGGCAAGGTCATTGAAAAAATTAAAAGATTTTTCATAAAGACCGACAGTTTCCTTGTGGTTCTAAAGAGAGCATTAAAAAATAAAGTTAGTAATACAAATACCAAATATACCTTATTGCATAATTTGCATAATAACCAAATAAAAATAGGTTGTCACGCCCCGACCCGGATCCCGGGACCTCGGGCACGTCAACAGACCGGCCGTACCCAAGTGGAGACGAGCCCCACTCGAATACAAGGCCTAAATATGTAATAGCAGATAACAATGCATCAATAAAATATCTCAATTAAATCATATACATAATCAGAGTTATCACAGCGGTAACTAAAATCAGGGTTCAAAATACCCTATACAACAGTCTATACAAACTCAGGCCCTATAAGGGTCCTAAAGATGAAACTCTCACTCACACAACTAAGGTCCTCGAACCTCTCCAACCTATCCCAGTCCCACGTGCAACTCCAAATCCTGAGCCACCTGTGCCTCTTAACCTGGAAGGAAGAAAAAGTGAAGTGAGCTTTCGAAGGGAAAGCTCAGTAAGTGCCCTGCAGAGGAATCACGATGAGCACAGTCCAAATAGTCAGGATAGATAATTCAAGACAAACAGTCAAGACATTGATCATATCAGGGACACAATCGAAACGGCACAAGAAACGGGGCCCCCTAAACTCATCCAATCATACCTCCACGGTCAACACAAGTGCCGCGTGCCTCAGTGGTCAAGTGCCGGACGACAGGTGGCTATGGTCCTTGGGTACGCATACCCCTCCCTGACACATACCGACCCAACCTAAACACAAGCACCACGAGTCCCACAGTAATGTCCCGGTCCACGGTGGCATGCTCAGTGAGCATCCAAAAAGACAACTTGTCCAAACAACCAATCACAGATGTGGAAAACATCAAACAAAACATGTATACCGGGAATCAACAACAGATATCCAGATCATAACCACAAGCACAATCATGATAACAATCAAGAATATACCAAACCAGGTAATAAGAGTGCCAAAGAAACCCATCTCTGGGTGGAAGCTAGGCAAAGACACTTACCTCTAATCGCATTCCAATCGAACGACCTGTGTCTGTCCCGATGAAGCCCAGCTCTCCACGTCGATATCTGGTAACCACAAATCTATTTTCAATATACGCACATGTATTTAAGAATAACTACTTTTACAATGCAAACCCAACTAAATGGGTCCGCCCACTAACAAACCCAATCTCTTTCTTCAAACCAGCATCCAACTAGTCGATCCAATTAGTTCATCACATAAAACACCAACGGTCAATCAAACTCCACCAATCTTAAAATTCTCATAAACTATTCACCTAACTGTCTTCAGAAATCCAACCAGTAAACCTCAGTGAAGACCCAACTCCACCAATACATAAAATCATCACTAGAAATTAAAAACCATACTAGTATACTCTCTGTGAATCAAACCAGAAACCTCTTAAGATCCTTCGAACAATCCCTAAAACAAAACACTGAATATCTCACCCAATAACATCAACCATTTTCTTATTTCAACTCAGAAACCCAAAGGTCAACCCTTTAATGATCATCTATAAGCCCAAATATGCCTTCATTAACCTCTCCCTGAAAATCAGATCCAAGCAAAACACCATCAAGCTTCCTACTAAATTCATTCATTCAACCTCCTTAACATCATCAGAGAAGTCCCTCCAAGACTTGAACATATCCACTACCCATACGCTCATGCAACAGCCTTAAACTAATCAGGCTTACCCATGATCTGCTCACAGAAAACCCATCCCTTAACACCTTTAGAGGTTTATTAGCTTTAATCTCATACAAGGATAACATCAACTATGAATCATCTACTCTAAACATGTGCTCCCATAGCTAAGCAGAAACACGTCATCAACTGAATAAACCCATTGCTTTCAGAGGGTTTCAGAAGGGCTCACCGGAGGTCCGAAGGTGATGATGCTTCTCGGTATTCTCAAGCGACACACTTCCTCGACCGATCGATGTCACCCCGTGCTCCGCCGCGTCCGATGCCAAGTCACCTCTGACGAGTCCTCAACCTGCACAACGCTGGCCGTCCTCCCTTTTCTCTGGAGGGTTAGCCGCCGAGGATCTTCTCTCTCACAATCTCGCATGAAAGTGCGCCGCCGCTCGAAAAGGTTGCTCTTAGGGTTTCGGGTTCCTTCCTTTTATATAGAGAACCGCGGCTTCGAACGGATGACGGGACCCCGCTGACAGTGGGATATTACAGGGTGGGATCGCGGAGATTGTGTGCGCAATCACAGGAGAGGATAACTGCACACTCGTCTTGGAACCGAATTCAAAAATTTCCCTCTCACGCGTCTTCATCAACGCGTTTGCATGGTATGTATATATATTTAAATATATATTCCTATATTTTCAGCCGTACATGCACGTGCTCCTCCATAATCAACGCACCTTTATATATACGTCTTATTATGTATGTATATAAAACCAATTCAGCTGCAGCCATTAATGCCCTTTTTTTTCTTTTCTTTTTATCATTCTCATTCAAATCTAAAGGTTGACACGTATGGTATAGGCACAGCAAGAAAGGATTGATTCCAAAGACATCCAAGAAGGGACTCATCATTGCATTATTTTATTATTTTGTTTTGAATTTTAAATCAATTTCCTAACCATATATATTTAATCATATACATCCACGTCATTCCACTTTCTCTATCTCTCAGTTCACAGAGCCTCTCCATAATAAATACATTACCTTATTTTATCTTTTTTTTTAAACCTTCATGATATATATTTATATATATATATATAATATAATACTCTATCTTAATCAATTTCTCATCTCTAACCATAATTAAAAGATTATATATATATATATATATATATATATATATATATATATATATATAAATCTATAGCATAACATGTATATACTCCAAATTCAATCTTTTGCTAATTTACCACTTTAATCCCTCATTTCCCATAAATTGAGCAAATCTCCAATTTTGGAAAATTTCTTTATTTAACAAATTAATCAACTAATTACTTTAAAGGATAACTAGGAAAAATTTTATCTGAACCAACAATTCAAACATATCTAACTTTGGGGGCTTTTCTTAAAGAAAAACTTAAATCTCCGGATTTTACATAGGTATACCTTAACATACTCATCATATGCACTTTTCTCACATTCAATAGTACACCTCTCGTAGTTCCAAGTAAAACCACTAATTTGTATTATATCGGCGATTGCACTAGTCTTACTTTTAAATAATGTTACCCGAGACTCGATGTTGGGCACAGCCTTCAATGTGCTCGTTGGAATCCTTTCCTTCACCATTCTTTCCAACTGTGTAAGATATCCATTTTTAAACCCATTTTCGGCTCGCCACACTGGGTTTGCACTTAACTCAACTAAGGCATCAATAAGTGCTTTATCTTCTTCTAGGGTCCAATAGTGTTTGTTTAGGCCCCTACCCCTTGTTTGCGAATCTGCTTCCATGCTGGATAAAAAAGATATATCAATTCATGAGATCAGTCATATTAACATGTACAAATTTTCTGATAATTAATGAGAAGCTTTAGCAAAAGATATACCAAATAAAGCAGCAAATAATTTAAAGCACCAAATAAAGCAGCAAATAATTTAAAGCTGATAAAAAAGATATACCAAATAAAGCAGTAAAAAATTTAATAACTTAAAAGGTTGAAATATAAAACTGAAAAGCTGCATTTGTATTGGGGGTTTCTATACTCAGAACTTTGCTGATAAAAGGCCTTTGAACTGGTGATTCTGTCCCTATTCATTCACATAAGGTTCCTGAAACTTTAGCTCCCCATGATCAAAGACAACACAATGGTCATTGTTTTCAAATCCATCTGAAATACAATGCTCAGAAAATGCTTGTCCCAATTCATTCACATTGCCTGTTCTACTGAAGCACATGATGCAATCTCACCAGTTAATTTTGCTTTTCAATAAGTGAGAATGTAATCCTGCTACCTATTTTCAGAAGATGCAATCTCTGAGAGTCGTGACTAAACCTCGGATACGTAATACATGCCAAGGGCCGTAACATTGGTTTTGGAGTAACAAATGGTATTAATAGCCTATTTGGCATACAAATGGGTCAAGATTTCGTATGAATTCTCAATAAGATTGACCCTGAAAGAACATTTCCAATTGATTCATGAACTAAAGATGGATCAGAAACATGCTTTTCTGATGAGGCTACATAGCTGAATTAAACACTGTCTTTGAGTTTTTTCCTTTCATATCACGCTGAATTAAACACACGGTACAGGTGAAATATCTTTGGTGAACTTAAAAGTTATGCAGACTAGTTATTCACATCAACTATAACTACAAGTAACAAAAGTTATTCACATCTACTCAGTGATGCAGACTTTGCATAAAAACTAATGCAGGTTTTCTATGCTCAGAACTTTGCATTCAATTCAGCAGAAAAACACCTACTAAATAGCTACAAGCTATCAAAAGTTATTCACATCAACTATAACTACAACTAACAAAATGTACAACATTGAGGAAAATATGGCAGACTTGTTCTTATTTGAGATAATATTCACTGAATTGCAAACTTGAGATCAAATAGAACAGAGATTAAAGAATGCAACTTTACTGACCAAACATGTTTTGAGGAACACAAGTTTTAAAGACTTGTTCTTATTTGAGATAATATTTACTGGTTTTCAGGGAGTTAACAGAGCTTAGCATGTTCCCAAAAAAACTATAAGGAAACTATTAGACTATAAAATTGTGATCAAATAGATTCATTAAACCCCAAATATCAACTAGCTTCAAAATACATTTTTTCACCATAATAGAAACATACTTCAACATTGAAAGACAAAGGTTTCAAAGGAAAACCATAATACAAATGTTTCTTAACGGCTTTCAAATAACACAATCAACTTCACCGACAAGTATTAAATATGTTTTCGGCCACGTTGATCCTAAATTGTGTCCACTCGTCCGTTGGCTCAACAGTTGTAATGATGTCCATATCATCTTGTGTGCCTTCCTCTTGGGGTAGATTGTCAACATCATCTTCTGCAGGGTCGTCTACCATCTCTCTTCTGATGAAGTTATGGAGTAGACAACATGCATTAATGATTCGTCGTTGGGTGTTTATGTTGTAAAAACTTGGACTAGATAAAATTTTCCAACGGATTTTTAGAAGACCAAATGTCCTCTCAATCACATTTCTTGCACTAGCATGCTTCATGTTGAAAAATTCTTGAGGTGTTCGTGGTTGATGTCCATCGGCCCAAGAACTTAAATGATAGCGTTGTCCTCGAAAAGGCGCAAGAAAACCAGGACAATTTGCATACCTAGCATCCACTAAGTAATAGAAACCTGGTAGATTGTCAAATATTTTTTATTATTTTATGGTAAAGTTAAATTATTCATAAGATCTATAAAAAGAACTTAAAACACCAATTTTTATTACCTTCCGGAACCTTCAATCCATTAGGCTTTGTTACGGCATCCCTAAGGACTCTACTGTCATGAGCTGAACCTTCCCATCCAGATAAAACGTAGACAAATTGCATGTCTTGACTACAGACAACGAGAACATTAGTAGTTATATCAGATTTTCTTGATCTATATCGTGGTCGATCAACTTTGGGCACATTCACCCGAATGTGTCCCATCTAATGCGCCAAGACAATTCTACATTGAATAAACAATGAATTGTTAGTTATATTCAATAACACTATTGGATCATTTGGACTTTTAAGGTATTACTTTAAACCACTTCCACTTGTAATCATTTGAATCTTCAGGTACAGGTTCTGGTATCTTCAAAAGAATAGAGTGGCAGAGAATAACAGACTTTAAGACAGCATGGAAATGTCGACTAACTGTCTCGCTCGATCGGATAAAGTCTAATTTAATTACTCTATTCTTGATGTGGTGTGCTAAAATGTTTAAAAACATTGCGGTCATCTAGTCGACACCAATATTTACCGTACCTCGTAACCCACCGGTTGTAGTTAACAATTGGCACAAATTATGAAAACAACGTCGATCCATGTGTAGTTTGTCAATGCATTTGGTTTCATTTTCATAAACCAAACGGTGGGGGTACTCTTGTCGCTTGTGGCGTCTCATCGATGTTGACATAATCTCATGTTGAATCATTCGTTTTCTAAAATTGTGGTGCTTCTTTGCACATATAGTGATCATAACGCTTAGTACGTAAAAGTAGCACATGATCATTGAGAAATATACCCGAAGCTCTTTAATCTTGGTCATATTATCAACTTCTAAATAAACAAAAACACATATATGAATTCTAAGATGAAAGATACATACATTTATAAAGAACTAAAAAATTAAACGCATAGAAAATACAATAGTATTGAGAAGTCAAATAATGCAAAATAACAAGCCAATAATTCCTCATAACAATAAAATTAGAGAAAAAGTAACAAGCGTACATGTCAATAGTATAGTTTCAGAATTAGAAATTCCCTTTGCCAATGATATGTGGGAAACACTATGAGCAAAAAATTCTCTCTAATGGCGCCATTGTAGATATTAAAAGAAAGAGAGACAGAGAGCTACAAGCTTTCATCATCGATCCACAAGGTTTACTGATACTTTCTCGTTAATTATTGCAAAGTTGTTAATTAATTAAGCTTAAAAGGACATGAAATTGATTCAATGGACATGAAATTGATTCAATGGCAGAAATGCAGAGTTTGTGAGGTTATAGTTTCTAATCAATAATCTATTACAAAATATAATGTTTAGATTTTTCATATTATCCAAGTTATTTTCGGCATTAAAACTTTTTTATAAGAAAAAAAAGAGAGCTTCAAAAGAGTGACTATATATCAACAAACACTAACCAACATTGTGCAAATTTACGCTTTAGATGATAGATCTTGAACTCAATCAATCCATAGATAGATTTGAAAAGTCTTAATAAATCACTAACTAACAAACATTGTGCAAATTTACGGTTCAGATGATAGATCTTGCCAAAATGACGAACAAAAGCCAAGAAATTTAACAAAAGAAATCAATCAGGGTAAGAAGTTGATATTAAATAAAAGAGGAGAGAAGATGATAGATCTTGTCAAATCCCGTAAAAGAAGTTGAATTTATACATCAATTAATCGAAACAAAAAGAGATTAAATAAACCTGGATTAGGGATCACGTGGTTTGGGAGGCAGGAGAGAAGATGGGGCGATGGAGTAGGGTTCGCTGTGAGAACGAATGGAGCAGCGAGAGAGAGTCATGCGGGGGCAAATTTGTCTTTTCATGGTTCGAGAATCAGTATTCCGCCCAATTTGGGCGGAATCCCCACTCATCCGGTTCCGGGAATCAACTCTTCTCTCCATTCCCATTCCTTATCATCCAAACGTGGGAATGGGCCTGTGTAAGGAGTCAAACCCATACCTTGGCATTCCAAGCGGGCAACCAAACGGGGCCTTTGTACTTTGTTTGGTTTATAAATGGGATTGAGTACAACACAAAAATCTGTTTGAGTACAACACAACTTATTGAAAATTTTGTCACTCCAAAATTACGGTACAACTTTTTAAGTGAGGGACAACACAAATGAAAGACAATTTTACCCCAAGTTAAATTAAAAAAATATAACAAGTCCCCCAACTTAAAGACAATTTTGTTTCAATATATATTTAAAATTACAATAATGCCCCCAACTTAAAGAAAATTTTGTCCAAACTTATATTAAAAATTACAACAATGCCTCCAACTTAAAGACAATTTTGCCCCAACTTATATTAAAAATTAAAATATAATTATGTACTAATAATTTTACTAGTTATAAAAAAATTTAAGTGGTCGCTATTAAAGATAAGAGAAACTTCAAAATATATTGTTTTATGAATTTTTTTATTCCAAAACAACATAGGACAGCACAAGGGTATTGTAGTAATTTTGCAGTTTTGTTTTTTGTCTTGTACTCGTGAAAAACAAACGGAGAACAACACAAAAATTTTGTGATGTCCATTGAATATCAAACAGAGAACAATACAAACAGTTGTGTTGTCCCATAGACAGTTGTACTGTGTACTCTTGTGTTGTTCTTATTTATGTATCAAACGAACCCTCTATGCGTATCCACACCAAAACCAACCTTTGCTATCAACCCTTTGACAAATTGAATCTCCCAACAAATTGAACCAATGTTGTGACTCGTATATCTTTTTCTTTTTTACTCATATGCAAGCCTATATACATAGGCATTTACATGAGGCTTTTATGTTTTCCTAAAACCTTTTGAGTTTCCAAAAACCTTTTGATTTTCCCAAAACCAAAACCATCATTTGCATTAGGCTTTTGGTTTTCCCAAAACCAAAACCATCAAGTGCTCTTTGGTTTCCCTAAACCACCACATGCAAGCATTATTCAATCTGTCCTTTAATATTAACTATATTCTCTATGCTAGTAAAGAATATAATAATATTTTATTTGGACTAAAATTTTTATTTATTTGATTAATTAAATAATCTAATTTAATCATCAAATAATAAAATAATTAATTCTATAGCAAAGGTCAGAACACTCGTTAGTATGTGACCCCATAGGTTCAATATTAAGTCTGTAGCAAATTTCATACTAATTTATTGACCAAGGTTGGCATCTAGTAATATTCCTTAATCACCGGATAACATGAAGTATATAATTACTCTCAAGAACTAGTTGAAGAATAATGTAATATTTCCTTCTGTCTATAAAGCTCTAGGTCAACCCTAAGATATGGTTGAACTGTCAAATCCCAATAGGCATTGAATTGCCCTGACCAAGGTCTTAATTTAGTCATTTAATTGCCCTGACCAACGAATAAAACCCTAAATAATGACAACATAGAGTTCAAACTCATTACCAAAAGTTGACAAATTCCATCTTGATCAATCATTAATTCTACAAGTATTTAATCATACACAATATCCTTTCAACTATCGTCCTAGGGCAATAGGTGTCTGGAATCAAAGTATGGTAAATAGTTTGTTAATTACTATGATGATCTCAAGTCAAAGAAAACTATTATATCACATTCTTCAAGAGAATATCCTATTGGCAGTTTATACTAATATTAACTATTAGGAATTCTCATTTGAGTTAGTTAAATGATCATATCTCCGTATGCATTATCTATATATGTGATTTAATTAACGAGATCAACTAATTTTTATCTTATATAGACTATCACACATATATTGATATAACCGGATCACTAATATCATATTCTTAATGATCTTGTGATCAAGAAATGATTAAATAATTCAAGACTTGACTCTCATTATTATGATCTCCATCATAATGATAAGTCTCCAAATTTAATCAAAGACATCATCACATTAAATACTTAATATGATAACAAAAGAAAGTTAATGTCATATATTAATCAAACTTTATTGTTTGAAATGTGTTCATAAGAGAATGGATCTAGGGCATATCAACTATATCCCTAACAAAAAGAATATTTGTAACAAATGAATATAGGGCCATATGAGGTATGTCCCTTATGTAAATTACAGAGTATGAGTGCAGGTAGGTTGTACAAGTTTGGAAAGAAGTACAAGATGGAGGTTATCTATTGAGCTGGAGAAATAGGGATATAGATTGGGGAAATGGAGGCTGGATTACTTGAAGAGAATAGGGTTCTAACAGTTTTAACACAAAGGAAACAACTCTAATAGTATACATATTGTGGCATAGATGGAAATGCATATGTAAATTGGTCTTCAAGAATATAGGATTTGATCCCAAGTGAGTTTGGATAAGGGGAATGGCAAGGAAAGGAATGGGTATGAGAATGGAAAGGAAAGGAATGGGAATGTGAATGATTACCTTGTTTGGATGGGAGGCAATAGGAAGATAATGTATTGGGAATGGGAAAAGTAAAGAAATCATCCATGGGTATTTGATGGCATGGGTGATTAGAATTCATTTGGTTCCAACGTTAACATAAAGAAATCATCCATGGGTATTTGAGATAAGCCCGCGTCCTCCTTCATTACAATGTTAACATCGTGTTCAAATTGGGTTGTATCATCCCTGATATTACCCCTATTATTACCCAATGCTCTGTCCTTAGTGAAGACTGGGGCAAGATAATTATAGAATGGGAACGATTTGCCATATAGGCCAGCAGCTTCCTTATGAGTCTACATTGCATGGGAAAAAATTAATAAAATTAACAACATATTTGTTTAATTAAGAAATTACCAAATAAAATTATATATACCTTGACATACTCATCATATGCGCTTTTCTCGCACATGATAATGTTGTTTTCATAGTTCCAATTAAACCCACTTATGCACAGAATATTTCCTATAATATTGGTTTTCTGCCTCAAATGCTTAACGCGCAATTCGATATTTGGTGTGACCTTTAGTTGGGTTTATGGAATCTTTTCTTTTATCATTCGTTCTAACTGAATAAGAAATCCACATCGAAATCCATTTTCAGCCCGCCCAGTCTATGGAAAGCGAGATTTCTATAGAATAAATGGATTTTTATAATTTTGGTGGTTGAATTAATTTGCCAAATTATTTGATTAAGGAAGATTTTATAATTAAAACCCTAGTTGGGTTTAGTTATTAAAACTAAGGGCATTTTGGTAATTTAGCATGTTTGGAGAAACATGAAGGAAACAAGTAAATAAATATTAGTTTATTTAGTTAAGTGATTTAGTTAAATTAAAGGAAATGTCTGATCTTGGAAATTCCTTGGATTTGATTAATGATGATTACCAAGGGTACTTTGGGTAATTTCGCGAGATTGGGAAATTTGGAAATAAATAAATAAATTTTTGAATAAAGGTTGGTAATAATAGATTGGTAATTGATTTAATCTATTAAAGTAAATATCCGAGTTTGGGAAGTTCTTGGATTTAATTAAAGGAAAAAAGGGGAATAAATAATTAGATCGTTAATTACTTGGTAATTGGATTATTTAATTTATGAAAAATTCTAAGTTTAGAATTTATTTTGAATGAATGAGAAAGGAGGGAATAATTCATTTAAATTATTGGGTCTAATAGGGACTTAGATGTAATTTCAGAGATGTCTGGGGACTTAGAGGGAATTTGCTTTCTCTCATGGATCAGGGACCTGATTGTAACCTCGGAAAGAGCAGGGGGTCTTTTGCAAAATTCCCTGTGAGAGAGAGAAGGTAGTTATAATAAATCAACCATCGAGATTATATGATCATGTTGTATAGCGTAAGTTCGAGACATCACATCTAATCCTAGCCTTCAAACCATATCGTTGAGATGATGTGAACTGGAACGTTCATGTAAAATCCAAGGATTTTATGGGATTATTTTCCTAGTTGTTTCGGGAGTTATTTGATTAATTAAAATCTTTCTATAAGGTTTGGTAATAATGAATAAAGGGGTAAAGTTGAATTTTGATGAAAAAGGTTATTATTTACATGTATGATATGGACTTGCATGTAAGGGCATTATGGGAAAAAATATGTGTATAAAAAAAAATTGATTAAGATCCTATGACCATGCTCATAATTTTAAGATTTAATATCTTGATTTGTAAAATGACATCATCATCCATTAAAGTAGTGTTATATGAAATAAGGAAACCAGGTTAATGTATTTATATCATTAGAGAAGATGAGAATTATTATCGGGTTGAGTATAAATTAAAAGGGATGATGGTTGTAATGATTGGTCACATGTTATGATGGGAGGGATTAAAAAGGTGAGGCATGATGTGGCTGCAAAAATAGATACAAATGGCAATAAAGGTAGGCATGGAATATTATTTAGAGGGATCAAGGGTTCGGATTTAATGTGAGATCTTGGATAGACGAGATGGCGCATGTAGCAGTGCTGAAGGAGAGAAACGCTTTTCATGCATACGTTTTGCTTTCTCAGATAAGGCTTTAACTGTTGAGATGCAAGAGGATTAAAACAGAGGCGATCCCGAGGCACTGCACTGCTCTCCTTCTTCAGTGCGTGAACGCCACTGCCATTCTCATCCACGACCCGTGATTGCCGCGTCCGTTTAGATAAGAAGATGGGGTTCGCACGCGTCCGTTTTGTGATCGCGATCATCGCCCCGATCCTCTGAGGATAAGTGTGTAACGGCCGTCCGCAACGGAGGTCACGATCAGAGAACTATCCATCGTTCTTATCCACCCGCTGAAGTACATATAACGATGTTGCTTCATGGATGTGGCACGTCGTCGCCGAGAAGAGAGAAGAACAAAGGGGACGGACTTGGACTGCCACTCGCCACCAAAGCTCTTTAATGACGACGCCGGGCCTCCTTTCGGATGGAGAGGGTGTCATAGCTTGCCGGAGAAGAAAGGAGAGGAGGAGGACGTTGAGTTCCTCGTTGTAGCATCGTCTCTAAGCTCTATGAACCACCAGCTTCCAGAGATCCACCGCGCTACCGCGACGAGACAAGTGTTGGTGAGGGCCCAGAGCTCGCCCTCGGACGTTTCTCGAGCCGCTAATCATCTTCAGGTGAGCCTTCTCGTTCTGAAACCTATGTTAGGCATTGCACACATGAGACGTATATAACCTTCTGTTAAAGAACGGTGAACATAGGTGCATAATCATATGTGGACGTGTAGTTGGGTCAAGAGATAACTATGTTCAGGGTGTGGATGGCCTGTAGAGTCATGAGCATGTTTAAGAGTAGTGAATTCATGTAGATACTTGTAATTAAATAAGGTATGAGAAGGTGTGTGTATGAGTGGTACTAAAGTGCATGTATAGCAAAGGATTGGTACCTGATTATGTCTCATGATCTTCTGGTTTTTATAATGGTAAACCTCTGACCCTTGTTAAGATAGATGGCAGTTGGTGTTGGGTATTTGGTTTGGAAACTGTGTATGTGTGTGAACAAGCATGTGGGTGATAGTATGGACTTGGGTTTGATCCTCTGAAGTTAGAAACTCATTTGTGTTAGAGGTTTAACTGAACTGACATGTTTCACTTTAAACTCAGGTTAGTGAGACTGATTCTCTTTAAACCTAACTAAGTTGATCAAGCCAAGTTTGATTAAGTTGAGTTCAAGGTTGGATTCGATCTTGTGGGGTTGGATTAGACTTAATGAGTTGAGTTTATTAATGGACCGGACCCATTAAGTGGAACATGCATTGTAGGTGTAGTTACTCATAAACACGCGTGCGTTTATTGAGATTGAATTGTGGTTTCCAGATTTCAACGGAGTGCGTGGAGCTTTGTCGGGACAGATACGGATCAGTTGATTGGATTGCGAATAGAGGTAAGTGACTTTGCCTAGCTCCCACCCAGTGATGGGTTTCATTGACCTTGCTGTTACCTGGTTTGGTATGTTCTTTATTGGTTTCATGCTTGTGTATGTTGTTATGATGCCTTGGTCCTCTGATGTTGATTCCATATCTGTTGGATGGTTTGTTGCTTCCATATCTGTGGGTTGGTTGCATGTATAAGTTTGTTGTTGGATGCTCTGTGAGCATGCCACCGTGGACCGGGACATTACTGTGAGACTCGTGGTGCTTGTGTTTAGGTTGGGTTGGTATGTGTTCGGATTGGGTAGGGGTACCCATGGAGCATAGCTACCTGTCGTCCGACACTTGACCACTGAGGCGCGCAGCACTTGCGCTAACCGTGGAGGTATGATTGGATGAGTTTAGGGGGCCCCATTTGATTGGCTTGTTTTGCTGGTTGTTTCCTTTGATATGTCATTCTTGACTATCTGTTGTTACCTGGATTGGTTTCATTGTGATTTCTGCAGGATACTTACTGAGCTTTCCTTTCGAAAGCTCATTCCACTTCTTTTCTTTACCTTCCAGGTTAAGAGGGACGAATGACTCAGGATTTGGAGCTGCGCGTGGGACTAAGACAGGTTGGAGAGGTTCGAGGACCTCAGGTTGTGTGTGAGAGTTTTAGGACCCTTGTAGGGCCTGATCTTGTATAGAGCTTTGTAGGGTACTTGGAACCCTTATTTGATTTTACATTTCCGTTGTATAACTCTGACATTGCTATTTATGACATGTTAGACATTTTGTTATATTTGTTATCTGCTTTTGATTTACTTAGGCCTTGTATCCGAGTGTGGCTCGTCTCCACTTGGGTACGGCCGGTCTGTGCACGTGCTCGAGGTCCCGGGATTCGGGGCGGGGCGTGACAGTTCATCACAGGGGGAAGTCATCTGACCGTCCATCCTGAGGGCTAACGGGATGATGAGTACACTCCTATCGTGCGGGTACATTGCAGCTGCCTATCAAAAAAACCCTGACTCGAGTTCGAGGCAAGGAAAGTGATCCAAGCCCTCCATCCTCAACACCTGATCGTCAATCCGGGTCGTTTATCTGGGCATTGTGACGGATTCGAGGAAGCTAACGCGATCTTCACCTTTGGATATCAAACAGCGATCCGAGCCACCCATTTCTGAGGAAAATCAATCTCGAGGCGGCATCATCTTCCCGCCAGCGAACGCCACCACGCGAGGCCTGCGATTCTTAATCACCATCGAGCTCTTATGGTAGGTATTCAAATGCGACTGAGAAAAGGTAATGTTTCCTTTTCTCAACACGATCTGAGAGATCGCGATCGCGCATGAAACCTCCTCGACTCGTTATATAAAGCCCCTTCCTCTCCAATTTTACAGCACAACCTCGACGAAGTGGTGACAGGAGCCGTTCTGCTTCGTGAGAGGAAGGAGTAGTGGCGCGGGTTGCCGTAAGCCGGGACAGAGGGAGTGCGGACTCTGTCAGAGTTGGCAGGGCTCAGGAGGAGGAGGAGATCAATTTCTCCGACGGTGATCGGAGGAGAACAGAGTGAGATTCCCGGACAGTGCCTGCGCACTATGTTCTGATTCAATCAAGATTAGGTGAACCGAATCATGGTTGGGCTTGATCAAAAGGGGAATCAGTTTAGATTGGGTCTTATCAGATAGAGGAATTGGGTTTGGGCTAACCAGATAACAAGGTTAGGTTTGACAACTTGGTTCAGTTTGATTGATTTGGATCTGGGTCTAGGTCGGGTCTATTGGGTTGGGCCTAGACCTATTATATGTTCTAGCTGGCTAAGCCAGATCAACAAAAATTAAAATAAAAAAGGTTGTGAGAGGAGGGGTTTGAAACCTAGACCTCTCTCACACCATGTTGGGCCCTAACCAACATGGCCAAGTTTCATTTGTGATTAAATCCATCAGGTTTGATTAGTTAAAGTTATAGAAGGAAATAAAAGAGAAATATAAGGAAAGTGGAGAGAATTGAACCCGAGACCTCTCCAAAGGGATTGATAGGCCTTAACCACCAGGCCACCATTTTCTATTTATAGAAATAAATTAATTTAGTCATTTAAGGTAAAATGATATAGAAACACAAGAAAAGGGCCCACAAGTTGGATTTGAGCCCGTTTAGAGCATCTTGCATGATAATTTGATATATTACCGACATTAATATAGAAATTATTATCAGGTTTCGTGATAGAGTCATGACAGGAGGGATCTTTGCTCTGTAATCATGGACGATACTGTTGAGGTAAGTACACTTGCCTCGTTCCCACTCTTCGGAGTATTCTTTGACTTTGCTTATATCATATTATTGATAATATTGCTTTTTGAGACCATACATGCTTCTTTTATATATTTGAAATTCTTTTGAGCATGCTTGGATGTTTCGGGATGTTGGTATCCCTGTTTGTTGTTTGATCTTCCGCCCGGATTCAGTGAAGCATGGGGGCTCCGTTTGGGAAACGATTAGGGATGGGACACCTTGGCGCTTCCGCTCTCCATGCCAAAGGGACAATACTCTGGTTATCCTGCCCGTCAGTGGGGGTGATTCGCTGGCGTGTCGACACGCACGAGAGGTGGCGCTACCGACATACGACTTGAGGGCCGTACGACCAGAGGGTCAAGTTTGCAGCAAGTTTGCTGATGATGCTGGCCGGGGGAGCTGTTTGTTGAGCTTCCATTGGAACTCTTATCGAAGCTTGAGGGCTTCTATAGTTAGGGGTCATACCTTGCTTGTTTTTGTGGTAGAGTCCTAGGAATTGCTTGAGAGGCGTGGCCCCAAAATTTGACTTGATTATCATTTTTACTTGATATTATGATGATTTTCTTAAACCCCCGCAGGGGTACTTACTGGGCTTTCCATCCGAAAGCCCACGCACTTGTTTTTCTTCCTATTTTCAGATCCTGAGGAGTAGGAGTCTAGCGTACAGGAGCCGATCGAGGGTCGGATTTATAACAGAGGTCCGAGGATCTCATTTATCTTTATTTGTTTGAGTGTGAGACTTTTTATTTGTAGGACCCTTATAGGGCCTGGCTTATGTAGGGCATCTGGACCCACTTATTTGATTTTGTTTCCGCTGCGACCTTTTAATTAAGTTATTTATTTTGATTATATGTTATCTGTTGTTACTTATTGAGGCCTTGTAGCTGAGTGAGATGCGTCTTACTTGGTTACGGCCGATCTGTTCACATGCTCAGGGTCCCAGAATCCGGGTCGGGGCGTGATAGAATCAATTAGAGCTTTATCTTCTTCTGTCGTCCAAAAGCGTTTGTTTTGCCCCTACCCTTCTGTTGTGTGTCTGAGTCCATACTGAAAGAGATAAGAAGGAAAACAATAACACATATGGGAAAAAAAAATCATATAACATACAAAAAAACCTCCATGAATATTAAAATATATGATTAAGAAAACAAAAATCGACAAAGAAAGCCTAATACATAAAATGGAAATGTCTTTGGCTTACATATCTCCAAAAAATTGTTTAGAAAGGAAGGATTAACAAAAATACAATCAACAAAAATAAAGAGTAATATATAAAAACAACTCGTATACATAAAAAAAAATCAATGTGCCTGCCATGTGTTAAACATGTCTACGGACATGTTTAGCCTAAACTGAGTCCACTCATTAGTTGGTTCAACGGTTGTGATGTTATCAATTTCATCTTGTGTGTTTTCCTCCAAAAGCAAAGTATCAACCTCGTCCTCTGCAGGATCTTCTACTATCTCCCTTCTAATGAAATTGTGTAGTAAGAAACATGCATTAATAATACGCCATTGCGTGGTTAGATTGTAGAAACTTGGACTCAATAAGATTTTCCAATGAATTTTTAAAAGACCAAATGTCCTCTCAATCACATTTCTAGCATTGGCATGTTTTATGTAAAAACACTCTTCAGGTGTTACTGGTTGATGTCCATCAGGCCAAGAATTCAAGTGATAACGTTGGCCTCAAAATGGTGCAAGAAATCTGGGACAATTCGCATATCCTGAATTGACCAAATAATAGAAACCTAAAAGGCACACATTTGATAAGTGTTAGGTACAATTTCATTGTCAAGAATAATTCCAAAAGCAGTCATAGAATATTATTTTTACCAGTTGGAACCTTTAATCTATTAGGTTTCGTGACAACATCCCTAAGAATCCGACCATCATGTGTTGAACCCTCCCAGCATGACAAGACATATGTAAATTGCATGTCTTGACTACAAACGCCAATTACATTAGTAGTGATTTCAGATTTTCTTGTTCTATATCTTGGTCGATCAGCTTTAGGAATATTCACTCTGATATATGTCCCATCTAATGCTCCAAGACAATTCTATGATATGAAAAAAGACAAATTATTACTTGCCTACTTAGGTAGGGGAAAAAAATGGAAACCTATAAAGTTGAGACGTTACCTTAAACCACTTCCACCTAGGGTCATTTGAGTTCTCTGGAACATGTTAAAGTGTTTTTAGTAGAACATTGTGACAGAGAATAATTGATCTCAAGGTTGCGTGAAAACGATGACTAACTGTTTCGGCAGATCGCACGAAGTCAAATTTAATTATCCTATTTTTTACATGGTGTGGTACAATGTTCAAAAACATTGCGACCATCTAGTGATTGACATAAATTGTACAAACAACGATGATCCATGCGTAGTTTATCAATGCATTTAATGTCGTTTTTGTAAACCCCCCGATTCAAATACTCATATTGTTTGCGGCACCTAGTTGACGTTGACTCAATCTCATATTGAATCATTCTATTTCTGTTACTGCGTTGTTTTTTTGCACATGCAACGATCATAACATTTAGTACGTAAAAGTAGGACATGTATATTACAAAATACAACCGGAGGTTGTCAATGTCGTCCATATCTAAAATAACAATTACATACATTAGCTCATAGAAGGCATTGTTCATGTGCGGATGCGAATAAAGGAAAGGGAAGCAAAAAAGTGAAAACTGGAATGTAATATAAAGTTAGAGAGATATTAAAACAATTAACTAAAAAATTGCATGATTTTCAAGATTTAGTTGCATTGATTTCCAAGATTTGTTGCTTCATTTATAGATATGCTTGCACTGCCGCCTAACTTAATACAACTCTAATCAATATAATACAGTCAGTAATTTTCCTTGAATGTAATCCAAAGTTAGAGAGAGAATTAATTAAACAAAGACAACTATAGTATAATCTAGAACTTTAGTTAATTTAAATCATCACCCATTTGATCTAACTTTCTTCCACAAGCCTTTAGCATGCCAATAGTTATTGATCCAACACCATCTTAAAAATAGCTTCAAAGGGTGTACATGTTTGATAAATAGCTAAACCATAGACTATTAAACATCATCCTAAAAATATGAATAAAGATGAAAATATCTATCCCAATCAACTCTCCTGACATTAGCCCATCTCCATATACACCTGATATAAATAAGCTCACTTAAACTTCTATAAGATTGATCTATATTCTCATTGTAAACAATCCACCAACATTCAAGCTGTTGTCGCATATTATTCATCTAAAATAATAAACCTAACCACTTCACCCTATTTCTGCAGTACTTCATGTGAGCAGTGAATAGCAGGGAAGAGCAAGCTCACTTAGCCCTGCCATTTCCACATTGCCCAACATCAGGGAATAGCAAGCTCACTCACAGATCCACAACTTGATTCTATTAGAAGTTGATTCAAGTTCAATTCACCTCTACAGTGTAGAGTACTTGAAAAGATTCCCTTGCAAAAGCTCAATAAGTTCATGACAACTACTTTCACACAGAGCTATGGATATGGTCAATTTCACCTACAAAATAGAAAACAGAACTAATCTACTTCCAACAGTGACAACACATAAGATGATGGGCAAAGGTGATAAAGCTCTCATATCTAGAAAGATATAGTAAAACAATGTATACTAGAAATTGAAGAGCAAGGGAAGGAAACAAACAGAAGATGGAATGAGTATTTTAGACACAAGCTGTACACAAATGGCTCATTGGAGGATGGGAGTTTTTTGTGTGGCAGGTACTAGAAACCATAAAGCAGGTCGGTCTTTGAAGGAGAGATTCTAGCTATTCAAAGTACTGAAATTTGAGAGATTGGAGTACAAAGGAGGTGTTAGAAGAATGTCAGATGCTGAAAGCAAATACAGTATGAGAAATCAATAGAATACCTGGGGGGAATACAATTGTGGATCGGGAGGGAGGCTCGAATATTAAGAAGAGAAATAGTATATAGAGAGATTCAAAAGTTACCTTATTGAGAAGATGCAGGAGGCGATGCGTTCGAGGACGACCCACCTCCCACCCAGGGCACGCCAGTATGAGCAGGCCAGACGTAATGAGAAGAAAAACAAAAAGGGGGGGCAACAGCTCAGACATCAAAGAATGTTTTCAAATGTTATGTTATTATTCTGTCTTTGTCTTTGTTGTCTTTGAGTAATGTATTGAACTCCTTTATGCTAATTAATGAATAAAATGTGATTTATTCACCTTATCAAAAAAAAAAAGAGGTTACCTTATTGGTTGCAAGAGAAATTATGTAACTTTAGTTAACACTTGACTAAGCTCTTTAACAAAAACCAACAAAGATTGATCTTGTTTTTTTTTAAAAAAAAAAAAATCAAATAAGAGGAAAATGTCATCCCCTCATCCAAAAAAAATCATTTATTTGGAAAGTCTTGTTGGTTTAAAAGAACAATCTCAATCTAAAAAAACCAAAAGCAGAGGATCAACCAAAGTAATTCCTAGTCAGCTAGCACCCAAACGGTGTCGATTGGATGGCCTGGGACATTCTAACAATATTTTGGAATTATGGCTAAAATAAATAAATAAATAAATATCTAAATTTAGTCACCGAAAGGTATCAAATAGAAGTTTACAAATTCTTATTTAACATGCAAGCTTATCCATGCGTCTCCAGAAATATACATGACCAAAAAAATTCAGTTCTACAAACTCCACTAAACTTTTATCAAAAAGAAAAAAGAAAGAAAAAAAGACGAACTCAACTAAACCCACTATAAATTGATTTCATTAATCACTGGAAAGATATATAAAATAAAGTAAATAACATCATGCTTTCCAAATAAAATCATGTACACTTAAAAAAAAGAAGTTAATTTACAGATGTTAAGACCCTAGCTAGCCAACTGAACATTCGAATTTCTATACAACCATAATCCATGATTGAACCAACTGAAGCACATGCAATATGACAACAAATAATCAACCAATAACTTGAATACATACAAAAATAAAACTAGTTCATGTATATCTCTTCCTTGAACTGATATATGTAATAGCATGCAAAGGGAGAAGCAATGAAGTTGATGATGCTCTGTAATGATACTTTTCACTGTAACTCATACACTGCTAAAAATTTACACAACACAGGTCTGAGAATCAGTAAGACAACTGGTCCAAAACACTAGATTAATTTTGTGCATTTGTAACCTTTACACACGTATCTAACAGAAAAACTTGACATGCTAACCTATAATTTCCATTGGTATTCAATTTCTATCAAGTTTGACATTAGAAAGATAGCCTTAGTGAGTCCCCACACCTGTCCTTTTTTAACTTCTCTTGTGCAACAGCAGAAATCCAAATATTCCCATCTTGCACATAATGAGGCCTTGATAAACTGAGGTCAGGAGATATCTGAGGATTAGTTCTCCTGATGTTTAATTCAAAATCCTGCTCATTCATAGCATCTTCAATAACATTACCACTTCTGAACTCTGGAAGCACAGGGAAAAGAGGGAGGGCTCTTCTGCCTAACAGAACTGGTTGTTCAGAGCTTGTCAATGGGCCCTCATAATTTGCTGTCTGATCATTGATTTCTTCTTTTTCCTCAGTTTCCTGGCTAATTGAGTTCCCAGCATTAGCAAGATCATTGATTTCTTCTTTTTCCTCAGTTTCCTTGCTAATTGAGTTCCCAGCATTAGCAAGATCATTACCTTGTACCTGCTTTGTCTCAGAAGAAGATTCATGACCACCATATTGGGCAAAGCCCTGCCACGATGATTTCTTTGATGAGCTCTGTGGTTTTGCATTTGCAGGTACTGTTGTGAGTTGTTTGTCTAAATGATGCACCTCAACACCTACTTCAGGTGAAGCTGACACATTTTCAGAGTTTAACCTCTCAAAGAGATCATGGCTTCTCTTCTTTACTAATGATGGTGCTGATGCAGATTTATGTTTCGCCGATGAGACAACATTTTCATCAATATGATGGTCCACTGAGCTACATGCTTTCTCTACACTTAAAGCCGACAGTTCTGAACTAGGATAATTTGATTTTAGCTCTGCATGAGGTGCTTCTCTGACCTTTACATAATCAGATTCCTTAAAAGAGATATGGTCTTCGACATGGACTACATTCTTTGCCTTTGAAAGCTTCGCAGGGCTACTGCTATTGTGCTCCAAATGCAGCATGTTTTCTATAGAAGAAACCTGACAAAATTTTTCCTAGATATCATTCCCAGGGAGTTAGTCAAATAAAATACAGGTCATTAAAACAATAAATGCAATCAATAGGAGGATGCCTAACACACACACACACACACACACACACAATATGTACACGTTTATATGAATGAGTTTAAATTGAGTTTCACACACACACAGAGTATGTGGACATTTATATGAATGAGTTAAAATTGAGTTTCACACACACACACACACACACACACTTATATGAATGAGTTAAAATTGAGTTTGATTGATAAATAAATATTTGAGTTGGCTGTCAATGAAGCCGTTCTAGGTTTCTTTTGTTTCACATCTTCAGACTACAGCTGAATTCTTCCTAATTCACCCACACAAAGTATGTACACATGTACCTGATTATACTCCAAGGCATGGATGTACACATGTACCTGATTATACTCCAAGGCGTTCCATGTCTCTGAAGTAGTTGTATTACTATCTCTGGTAGATAAAGATACAAGGGAGTTGTGGTCTGTCCTTGAGATTGGGACACCATGGCTGATTGCAAATAAGTTATCTTCTTGTTCCAGAGCATCTCTAGAGAAAAAAGGATTAGGTGAGATTTCTCTGGTCACTTTCTTCAAGGTAAACTTAAGCAAGGACCTTTCTTCATGATTTACATTCTCTGAAATTAGCCTTGAGAAAGCAGGTGGAGAATTAACTCTTGCTATGGGTTTATCTGACAGACCAATCTCAATTCCACCCACCATATCGACTTCCATATCAACTTCTGTGGAGTTGGAGCATTCGGGTGAAAAATTCAATTGCATAGCAGTGTTGGCCATAGATGCAACAATGGGGCCGTTGGAAGTGTTATCCCCTGAAATAGGTCTAGTGAAACCAGGAGGAGTGTGAAGTCTTGGTATGATATCTACCAAACCAATCTCAGTGCCCCCCCAAATGTCAACTTTTTGGTCAACTTTCTTTATATCACTTTCTGCTGGAAAATTCAATTGGCTATTAGTGTTGTGTTGAGATGCAACAAAGGGGCCATTGGAAGCTAAATCACTTGAAATCGGTCTTGCAAAATCAAGAGGTACATCAAGTCTTGATGTGGATTTATCAGCAAAACTAATCCCAATCCGCTTCACAATGTCAACCTTCTTGTCAAGTTCCTTCACATCGCTTTCGTATGAAACATTTGATTCGCTGTTAATATTAGCCTGAGATACAAAAGAGGGCTCATTGGAAGTTTCATTCCTTGAAACTAGTTCTCTGAAACCAGGAGGCCTATCAAATCTTGGAATGGGTCTATCTACCAAACCAATCTTCATCCTGTTCACAATGTCAACCTTCATGTTAAGTTTATTGATATCACCTTCTGGTGAAACATTAAATTGGCTTTTTTTTTGGGACTGACATGCAACAGAGGGAACATTCAAAGTTACATCACTTGAAATTGGTCTTGTGAATCCAGGAGCTACACCAAGCCTTTGTACAGAAGTATCTACTGAGCCAATCTCAGTCCCCCCCACCATGTCAATGTTTGTACTAACTTCCTTGGAATTGCCTACCAGCGGAACATTAAATTGGCTACTAGAGCTGGGTTGAGATGCAACAGCAAGAACATTGGAAGGAACATCTTTATGTTGGGTACCTTTCATGCGTTTAACATGGCGGAATACACCCCACAAGTAGATTTCATTTTCTATTCCTGATATCAGTAGCACCACTGTCAGCACCAGTATATAACCAGATCTTAAGAAATGGTTTGAGCATACTACTAACTCTGCAAATACTAAATTATCCAAAGTGAATTGTTCAAATCAAGCTTCAGCTTAAATATGTCCTGGTATACAATCCAAATCCCCAGTGATGTCTGTGCTGTGATTCTTAGATATGAGTATCCAAACTATAAATGACATAATTTTCTGGCATGCCAATAGGGGGTTGTGTAAACAGAAATAGGTCAGCAGGGAAACATCAGAACAAGTAAAGGTGACAAAAAAGAACAAGGAATTATCATACAAGCAAATAAATGAAGTGTGTGTGTATGTGTGTGTAAACAAACATCTTAAAGTTCTAGGAATAAAAAATTTGAAACAAGGCTGTTTATAGAAATGCAAAGATGTTCATTTATTGATTGATGTGAACAAAAACTTATCTGAAGGGAATGAAAGTCAAGCCATAAACAAATTTCTTTTCATCAAATTAAGGTAAACTCACGTTGGGAATCCACAGGCAGCTGTTTTGATGTGAATGCTAGTAGTTCAACATCACCAACCCTACTCTTCAGTGCAAAATCACCCAACACAATCCGCTCAAGAAAACAAAAGTAGTCCTCTTTAGACCTATAAACATTATCTTTAAAATGAAGAATATGAATCTTAAACAGCAATCCTTTCAATCCATTTTAAACTTTAGGATAACGTTTTAAGAAGCAACCCACCTCTTGAGACTGGAAGGCAAAAAGTAGAGCCCAATGTCATCATCCTCAGGAGGATCTGATTGGAAGGCCCGAGGCCAAACATCTGTACGAGGCACTACCTTCAACTTTAATTCTGTTGGTATTTGCTGTGACATGTCATACACCTTAAGAGAAAATTTTTTGGGGCAATGAGCTTGCATTTCAAAATTTACAAACGAATCCAGAAAAAGAACTTCAAAGGTCCCCCTGTCAACAAGAACAGGTATAAGTAAATAGTGGCAGACCATAAAAGAAATCAGATGAATCTCATATATATATAGACAATCATCATTTTCTCCACCATCCACAGAAAATATGAGGTTTTCAAAAGTTGTTTACATGAAATATGAGAAGAAAATAATGATGGCATAGATTTTGATCCACAAATAGAAGAAAAGCTTCCCTCCCCAAGATTTTTTTAATTCAAAAAAAGGCTTCCACTAAGTTAGCATATATGAGAAAAAGCATGAAAGATAGGAATATTAGCATCTAAAGAGAAAACATAAATTTGTTGAGAAAGATAAATCGAGCTATAGCACTTTTCTTTTATATATGGATATGATGGCAGATGCCTCATTAGCTGAGTTTGATGCTACTTCAACATACATTTTGAAATATACCACTGTATATGTCTCTATGGAGGCAATGTAAATATGTCATGCGCATACATTTGAAGATCCCCATGATCAAGAAACTAAACTACAAATCACTTATTTCATAGTTATACTATTCTATAGCACTGAACTCATGGTAGCTGTCGAGAACAATAACACAAGACAACAGGAACAGAAGTCTACCATCATTATTTTGATGCTAATAACTAGTTTAGAGGACTATGCACAAAAGCACAACAATCCATTAACCCTAAAGGCTACTTGATGTGTGGGGATACTATATTGCCAGCTGATATATAAAATCATCCATCAACAAGCAACACTATATTTCTTGAAGTTGTAAGAGCCTCTTAGGTTGAAAGTTTTTGTACTAGGTTGATCTACTTGTTATATGCACTCAGTGGTAACATTGCTGATTTTTCTCTTCTAAAGCAGTCCAAAAAAGTTTTGATTTTTTAGATTTCCCAATACAGAACTTTTCAAAAGTACACCATGTCTGAGTGCCATTAAAGGATAGGAAAAGACATACTTCCATCGGACTTGTGCAGTTAAGTAGTTTGAAATCTTTTCCCCTGGATGTACCGGTGAAGTCAGTGGTAAGCTCTTAGATTGAAATCCAGTTTCTTTGAGTTGGGTTTCAGAACAGGAGATCTTGCCTAAAGAGAGCAAAATAGTAATTTTAAGTGGAATCGGCCGTGACGACCACAGGAGAACAGCACTGATGGCAAGCTAACCCATTTAAGTGCCACATGACTTCAAATGCAAAGTCTTTATTGGAATAGAGAGAATCTGCATACCTGATTCACTTGGTGACATGTTAATTGTGGTGTCATGCAAGACAAGTACCTTCTCAGCTACACAAGACTTTACAGAATGAGAATTTTTAAAATGGTCTTCCTCATGAGGTTTCGCAAAGATTACTTCTCCTAGCAAATATTGCACAAAAAAAAAAGAAAAAAAAAGATGAGGCAACATGCTTAGATATGTAGAAAAATTGCACCATGCTAAATATTACAATCACAATACCACCACTCTCTGTTTTCCTTTTCTTATCACCAATGTGAAGGATTTGAGAATTCAAGCACTTTGGCCATGTAGATTTGGTATGTTGTGAGGGTGAGCATACTTCAATAAGGTCACCCTTCTTTAAGGACTCTTCCTTGGTTGCTTCTGAAACATTTTCTAGCAATTAATGGAAAGAACTAAAAAGCAGGTAGAAAGAATATTGCAAAAGACATGTTGCAGATGCAGCAAAAATTTGAACACAAACTTTAAAAGCTATAAAAGCTCATGTACCTAAAACATTATCAGCCTGTCTCCTCCTAATTCCATCAATTTTACAGTGGGAAGGTGCAGTAGAAGCACTTTGAGAACATAGAGATGTATTACATCTTGGAGACAATACACCAGGTGAAAGAGATTCCTTGATATTTTGTTTGTCATGAATGACTGCATGAACCTTTTCTCCTAAAAGGAAATCAAACATTTTATGAAATCATCATGTACATGGAAGTAAAACAAAATGTCACACATGCTCAAACATGGAATAAGGAAACCTGAAACTCTATCATTTTGTATCTTCACTTTCTTGTGATTACCATCATTCTCTCTGGTTGTAATGCATTTTGAAGGGAAGAGTTTCACTCCTGAATCAAAATGTATCTTCAATGGCTGATAGAAACTCTCTTCTGGCCTTGAGCTGGAAGGTTTTGATTTGTTGGTTTTATATGATGAAGAAGGTGTAAAATTTGATGCATTACTTTGATTGGGTGATGAGAGCAAACTTCTATGAGAACTACACACCCTTCCAACAGCACCAGATGCCAATTGCACAACTTCTTCAGCAGAAAGAGGCTTTACCTTGGAAGGTTGTTTTCTATTGAAAGAAGAGTTGTGTGATAAATATTTAGCAGAAACACGTCCCTTACCAACATGACGCATCTCAAGAGAGCCATCCTCAAAAGGAAACAGTTTTCTACTTCCGGTTTGATGCATCTCATCAATATCCAGTTCAGCACTTTGAATCTTATTGAATGAAAAGTTATCTTGATCATGAAATTCAGTCCTCTTGAATTGGGGACCAGTAATATCAGAAATATCCACATTTTGCTGTTTACTCTTCAGTTTTCCATCATGATCTGTTCCACGGCTTGCCGTACAAACTTCGCAATACCATAATTTGGAAGCAACATATCCTATGGTTTTCATGCAATAGCTGTAATGGAGAAAAATGAACTCTTTAGCCAACAACTTCAAGAACTTAAAATGAGATTTAGCTAAAATAATAGCATATTAAAACGAAGGCAGCTATAAACTTTCCAGACAAGGACCAATCTGGCTTTACCAGTGCAAATTAAAAGATACGAGCAAATTTCATAAAGAAAACCTAAAAGGCAGCATGATTGGGTGTTGATTTGATATAGCAATTCTAAATTCTCATGACTAATTTCTTTCATAAAGAAACTAGTTGAGCAATTCTAGAGTATAAGTGCAAGGAGTGATTTAATAATCCAATTGATATATCTAAAAACATAATGATTCTTTCAACAGATTTGTTAGCACCAGGGAGTAGGGCAAACTGGAAAAACTGTGGGCCAATTTGGATTGACTTATGAAGAAAAATGTTTTTTTTTTCTACAATGTTTTTTTGAGAAGCAGTAGTTTTGTGCACTAATGAAAAAAAATAGAAATGCCTACTGTGCAGCAGGTACCAAATTGCAACGAACAACAAAAACAAGAAATCAAGTACGGGCGGGTGCACAGGCACACTCACGTGCACGCACACACAAAATAATAAAAAATGAAAAAAAATATCTATCTCAATCCAATAAAAATTGACCAGCTAAAAGATTAAGGGGATAAAGAGAGAATAGAGGTTACCTACAGAGACTAAAAGAGAAACCAAAGGCAATCTGATAGAAGAGAGATTCAGAGAGAAACATAGGCCAAAAAGAAAAAAGGAGAGAGAGGATAGGGATGAGGACAAGATGAGTAAATTTTTAAATTTTTTAAGGACTTTTTTCTCCATAAAAGGGATATGGACATAGAGAATCTATATAGCCGACCCCATCTAGTATGGGATTAAGGCTTAGTTGTTGTTTTTTTCTCCAGGAAAATAACCTAAGTGCTTTCTCTATCTTCTCTTTGGACACATGTATCGTAGACCTCTAGGTGCCCCGGTTAGAAAATATGATAGTTTGGTAATAGAAGGTAAAAAAAGGGGTAGGATTACGTGAAGAGAGGTAGTGTCTAAGGACCTACATTTATTAGATGTTGATCCAGATCTTATCTTTAACAAAGCTACATGGAGACAGAGGATTCATATAGCCGACCTCATCTAGAAGTGTTTTTCACCTGAAGTAATTGCTGGCAGGTTTTAAAAAAAACATTTTTATCACTTTTTCATTGCTTTTGCTTTCTTCAAAAATCCACACCACACAATCTAAATTTGCATCATAAGTGGTTTTTTTAATAAAAAAAAAATGTTATTTTTCCCAAGGGGAAAGTATTAGCCCTTTCCATAAAAGATGGTATTAGGGCTATTATCTCTGATAGCCACCCAAGCTTCTCCTTTGGAGTGGTTTCTACACTACTAGACTTATTAATGTTGGTCAAAAAGAGTGGTTCACCATCAGAAATGTTGGTCAAAATGAGTGGCTCACCATCATAAATGTTGGTAAAAAAAATGGCTCACCGTTCTGAAAGTGGGCTAAGATTAGGTGAGATAATTATCAATTAACTCACCTTATTTCATCCAACTCTTTCAATAAATAACATGAAGATTGAGGCCTTTAGAGAACACAACTTGAAGAAAGTGAGAGTGAAGAAAGAGTGGGAGTAAAAGGAAACTATTAGAGGGTTGGTATGTTCTTCTTAAAAGAGAGAATTGTAACTCCTGAAATTTTTCCCACTTAGTGAAAGTCTTCTATCCTTGCCCGTGGTTTTTACCCTAATTCATAAAGGGGTTTTCCATGTAATATCGGTATCCTTTTATTTTCAGTCTTATTTTCATTCTCTTTGTTAAGACCCTGCTCTATCTGGTCTTACATTTCTACAATAAGTGGTATCAGAGCCAGATTTGGGTATTTATATCTACTTATCATATGCTCTGTGGTTGCCACTATAAGTGGATCCTCCGCATCAGAAAATCAGTTAGATTATTATTCATCCGTTGAAGGAACTGGTTATTGCTTTTGAAGCAGTTCATAATAGAAGCAATGACGGTAAGATACGAAATTGAAAAATTCAACGAGAGAAAGTTCTCACTGCGGAAACTGAAGATGAAGGCAATCCCGAGGAAAGATAATTTCTTAGTGGCCATTAGTGAAAGGCCAACTGAGGTTAATAATGATAAGTGGAGCGAAATGGACGGAAATGCCATTGCAAATATTCATCTCGCACGAGCTGATGGAGTTCTATTGAGTATAGAGGAGAAGAAGACGGCGAAGGAGATCTGGGATCACCTCACTAAGTTGTACGAGGCCAAGTCACTCCACAATGAGATTTTCCTTAAGAAGAAACTCTATACTCTGCATATGACAGAATCTACTTTGGTGACGAGGCACCTGAACACGCTGAATACTCTATTTTCCTAACTTACATCATTGGGACACAAAATAGAGGCAGGTGAACGTGCAGAACTTCTACTCCAAAGTCTACCAGATTTGTATAATCAGCTCATCATCAACTTAACAAGAAATGTCCCCACGGACATTCTAGTCTTCGACGACATCGCAGCTATTATTCTGGAGGAAGAAAATCGGCGCAAGAACAAGGAAGACAAGTTAGCAAGTTCACAACAGGCGGAGGCCTTGATGGTGATGAGAGGAAGATCAACAGAACGTGGCCCAAGTGGGAGCCACAACCATGGCAAATCAAAATCAAGGAGTAAGAAGACTTTCAAGTGCTACAACTGTGGTAAGAAAGGTCACCTGAAGAAGGATTGTTGGAATCTAAATAAAAAGGATTCCAATCCTGAAGGAAATGTTGCAAACACTTCAAATAATGGAGATGCCATGGTGGGTAAAACAACAACAGCAACGACTGTAGGGAAAAGATTTGTTGATGTGTAGCTTCTCGATTAAGAGGCCATCTTTCATATGACCTCTATAAGAGAATGGTTCAATTACTATGAACCTATCTCTGGGGGATCTGTGTATAGCTGTAATGATCAAGCCCTGAAGATTGTTGGTATTAACACCATCAAATTGAAGATGTATGATAGCACGATTCGGACTATTCATGAAGTTCGGCATGTGGAAGGCCTGAAAAAGAACTTGTTGTCTATAGGGCAACTTGATGATCTTGGATGTAAAATTGAAGTCCATAACAAGATCATGAAGGTAATTCGAGAAGCGCTGGTATGTATGAAAAAAGACAAGATAGCTACAAATTTGTACATACTGAAGGGAGAGACTTTGCAAGGAGAAGAAGCTTCAGTTGCCATGAGTAGTCTAAGTGAAAGACATGCAATGACATAGCACAGGAAACTTGGACACATGTCGGAGCAAGGAATGAAGATTCTCGTGGAGAAAAATCTACTTCACAATCCCTTTTGTGAGCATTGCATTGTGAGCAAGCAACATCGACTGAAGTTCAACACATCTAATTCTAGAAGCAAAGCAATTGTAGAATTGGTCCATTCTGACGTGTGGCAAGCACCGGTTACATCACTAGGAAGGGCAAATTACTTTGTGTCATTCATTGACGACTACTCTAGGAGGTGTTAGGTGTATTCTATCAAAAGGAAAGCAAATGTGTCTCTAGTCTTCAAATTCTACTAAAGCGCGGGTGGAACTTGACTCTGGCGAGAAGATCAAGTGTCTTAGGATGGATAATGGAGGAGAATACACTGGCAAAGAATTTGATGAATTCTGTAAGCAAGAAGGCATCAAAAAGCAGTTCACTACAGCATACACTCCTCAACAAAATGGAGTGGCAGAGCGGATAAACAAGACTTTGTTGGAGAGAACAAGGGCAATGATGAGAGCTACAGGCCTAGACAAGAAATTATGGGCAGAAGCAGTCAATACCGCTTGTTATGTGGTGAATCGGGCTCCATCAACTGCAGTTGAGTTGAAGACACCGATGGAGATGTGGATTTGTAAGCCAGCTGACTATTCAAACCTTCATATTTTTGGAAGTCCTGTGTACGTGATGTACAATACCCAAGAAACTACGAAGTTAGATCCAAAACCCAGGAAATGTATATTCTTGGGATATATTGAAGGAGTAAAGGGGTACCACTTGTAGGATTCCACTGCCCACAAGGTTGTAATCAGTAGAGATGTTATTTTCATAGAAGTCAAAGAATAAGTGCAGGCAGAAGATGATAGCAATTTAGAAGAGAACATAGAGACTACAACAGTATATGTGGAAGAGGAAGTTGAAGCTACACTAGAGCACAAAGTATAAGAGCTAGTTGAATCTGAAGTCCCAGAAGTTAGGTGGTCAACTCGTACAAGAATGACACCAAGTTGGCATTCAGATTATATTATTGAAGGCAATGTCGCATATTGTCTTCTAACTGAGGATGGAGAGCCATCAAGTTTCCAAGAAGCATTGAGTAGTTCAGATGCCTCACAATGGATGGTAGCAATGCAAGAAGAAATTGAAGCCCTTTATAAAAATAGAATATGGGATCAACTGGTGTTACTACCACAAGGGAGAAAGGCTATTAGCAACAATGGGTTTACAAGATCAAGTGCAATGGTGATGATCAAGTGAACCGATATCGTGCTAGATCGGTGGTGAAAGGCTATGCTCAAAAAGAGGGGATCGACTTCAACGAAATATTTTCACTTGTCGTTCGACTCACAGCAGTCCAAGTAGTCCTGGCGATGTGTGCTATATTCGACTTGCAGCTTGAGCAGTTAGATGTAAAAACTGCATTTCTTTATGGAGATCTTGAAGAAGAGATTTACATGTTCCAACTAAAAGCAAAAGGTAAGGAGAACTTGGTTTGCAGGTTGAACAAATCTCTGTATGGTCTAAAATAGGCGCCGAGATGTTGGTATAAGAGATTTAATTCCTTCATCATAAGCCTTAGATACAACAAACTCAATGCGAACCCTTGTGCATATGTCAAGAGGTTTGGAGAAGAAGATTTTGCCTTTTTGTTGTTGTACATAGACGACATATTGGTAGCAGGCCCCAACAAAGATCGTGTTCAAAAGTTGAAGGCAAAATTAGCTAGGGAATTTGAAATGAAGGACTTAGGACCGGCAAACAAGATTCTAGGGATGCAAATTCACCGAGACAGAAATAATAGGAAGATTTGACTTTCTTAGAAGAATTATTTGAAGATCTTGCGGCGTTTCAACATGCAAGACTGTAAGCCAATTTCTAACCCACTTCCTATTAATTTCAAGTTATCCTCAAGTATGTGTCCTAGCAGTGAAGAAGAGAGGATGGAAATGTCTCGAGTACCGTATACATCAGCAGTGGGAAGCCTAATGTTCACCATGATATGTACCAGACCCATGTAGTGGGAGTGGTAAGTCGATACATGGCGAAACCTGGTCGAGAGCATTGGAATGTTGTTAAGAGGATTCTTAGATATGTGAAGGGAATCTCAGATGTTGTATTATATTATGGGGGATCTGACTTTATTGTCAGTGGATATGTTGATACTGATTATGCAGGTGATCTTGACAAAAGCAAATCCATTACAGGAGATGTGTTCACACTTGCTAGAGGAGCTGTAAGCTGGGTTTCAAAATTGCAGTCAGTCGTGGCTATGTCAACAACAGAAATGATGTGTACCTAGGAGCTACACAAGCTAGTAAAAAAGCAGTGTGGTTAAAGATGGTGTTGGAAGAACTCGGGTACAAACAAAAGAACATTGTTCTACATTATGATAGCCAAAGTGCCTTGCATCTTGCAAGGAATCCAACATTTCATTCAAAAACAAAACATATTAGAGTACAGTACCACTTCGTTTGTGAGAAAATGGAAGAAGGAACGGTGGATATGCAAAAGATTTACACCAAAGACAACATAGCAGATTTCATGACAAAAGCAATCAATGCTGACAGGTATATATGGTGTCGATTCTCCTGTGGCCTAATGAAGACGTAAGCAACATCAAATGGCAAGGTAGAAAGAAATGATGTGAAAATTTGATTAACACTCAATCAAATCTTCAAGTGGGAGAAATGTTGGTCAAAATGAGTGGCTCACCATCAGAAATGTTGGTCAAAATGAGTGGCTCGCCATCATAAATGTTGGTCAAAAAGAATGACCCACCGCTCTAAAAGTGGGCTAAGATTAGGTGAGATAATTATCAATTAACTCACCTAATCTCATCCAACTCTTTTTATAAATAGCATGAAGATTGAAAGCCTTCAGAGAACACAACTTGAAGAAAATGATAATGAGGAAAGAGTGGGAGTGAAAGGAAACTATTAGAGGGTTGGTATGTTCCTCTTAAAAGAGAGAATTGTAACTCCTGAAATTTTTCCTATTTAGTGAAAGTCTTTTATCCTTGTCCGTGGTTTTTAACCTAATTCATAAAGGGGTTTTCCACGTAATATCGGTGTGTCCTTTTATTTTCAGTCTTATTTTCATTCTCTTTGTCGAGACCATGCTCTATCCGGTCCTACATTTCAACAACAATTAATTGGAGACATTCCATTATTCTATGAGAAACATGATAAACCCTATAGCTCTCTAAACCCTTTCACCTTTGGGTATCTCTTGAAAATGAGGCAAGGGCTTGGTAGTGGAAATGGTATTAGACCACAAGATATCACGGTGAATTCACTAGGATGAGCATAGACTTCTTGAGGCAACCAATGCACCAATAAAGCTAAACAATGGGATTATTTGTTACATTAATTCAAGTGATGACAATTAAAAGAAACCACAATAGTTGGTATACAACTGTACAAAATAAGGCATTAATTATGCAGCACTACAAATTCAAACATAAAATCAGATAAATGGGATTATTTGTTACATTAATTCAAGTGATGACAATTAAAAGAAACCACAATAGAAGATAGTTGGTATACAACTGTACAAAATAAGGCATTAATTATGCAGCACTACAAATTCAAACATAAAATCAGATACTTTAAAGTGCATTTATGTGAGTGTAACATATTAGCAATGACCGTGAATTGTCAACTCTTGCTAAGAATACCTCATCTGATGAGGGAATAACATGACAATCAGACTCATAGTGAAGCACTTGATGAAAGCTTGTTGAGGAAGATAAATACGCAAGTCGCAAACGATTACATGACTTTATGAAGCAACCAGCAATCCTATGTCAAGACAAGATATCTACTAAAAAGTACACTTATCAAGTAATGGATGGAGAGAGAAGGACTAATCAATTGAAATATACTTCACAAGCTCCAGAGAACCAGGTTAGTATTTTTCTGGGAATTACAACTATAATGAAGTATAATAAGAAAGTAACACAATCTTATTATATAGAGCTAGTGAGATATGGAATAGACAATATTTTAAGACAAAACAGTTATTCAGATTCATGGAACAGGGATGCAATTCCCAAGTCTTTGGTTGAAAACAGATTTATACCTTAGACTTATAAAAAAACATTGTTTAGGGATAAAGAGGGGCATACATATGTTCTGAAGCCATCTTGCACTGAGAGCACCTCACAAGATTTTCAACATAACCAATGCTGCCACATATGTCACAAACATTATCCTGAAAGGGAAAACAAGAAAAAACATTTTAAGTTTCATCAAAATAGAGAACATAAAATAAGATGCATAAAATAAACTAACATAAAAGATTGCATTTTCACTCTGAAGATTTATTAAAACCTCAGCCAAATAGACAATGCAAAAGCAAGAAGAAACATTGAATGCAAATGACTACTCATGAGGCTAGGTGATATTCTCCAGATCAAAAAGTAGCAGCCGTCATGCATGGTGTGTGACAAGTTTGTATACATCTATGAGAAGAGAAGGTAAAGACAGATGCTGCCATTTTTGTTTTCTCTTTTCTTAATGTTCACTATATTAATAAAAATAAAAATAAAAATAAAAAACCCATTGCATCTTGTGAGAGACAAAATTCTTGAGTAGACCCCTAGGTATACCAAACTCCAAATCAATGAATTAAATGCATCTCACTCCCAAGTGGGTCTTGATGCCACGCCTGGTGCAATGGACCTCATTTAGGCAAGAATTTTCCCTATTACATCTCCATGAGACTTCCCAAGCAATGCATGGATATCTAATGACAACAAGGTTCACTCAAAGGTCTTAGCAACACAAAACCAAGCAGAAACATTGCAAGAAGATAGGACCACTCAAGAGGCTAGGTGTTATTTTGAAAACCAAAAGCCGCCACTCTTCATGCATGTCATACAAATTTATATACATCTAGGAGAAGAGAAGGGGAAAACAGATGGAGGCATTTGTGTGTTCTCTTTTTCCTAATGCTAATTAAGGGAAAAAAATGTGCATAGCATTTGTAAGAGATAAAATTCTTTCATAGATCACTGGGTATACAAAAACACCAAATCAATGACTTAAAATGTACCACACTCCCACTCAGTGCTTGACCCCAGGCTCAGTGCAATGGACCTCATCTAGGCAAGAATTATACATAGTGTGTTCCATGAGACTTGCTGAGAAATGCATGCATATCTAATGATAATAAAGCTCTCTCATGAGTCTTAGAGACATTTTAAATTATCACAAAACTTTTGTGGGATCTTACACAGAATCATGAGATTGAACATAAGTGGATAACAGTGAAACAGTCATTTCACTCAGTGCGCACATGTGGAAGGGAGATGATAAACGAGAATCTATAAGGTGAATACAACTTAAAGTTTGCAAAAGCACTCACTACTATTAGAGTTTAAACACCAAAAATGAAACCTATCATTATCAAATCTTAATGTTCAGAAACACCAAGATCTCCAATTTTCTTACCATCTCAAGCAACAAACATCAATTAAGATCATGGTTTTTCCTCACCCAAAAACAGTAACTATTAAAACCCGATAACAGACCTGAATACAGAACACAAGATTCAAAAACCATAAAAATTTGCAGTAGCAATTATTGCTATTGTAGTATTCAAACAAAAAAAAAAGAACCTATAATCAGCAAATCCTACTTTTTACAAAATCTTTGATATCCAATCTTATCACCATTTCATATAACATGCCTCAAAAAAGGACCTGTGATTTTTACTCACCAAAAAAAAAAAATAGTAACTACTAGAAAATCAATGGAAATAAAAACAGAACAGCATGGCATTCAAACTCGAACAAAAGAAAAGTGAACATCGTTTCTCAACATCCAAAACAATAACCAGAACAACCACATGTACAAAGAACTATAACATCAAAAATCAATAGAATCGCCCCCGATTCAATAATAAACAATGCGTGCATAAACCCAAACAACTAACCAAATCAAACACAAATCACAAATAGATCCAAAAAAGAAAAGAAAAAAAAACACTCCAAAACAAAGAGAGATGTCTCACCCCTGGCCGCTTCTTCATCCCTCTCATCGCTCAAGGGAGCAATGGGGGAAGCGTGGGAATGAAGTCCCAGAGAGCTCGCTCGAAATGGAAAAGAGGACCCAAAAAAGGGTTTAACAATTACTTTTTAGGGTTTAAATAAATGCAACGTTGAATAGAGAGGGCATCTCATGGATTAGAGTGGTATAATGGATGGTTCGATCTGGACGTACGGAGAGGATGATAAGAATGGACGGTTGTGATCTCTCTGATAATGTGACCGTTATAGCAGGAGGAGCAGTTGGCGGGGGGTCGTAGGCAGGCAAATTTGGGAAGTGTGGGGACCACGAGGTATGTGCGTCTTGGATGTACCTCGATCTGTTTTCCATTGATCACACAGCTGAGATTGCCTTATCAAATACAGTAATAATAATAAAAAATATATTTACTTTTTTTCCAATTGATTTTAAATCTAATATTTACGGGTTATTCCTCCAACCAATTCCTACCAGTAACAATAATAATAATAATAATAATAATAACTATATTTGACTGTACCCTTGGGAAAATAACTTTCATCAAATTTCTTTGGGTAAAATACTCAAGACCTATTAGAAACCAATATGAAAACCGATAATTACCAAAACCCCCCTGACACTATTCATTTTAGCCCTTAGGGTCCTTGGGGGTCCTTAGGGGGACTTAATGCAAATAGGGTTTTGGGTGGGTGGGGGAAAAGGGAAACAGTGGATGAATAGTACCAGGGGGTTTTGGTTATTTTCCCATATGAAAACCCATGTAGATAGGTTTTTCTTTCTCTTTTCCTTCTAATCTCTATATCATAAAATTAGTAGAGAGGAGGACAAACAAATTATAGGGAAATCTCATTTTCTTATGTTTCTTTTATATAAAAGTTATAATAGGAGGCCAAAGATCACCATTATGGTGTGAGGTCAAAGGTCATCATTATGGTGGTTGAGAATCTAAAATATTATCATTGTTATTAAAATAAGAAATTATTTATAAATTCTTGATATTATTTTCAGGAACTTTAAAGTCAAATATACATACACAACACTAAATAGTAAACAAAACCTCCCAAGGACCGCAAGACAATTAGGGTACTATTTCAGAGACCAATAATGAATTATCTATTATTAAAAAGCTAAAGGTTTCCATAATAGTTATTGAAAATCTAAAAATCCCTATAATGAATATTCATTGTATTTCATAAAACTCTGTCTTATATAAAATTATCAGAGTATGATTAACCTCTGGATTTGAAATCATTGCTTATAAATCTTGTGATGGGGGTAAAAGTGGAATCACATGTGGCCTACATCCAATCGCCCACATGGAAGAGCTGCAAACCATCCTCCGCCCTGATCCAAGGTATTCCACACGACACCCACCTACATATGAAGAAACAGCCGAGAAGCTTCCAAAAGCTCAGCCAGTCTTCTAGAAGAGCTTCGGTAGGTGCGATTGGAAGCCTAGTCGGCATCCATTTGGCGATCTAGTCAGTCTTGGCCGGGAACTGGACCGGCATCTAGGCGCACGCAAGTGAATGGAAACTTAGGCAACATGACTCAGTAACCGACTATAAAAGAGAGAAAGGATTGCCATTTCAGGGGATCTTCGGGTGATCATTCATAGCTTTTGAGATTACCCCATTCCTCTCTCATTTCTTTATCCTATTTTTGGATCATTCTATTTACTTTTCCATAAGTATCATGGTGTCTGAGACTACCCCATTCCTCTCTCTCTCATTTCTCTATCTGGTTTTTGGATCATTCCATTTACTTTTCCACAAGCACTAAACTCTTGTAATGGATAGCATCATAGTGGATTAGCTCTCACTAAAGGGCATGTGGTTTTCCCCTGATTTCTTGGGGTTTTTCATGTAAAAATTTGGTGTTCTTTCTCCTTGTTTCTCTTGATTTCCCTTTCCTCCTGATCTGGTCCTGCAAAACTCAACAAATTCAATCGTTGGTGAAGAATTGGGCTTGATTCCAATTTTTAAACTAACAGTGCTCGATTCCAATTTTTGAACTAACAGTTTGGCGTCATCTATGGGACCTCGAACGATAAGTCATATAGCTACCATGAGGAAATCCAAGCCTATTCAAAGGTAGGAGCAGAAGGAAGCAGAGTCGGTCAAAACCTCGTCAACTGGGGAGACTCTCCCCGTCTTCGAGGAAATCCCTCTGGCCACTGAGAAAGCACTACCTACAGATCACTAGAACGAGGATGATCAGTTCAAAATGCTCGAGCGAAGATTGAAGAGCTTGTTCTAACAATGCAAATGGTTGAACGCCATGTCTCCCGAAAGACCACCCTGAACGTAGACCCACAACCCTCTGAAAACCGAGGGAGATTCGTCACATGGTAGTCCAGGCGCCTGGCGAGATCTCAAGAATGGAGAAGGAGCATGATACCCTCCTCTAAAGAGTCGGACTTACCCCGATCAAGGCGAGGATGAAACCTTCATCGACGAGGAGGATCAGGGTAAGGAAAATGAGTCGTGACGTCATTATCTAGCAGTTCGGAATCACTATGGACACTGCTTCCTTCACAAGTCCCCTCACCGACTGCCCATAGTCGATAGGTCATGAGGTATGTGTCGCAGCTACTATCCCCATTCATCCGGGAGATTTGGCAAGCTCCCTTCCTGAAGAATTTTTGACCCCCTAATATCACACATTATGATGGTTCCGAAGACCCATTCAAACATACCGAAACATACAATATGACAATGTTAGCTAACGAAACCACAGAAGTTGTCATGTGCCTAGGGTTCCCTATGACCCTCACTGGAATCGCCCACGAATGGTTCAACAGCCTTCCAACAGGGACCATTGTCAGTTTTCAACAATTAACTAGCCTTTTCTTTTGTCGTTTCATTAGTAGCAGGAGAATGAAGAAAAAAAACTATTACTCTGCTGAGGTGCAAGCAGTAGGAAGGTGAGAGCCTGTGCCATTATCTCTGGTGCTTCAATGCAGAGACGATTGAAATCGTCAAGCTCAGTAATGTCTGTAGCGGCAATGGCAGAAGGACTTCGAGACTGCCCTTCTCGCAATGATCTCACACGGAGAATTCCATGAGATCTATCGGAGCTCCTCGCCCGAGTAGATGACTACATCAATTCAGAGGAAATCAAAGCTGGCCGGAGAGACGAAGCTCGACAAAGGGAGAAAGATATTCCAACGGAAGAGCTCCAATGAGGTGGTTACAAAAACCCTCGGAGAGAGGAGCCAAGGAGGGAGAGGCCTCGGAAGGAGGCCGACCAAAACCAGGACCGCCCTCCCCGACTAAAGGATCCGAAACTCCAACCCTAGAAGCGAAAGGGGGTCTCAGAAAGCGGCGAGGTATGACAATTACACCTCTCTTAACATTTCTCGAGAGAATATCCTACTATAGATCCAGGACCAAAAGATCCTAAATTAGCACGAGCCACTGAGGAACCCTTCCTTAAAGAAGAACAACAAGAAATTCTGTGACTTCCACCAAGCATGAGGACACTCCACCGAAGACTGCGTCCACCTGAAGGACGCCATCGAAGACCTCGTCCAAGAAAGAAAGCTCGGACAGTTCCTGTTGAAAGATGTGCAGAATGAAGACCCCTTGGCCCTACAACACAAACCACCAGATGAAACCATTATTAACTATATAGCAGGAGGCCGGGATGTGGAGGGGAGAGTTCGGTCTCAAGAAAAATTATGCTTGGATGGTAGGTTCCGTCGAAGAATTATCATCTCTGAAGAGGTCTCGATCGTCCCACCGATCAATTTCTCCGACGAGGATCTCAGAGGCTTCTGCTACCCACATAACAACACTTTGGTCGTCACTGTTAAAATCATAAATTTTGAAGTGCTGCGAGTGTTGGTCGACACCGGAAGCTCGGTAAACATCATTTTCTAGGAAGAGTTCCAGAAAATAAAGCTCGACGCAGAACACCTAAAACCAGTGGGATCACCACTGGCAGGATTTAATAACAGTCTAGTCCAACTAGAAGGAATAATAACCCTTCCTCTGATACTCGGTAACTCCCGCCAAATAGCAACTGCCATGATTAACTTCCTAACTGTGCATTACCCTTCAAGTTACAATGCTATCATAGGAAGGCCAACTCTCAACATGTTCGAAGCAGTCCCGTTAACTTATCACATGATGCTGAAGTTCTCGACGGACAATGTCTATGGGGAATTGAAGGGAGATCAACCCACATCTTGGTAGTGCTATGCCACCCTCCTCAGGAACAAAGGAGAAGGACATAACCGAGCATCTGAAACACTGACTGTCGAGGAGCTAGAGGAAGAGGATGAAACAAGGGAAGCATGCCAATCTACCCTCGGTGGAAGAGTTAAAGGTGTTGCCCCTCAAGGAAAGTCAATCCGAGCGAACAGTATAACTCATAACTGAGCTTAGTCCAACACAAAAGGGAGAACTCATGGCACTTCTAAAGGACAACTCGGACCTGTTCGCATAGTCAGCCGAAGAAATGCCCTAAGTCTCATGAGATATCATAGAACATCGACTCAACATGGATCCGCAACACAAACCGGTGGTACAGAATCGGAGGAGATTCACCCTCGAGCAGCTGAAAGCAGCAGAGGAGAAAGTTGATAAACTTTTCAAAGCAGGCTTCATTAGGGAAGTTTATTACCCTAGCTGGTTGTCCAATGTAGTTTTTGTGAAAAAGTCCTCTGGAAAATGGAGAATGTGTGTGGATTTTACTAATCTAAATAAAGCATACCCTAAGTATTGCTAACCCCTGCCTCTGATAGATAATTTAGTTGACTCAATCTCAGGTTACGAGATGCTCAGCTTCTTGGACGCATTCTCGAGGTATAACCAGGTCCGAATGGTGAGATCAGATGAGGCAAATACATCCTTTATCACGAGCAGAGACACATACTGCTACAAATTTATACCCTGGGGGTTAAAAAATGTTGGAGCCACTTTTCAGAGGCTAATAAACAAAGTTTTAAGGATCAAATCGGAAGGAATATCGAAGCCTATATAGATGACATTCTTATGCAAAGTGAAAAGGTCGAGCACCATACGACCGACCTTCAAGAGACATTTAGAGCCCTCCGAGCTCACGAGGTGAGCCTCAACCCAAACAAGTGTGCATTTGGTCTCCACTCAAGGAAATTTCTCGATTTTATGCTCACCTAGAGGGGCATTGAAGCCAATCCAGAGTAGGTCAAGGCAATTTTGGAGATGAGGTCCCTGAGAAGCATCAAGGAGATACAAAGGCTTAACGGGCAACTAGCTGCACTCGGATGATTTACATCAAAGTCTGGGGAAAAGAATCTTCCGTTCTTTCGAGCCTTACGGAAAACACCAAAGATGGAGTGAACAGAAGAGTGTGAAAAAACCCTCGCACAATTGAAAGAATACCTCCAAGCGCCAACTTTACTAGCCAAGGCCAAACTCGGAGAAGAACTCCATATCTGTGATACCCTGAGTTTCGAATTAATAATAATAATAATAATAATAATAATAATAATAATAATAATAATAATAATAATAATAATAATAATAATAATAATAATATTTAATGATAAATATTTGGAGGAAGTTTGGGGATTTATATGTAAATAATTACATGGAAGTTTAGGGGAGAAATTGAAAAGGTGCCAAATTATATAATAATCTCCCAAATAGTCCCTCTATTATAGTCGACTCTCCCATTTAGTCCCTCTATTACTAATTATGCCTTTTTTGTCCTTGTATTTCTTAATTGCGGCCAACCTAGTCCCTCCATCCATAATAGAGGGACTATTTGGGCCGCAAGTAAGAAATACAGGGACAAAAAAGGCGTGATTAATCTAGCCGACAGTTGCTTGGAGGGACTAGATTAACCGCAATTAAGAAATACAAGGACAAAAAAGACGTGATTAGTAATAGAGGGACTAAATGGGCGAGTTGACCATAATAGAGGGACTATTTGGGGGATTAAACCTAATAATAATAATAATAATAATAATAATAATAATAATAATAATAATAATAAGGGGTTTTGGTCAAAACCTCTATTTAGTCCCTGTAGTTTGCTTCATTTGCCCCTTTGATCCCTCTATTATTTTTTGTCCTCAAGAGGTCCCTCTACTATATGTTGGTGAAAAAGTGGTCCCTCATCCTAACATTTTTGTCCGCAGGAGATCCCTCCCGGAGGACCACTTTTTGACTAAACATATAGTAGAGGAACCTCCTACGGACAAAAAATAATAGAGGGACCAAAGGGGCAAATGAAGTAAACCATAGGGACTAATTAGGGGTTTTGACCTAATAATAATAATATCTCCACTAAATTTCGTGGAAGTTGTGCCTCCCACCTCCTCAATCCTCTTATAAAAATTTGAGCCCTTCAACTTCTCAGCCATTATTGATAGATGGAAGAAATGGAAGAAGAGAGAGAAGAAAGATTGAGGAGAGAGAAAATGAAGGAAATAAAGAGAGATGGATGGCCAAGAAAGGGAGAGAGAAGGTAGTGAAGAGAGAGAAAGAGAAAGGAAATGAAAGAGAGAGAAAGTTTTGATATTTTTCTCTTTTGTTTTTATTTTATAATTTTGTTTAGCAATTTAGATTGATTAATTTAGAGGGGACTCTGCTCATTTAATTGTAACACCTATGATAATTGGGAATCACGAATATCATTTCTGAGGGTCCAACCAAAGTAGGAGGGGTTACTAGGTGAGTTGACGGTAAATGACCTCCAGTATTTTTCCAGCTAATTATGAATGTTTTATTGATGTTTTTATCGATAAATTCTAAAAGTGGTATTTTTAGTATTGGATGCTTCATTTCTGGTTTTTTATTAATGAATAGTCCCAGGAAGGGAATATATGTTATGTCCCTAAAAAGGGGAAATATGTTATGTTCCCAGGAAAGAAAAATATGTTATGTCCCCAGAAAGGGGAAATGGGAAATATGTTATGTGTTTATATCCCTAGAAAGGAGAAATATGTTATGTTCCCAGGAAGGGAAAATATGTTTATGTCCCCAGAAAGGGAAATATGTTATGTCTCCAGTAAAGAGAAAATACAACCCTCCATTACATTAGGTAAAGTTTATATTTGAATAAATGTTAAGTGGTAAGGTTTATGTTTGAGTAAAGGTTAAGTGGTAAAGTTTGTAGTAAAGTTTTGTTTGAACGAAGGTTATGTGGTAACGTTTATGCTCACGATATTTTACAATATTTGACCGTCAAGCCTATGTTCATGATTTTTTTTTTCCTATGTTTAATACTAAAAGTGGAAATTGTCGTCAAGCCTATGTTCATCTTTTCCTATGTTTGATGCTCATGTTTGATGTTTAATACATTCATGTTTACCTTACGAGGCTATTTGAGCTCACTCCTTTTGTTTGTTGTTAACCCCAGGACCTATGGGAGAATAAATAAAAATAAAAATAATAAATAAGAGGCAGGTCAAAGACCTGTGTCACGCTTATCCATGTTATCTTAAAATTATCTAAGTATTTGGATGTACCTAATCTCTGAATATCTAAACTTTCGGTCCTTTGGCTGGTATAATTCAATGAACACTATTGTATGACTTAAATAAAAAGACAATTATATGTGCTATAGAAACCTAGGTTATTACAATATCTATCTGGATGTAATGGATTTGGTGGTCAACTCAATACTCCTTATGGAAGAGGACAAGATACAGAAGGTCCGTCTACTACATAAGTAAGGTCCTCATTGATACGGAGTCGAGGTATCTTCCATTGGAGAAATTGGCATTCGCTCTCGTGGTCTCAGCTCGATGACTCCGATCTTACTTCCAAGCTCACAAGATTAAGGTACTCACTGAAGAACCCCTAAGATAGATCCTCCACCGACCAGAAGCTTCATGTCAATTAATCAGATGGGTGATCAAGCTAGGAAAGTATTACATCGAGCTAACTATGACAGACAACAAAAATTCTCCCTCTGCTGGACTAGCAACGGGTGAGAGTTATGGGGTAGGACTCATTTTACGCTTGCCTTCAGGATGGAGTATCTCAACTATCCTAAAGTTCGGTTTCATAGCGACCAACAACAAGGTCGAGTATGAAGTTATGATCATTGGTCTACAACTGGTTCGAGGCCTCGGGGTACAGGAGTTACATGTGAATACCAACTCGTAGATGGTGGTTGGACAAATGACCAAAGAGTTTGAAGTTAGGTTAGAGAACATGGTGAAATACAAAGCTATGGTAAAGAAACTCATCTCCAACTTCCATAAATTCCATATTGCCAAAATTCCTAGGGCCTAGAACCAAGAAGCCGACCTCCTATCCAAGCTAGCCTTGTTAGATGCTAATATCAAGCAACTCATCAATACACAGTACGTAGCAACGAAAACAATTAAATGCCGACCAGACGAAGAGTTGCTCGAAATCGAAGACGAACCAAGTTGGATTAATCTGATCCTAAATTATCTTCGGGGCACAATCCTTCCATCTAACCTAAAGCAAGCCCACCGAATTATAACTAGGTTAGCCCATTATAGTCTCTTCGATAGGCAGCTCTATAAAAGGTCCTATACTCTTCCTCTTTTGCGGTGCTTGCCCTCCTCCGAGGCAAACTATGTTCTCCACGAAATCCATGAAAGCATTGGAGGGGACCACCTCGGAGGAAAAACTCTAAGCCATAAAGTTCTTCAGTAAGGCTATTACTGGCCACACTAGCTAAAGACGCCATAGAGTTTGTCTAGAAATATGACGTATGCCAACATCATTTGAATATTCAGCAATGCTCAGCAGCTCAGCTTACCTCCATCGTGAGCCTAAGACCTTTTGCCCTATCGGGAATGGATATTCTCTGACCCTTCCCGTGGCTGTCAGATAAATGAAATTTTTAATTATGGTAAATTGGCAATTGACTACTTCACCAAATGGGTGGAAGTCGAGCCTTTGTTATCTATCACGGAAAAGACATGCGGGTGTTTCTTATGGAAGTTAGTCATTTGCCGCTTTAGAATACTAGTAGCCTTTATTACTGACAACGGAAGCCAGTTCGACAACCCATCATTTAAGAATTTTTGTGCCAAACTCGAGATAGAATCAAGACTCACTTCAGTCACTCATCCTCAAGCAAATGGGCAGGTTGAAGTAACCAATAGAACTCTCCTCTACAGTCTGAAGACCCGAGTTCTGCGAACTGGATCTAGTTAGGTAGACGAGACCCCAGGAACTCTATAGGCCTACCGAACTACTAGCCGAACGCAGAAATGAGAGATTCCCTTTGCCCTCACCATTGGTATCGAGGTAGTAATCCTAGCAGAAATAGGGATACCCATACCCCGAACATGGGCATTTGACTCGACAGTCAACGGAGCATAGCTCATAGCAAAACTTGACCTCTTAGAAGAAAAAAGGGACTACGCCAATATCAGAGCAGCTGCATACCGCCAAAAGGTCAAACACATCTACAATTTGAGGGTGAAAGAAGTGAGTTTCTAGCTCGGCGACTTAGTCCTACGGGAGAACAAATTCCAAGGCAACAAAAGTCAAACGGTGGTCTTTGCCTCTTGACCAGTCCTTGCACCTCGTGCACTTGAGGCCGGTCTCTTCTTGGCTTCTCCTAGACGGGTGGCTCATCTTCCTCGGCGTTTATATATTTCTCGGCCGGGAAAGTAGATCAACCATTTTCTCTGATGGCCTCTTCTTCGGGGAAAAGCAAAAAGGCAACCTTCGTAAGCCTCCCATAAGGACCGCAGTTGCGAACTTCTTGTCAAGCGAGGGTACCTCTAAGGTAGCCATATTGAACCTTCGGAGGTAGTTACAGAGGCTTTCTCTTTCTCGCTACTTGATGTCTATTAGCGACGTGTTAGTTCTCCTCTGCCTCCAATTGGCTATGAAGTAGTTAATAAAGAGGTCGGATGGTCATCGAAGGAGCTAACGAACTCTAGTAGCAGGTGATTGAACTATGTCTGTGCGATACCCTTCAGTGTTGTCAGGCCCGACACATGACCTTGCTTCAAGCTCTGTAAAGCAGCATCTTGCTTTAAACGACTCCAAGTAGTCCACCAAGTTCGAAGTGTCATTGTATAATTCCATAGACAACATCCGGAACCCCTCGGGTATGGGAAATTCCATAATCACACGAATAAAAGGAGAAGTGATTTGGGAGACGTACCTAGGTTTCTCCTTGGTGAGAGGGGGAACCCTCTTGGACCGGTGTTGGGAGGGCTCTCCCGTTTAGGGCCGAGACTTTGATGACCCAGTGTTGCAAGGTATTGAGGCACTTCTCTCCCTCCACCCGGGGGGAGGCTTATGCTCCTTGTTGTGTGCTGATGACTTCCTCCCGGTTGCTATCGACTTCGGGAGGCACTCGCTTTGCTAGGGTGTCAGCTGAGCTTGGTTGCGTTCTTGAAGGGCTTTGGTATGCACTTCAAACTGCATCTGGAGCTGTTGGATCCGGGTGTCCCTTGGGTCCTTCGTTAGGACTACCGGTGGGTCTTGCGGGGTAGCCTTAATCTCTGGAGCTGTGATGGCCCTCGTGGCGTCATCCTTTGTGGGATATGCCGATAGGTTTCTCTTGCCTCTCGCCATCAACAGTGTTACAAGGCTTTTCGCTTTTGTATCCCCACAGAAGGCACCAATCTGTTGATGCTTAAAAATGGACAGGATCTCGAGATCCACACTCAACTAAAAGATCAACCGAGAATATAAAAAATGAGAATGGGGAGCTTCGCGAGCTCGATGGCAGCTTGGGACAGTCGTCGGACGGGGAGACAATAAGACACCAATCGTTGGGAGCTCTTCTCCTGCAAGGGAAGTCCGGGGTCTTTTCCTTGGACCCTCCGACGCTCAAGTGAGTCAAGTGTAAGAGGAGAAAAGTGAAAAGAAGGAGAGAAGAGTTGCAATGCGATTGAGGGAATCAAGGAGGAAGAGTCTCCTAGAAGGAGAAGAATCTCTTGTAGAGGAGTTGAGGATGGATCCAACCTTCACTCTTGCCCCCCTCTGTCTATCTCACAGGTTACCTTTTAGGTTGTTAGTCGTGGGATGTCCCCCCCCTTGGCGAGAGGACAAGGTCTTCATTATAAGGTCCCATTGCTGGGCTATGGATGGTGGGCTACAAATCGTGCGCCTGCCTCGTACGAACGCGTGTTCAAGCCCAGATAGGATATCGTCTCTGACCCTAGCGCAGGTGGATGTTCCCCTGTTAGTGGGTAGTGTAGAATCTCCACGTGGCTCCTCAGAGAAGGTCGAACGACTAATATGATCCCCTTACCCCTTGGCTAATTGGATCACACCACGTATAAGGTCCAATTTTCCCCATAACTAGGCAAAACACCATTTGTGCCACTCTAATATTTTTCTTCAAATTTCAAAATTATATTTGATTTTTTTTAAAAAAATAATTAATGTTTATAAAAAAGTGGAGATATTAAGCAATTATTTTTATTTTTATGAAAACAGATACCCAAAGTGCACTTTTATAAAAGTGTAGATAACCAACATGATTTATTAATCAAATTTAAAAAATTAGATAATATGTTATTAAGATTTAAAATTACTAATATAACACTGAAACACATATTCAGCAATATACACAAACAATCCCAAAGGACAGAGCGATGCAACGAAAACTCTCATTCCTTTCCCTTCGATCCTTCTCCTCCGCCGGCGAGATACCCGTCCTCTACTCCTTTCTCCAACCCACCATCTTCTCTCCGGCGAGGCCCTCACCGTCGCCGACATTGACGCGACCCCCAGCTCCCCCTCCATCTCCAACTCCCGCCGACACCTCCACCCTCCAGACCCAGCTCCAGCTCTCCCTCTCCTCCGGCGACCACGACCTCGCATGGCGCTCCTTCAAGTCCCTCGCTTCTCTCTCCCATCTCCCTCCTTCCAACCTCTCCAATTCCCTCATCTCTCTCCTCGCGTCGCCTCCTCCAAACCTCTCCCACCTCAAGCGCGCTCTCGCCGCAGCTCTCCACCTCCTCTCCCACTCTCCCCACTCCGTTTCCTCCCACTCCCTCATCTCCCTCTTCTCCTCCCTCTCCTCCGCCCCCACCCCCGCTCCCGCCCTCACTCTCGCCCGGTCCCTTCTCCAAAACCGCTTCTTTGCCCCCTTCTCCATCTGGGGTCCCTATTTGCTCCCCATTGTCAAGACACCCCGTTGGTTCCCTCCCTTCTTGAATATGTTCGAAGATAGCTGCAAGCTTGCGCTTGAAGAGCGCGTGAACGAAATGAAGCCCGACCTAGCCTCTTGCAATGACGTGCTCGATGGCTGTTGCCGCGTTACTGTCTCCGTTTCCGATGCGGAGAGGGTTTTGGATATCATCTCGTCCCTGGGGTTGTCGCCAGACGAGCGGAGCTTTGGGTTGCTTGCCTACTTGTATGCTTCCAAAGGGCTGGAGAGTAGGATTGTTGAATTGGATGGTTTGATGACTGCTTTGGGTTTTATGTATAAAAAGACGAGCTTTTTCAGGAGCTTGATCAGTGGGTATGCGAAAAGTGGGAATTTTGATTCGGTTTCAAAGGTTTTCTTGCGTGCATTGAAGGAAAGGAAAGATGGCAATGGCAGTGTTTTGGAGGAAGAGGGTTATAAAGAGGTTGTAAAGGGGTTTGTGGAGAGTGGGAGGATCAAAGATTTGGCTGCTTTGATCATTGAGACACAAGAAGTTGAATCTCTGATGGAAGTGGTTGGAACTGAGAGCGCTGTTGGGTTTGGAATTGTGAATGCTTGTGTTGCTTTAGGGTGGCTTGATAAAGCACATAACTTGCTTGATGAAATGACTGCTCAGGGAGCGGCCGTGGGGATTGGAGTGTACTCATCTATACTGAAAGCTTATTGCAAAGAGCAGCGCACTGCAGAGGCAGCTCAGTTGGTGGCGGAAATTAGTGCGGCGGGACTTCAGTTGGATGCAGGCAGCTTCGATGCGTTGATTGATGCATCAATGACAGCGCAAGATTTCAAGTCGGCTTTCTCACTTTTCAGGGACATGAGGGAGGCGAGGTTGCCTGAACTGAAGACGAGCTATTTGACAATGATGACAGGATTGATGGAGAATCATAGGCCGGAGCTCATGGCTGCGTTCTTGGACTCTGTGGTTGATGACCCGAGAGTGGAGGTTGCCACTCATGATTGGAATTCAATCATTCATGCTTTTTGCAAGGCTGGGAGGTTGGAGGATGCCAGAAGGACCTACAGGAGAATGGTGTTCTTAAGGTTTGAGCCAAATCAACAAACATTCTTGTCACTCATCAATGGATATGTCTCTGCAGAAAAGTATTTCAGTGTGTTGTTACTATGGACTGATGTGAGAAGGAAAGGGTTGAAATTTGACCATGATTTATTGGATGCCTTCTTGTATGCTTTGGTGAAGGGAGGGTTCTTTGATGCTGCAATGCAGGTGGTAGAGAAGGCGCAGGAGTTGAAGATTTTTATCGATAAGTGGAGGCATAAGCAGGCTTTCATGGAGAAACATAAAAAGCTAAAGGTTTCAAAGCTTAGAAAGAGGAACTTCAGGAAGATGGAAGCTTTGGTTGCCTTCAAGAATTGGGCTGGCCTTAACGCATAGCTGTGATGTTCTTCCAGCTGAAGAACTGTTATGTAACGTAACCAAAGTCTCACAACCACTTCTATATGAAGTGGCCTCATTGGCAAAGTAATCCAAGCAGGTTGCTTTTGGAGCTCTGTGATTCAAGATTGCTTCAGCTATATAGGTAATACAGCTGATTGGCCTGTTTATGCATACTCCAGGACAACCAGAACTCAAGCAAACAGGACAAGCACCAGGAAATAAGCATCAAGTCAAGAAGCATTTTTTTTTTCTTTTTTCTTTTCCCCATTTTGAGATCATTTACTCACTTGATCACTTCTTCCATGAAAGCTTTCAGAAATGATTTCTGAATCTTTCCCTGCAGAGGAGGCTCACAGAATCAGGTCTTCTTTGGTGAGCCTGTCTTCTAATCACACTTGTGTACATGAAAGATGAGGTCAGACCATATTTTTTCTCATATTTAAGAGGCACAGTGTCAATTCTCTTGTTTATGTTCAAAACTTTTTAACCCTTAAGACTTGTTGTGAATGCTGTGTTATGCTTGTTTCTCTTGTGATTCTCATCAACAATTTTGATCTAAAAAGAATGAGAATAAAACACTCATTGAAACACTTGGATCTTTACGTTGTGTTCTACATCTTTTCATTTTGTGTTTGAACATCCAACCATATTAGTCATGATAACAGGCGAAGAAAGCTGTATGGAATTGTACATTATTCCCGACACTTGCTCTATCATGGTCAACCAATATGATGAAGGTCATTCATGTCCTCTTCTAACCATTAGCAATGTAGAATGGTAGAATTCAAACCAAATTAGCATCATTTCATTCAATTAGCAAAATCACTACTACATTTACAATGGAGGAAAATGAGTTCAACAAGCTCTCTCAAAAGACCAACATGAACAGATCCTTCAATTCAGAGCTAATGGAAAAACAAGGCATGAGAGGCCAATGACCAGGAAGAGGAAGCTCATCTGAGCCTTCGGGAGAAAACCACCATCACTGCCATCATAGCTGTTGCCTGAGGGACCTAGTCCTCCTCCAATCACTCCATTGCTACTGCCACCAGTGTTTGGTGTGAAGGTGCTGGGAGATGTTGATGATCCAGGGGTGTTTGTAGATTGTGAGTTGTTTGACCCCGCAGCACTGCAATGCAGTGAAAAAAAACAAGATGCTTATATTCATTGAATCATATGAAGTATACTGGGCTCCAGTGCTTGACCATGTAACACTAGAACGCAGCAACAGAGGAGAATTGAAGGAAAATTTTCTCCTAGAATGGGTTCTTGTAGATGGTGCTAGCTACTAGAATGCAGCAACACAAACAAGATGCTACAATGTATATCTTTATTCCATTATAAGATACTTGGTATCAGATTCTACAGGATGAACTAGAGACTAGTAATCTGAAAACCAAGTGGAAGTGGAAGGGAATAGAGAGCTGAAAGCCTCCCTTTAATGTTTCCAAAGGAGACCAAATGGAAGAGAAACAGAGAAGAAAGAAAGGATGACAAGAAGGATAAGCAATTTGAAAGAGAATTTACCTTTGGCTAGAAGGATAAGCGCAACCCGAACCAGCTGCAAATTCACACAAACAATAGTTTAATGTTTCCATGATTGATCTCTAATAGTTGAAAAATAATAAAAACACAAGTTTTGTTTTTGAAAGAAACATACTACTGGGGTCTGATGAAACAAGGATGGCAGTGCCTGAGAAGTCGCAAGATCCTTGAGCCTGCCCTTTCCTCTGATAGTAGCTATTGACAGCATAAGAGCAATGAGCATTCACATTGTTGGGATTATAGCATGCCCCATTCTGGAGAATAGAGTTGCAATCAGCTCCAGCTCCACAAGCATAGTCCAGTGCCTTCTGTTGAGCAGATGTACTCGCATCTTGCTTGCAAACACACCAAGCAGCGTCTTCCAAAGAAGAACACAAGGAAAAACAACCTTCAGTTTTCTCTCAAAAACAGAGGAAGGGGAACATAGAGTGAGAGATGGTGATCTTGAAAGCCAAATCCACCATCTTTCTCTCTTATCTATCACTAAAGCTCAGAAGAACAGGAAAGTTCAAACAGAACAATCAAACTTCTTCCACATTTCAGAGCAGAGGTAGGCTGTTCTGTCTAGCAAACACGCAAATCCAGAGCAGAACAAAAGGAAATAAAACTTTAGTTCCTCACATGGAATCATGAACACAAACAGACATGGTGATCTTGAAAGCCAAAGCCACCCACCTTTCTCTATCCATCACTGAATCTCAAAAAAGAACAAGGAAACTCAAAACAGAGCAATCAAACTTCTTCCACATTTCAGAGCAAGAGAAAAAATCATAGAACATGTGGGCATGGATTCTCAACAAAGCACACTAGAAAAAGAGAAGTTGTATACACCTGTAAGCTTGCAAATAAAAAGAGAGGAAAGGTTCAGAGACATAGAACTCACCTGAAGCACCAACCATGGCCAACACGAGCACCAGAAACACAAAAGCAGCCATTTGAATCTAAGTTTTTGTGAGCTTTGAGATCTAGAGATGGAAGAACTATACTCTCTTTTTCGCACCGCTAACTGTTCTATATTACTCTCTCAGTGTCCTCGGGAAGTGAGTTGCCCTTTGTCTCTGAGTTGCAGCCTTGTATGAACGGTCTTAAACCCAAGTATAGAGTTTGTGGAGCTACAATGTTAACCCACAAGGTACTGCTCTGGTTTGGTGTGGAGTTAGGAGGAGGACATCAAAGGGCCCTTTACTCATCCTCAAGGTGACCTTTTTATTTATCCTTCATTTCAAACATTTATTGATTTGCTGCCAGAGTGACACTACATAGCTGTATTGCTTGTCCTCTCTCTCTCTCTCTCTCTCTCTCTCTCTCTCTCTCTCTGATATGCATGCCTGCCTTTGTCTTCACTCTTTAAAGTTGTTTCTTTTTTTTCCTTCTCTTGTTGATATGTTTAGATATACTCAAACATAAAAAAGTTCTTTATTGATTGCCACAAGAGGACAATAGCATACAAATTACACCCAAGAAAGAAAGTAAAAACATAGAGAACCACACTTCACCAAATAAGGTTGCATAGCATAATACATAGAAACATCCTAATGGCAATCTTAATACATGTATGCTTCTTCGGTTAACCTTGGAACAGGGTGCACCTTCAAAGGGGTGGCCCTTTGCAGGCTCATGGCATAGCCCTCTTCCATGTCAAGCTTTTCGGGCTCGAGCCCGTCAGGTAAGACCCAATCAAAGGCGTGCAACATCGACGCGGTCATGAATTGCACCATTCGAAAACCCATGCTCATGCCAACACAAATCCTTCGACCAGCACCGAAAGGTATAACCTCAAAGTCATTGCCCTTAACATCCATATGAGCTTGCTCACCGCCGGGGAGGAACCTCTCGGGCTTGAACTCAAATGGGTTGGCCCATATAGCCGGATCACGGGCTATGGCCCATAAGTTGACAAAGAGCCAAGAGTTTTTGGGTATATGGTAGCCTTGGATGTTGCATGCCTCCGCGGCCGTGTGAGGAACAGAGAGTGGGGCAGATGGGTGGAGACGAAGAGTCTCTTTGGCAATTGCATTGAGAAGGGGGAGTTTAGGAAGATCATGCTCTGATACCAATCGATGTTTACCTACAACTGCATCAATCTCTTCCCGCACTTTTGCATGTATGTCTGGACGATGAATGACCTCCGACATGGCCCATACTATAGCACTTGATGTTGTATCAGTCCCCGCAGTAAATAAATTCTGCAATGAGAAGATTCAACATTCATGGCAAAATTGATAGTGACTACTAAAATGACTAAATTACCCATAACTAAAATGGTAATTTTTCACTTAACCAAAACAAACATACCATGAGCAATGCCTTGATGTTTGTATAGCTGAGTTTACCACCTTCTTCATCTCCCTTCATCCCCATCAACACACTCAACAAATCCCCACCACCACCACCACCTGCTTTCTCCTGGTGCTCGGCGATGATCTTCTCAATAAAAACATCATATCTACGGTGCACGGCCTTCATCTTCGGCACGACACTGAAAGAGTCCATCCATGCAAGCCATGGAAAGGAGTCTCCAATGGGGAACTCCCCTCCCAATCTCATCACCTCCAAAATCATCTCCTTGAACTCTCCTGCCTCCCCTTCAAGCTTCTCAAACATCCTCCTCCCTAACAAAACCCTTGCCAACGTGTTTGTCATGCATGTATTCACTACATCATGCAAGTCTATCATACCTCTCTCCTCATGCACTTGCACCAATCCCTTCACCATGAACTTCACCTCCTCCTCCCTCGTTGGCCGGAGGTCCTCCATTGCCTTGTTGGAGAAGAGGTAAGGAGTGATAAGCCGACGAAAGGCGGCCCACCGGGGACCGAAGATGAGGTCATGGTAGTTATAGGCCAGGTTAACCGAACCGGTCGTAGGGGGCCGGCCGGAGAAGTTTGCATCATGAATTTTGAGAAATTGAGTTGCCACGGAGGCAGATGAAGCCACCATTAGCTCAACAGTGCCGAGCCGGATACGAAAGAGGGGGCCGTATGTCTTGGAGAATCTATGGAGGGTCCTGTGAGCCATAGGTCCCATTTGATGGAGGTTACCAACAATGGGCCAACCCTTTGGTCCTGGAGGGAGAGGAAGTTGATCCTTATTCCCTCCATTCTTCTTCTTCGGCTTCTCACCGGAGAGTGAGAGGAAGATGAAGAGAGAGGAGAGGGTGATGGTGGTGAGTAGTAGTAGGAGGAGGAGAAGAGGAGCCATGCATGAAACTTTTTGGCTTTGTGTTGAGAGGGTTGGAAGATGGTAGGGAGAGTGAAGGGGTATTTATATAAGATTTTGGGGTCATTATTCGAGTTAATTATATTTTGAGGGGCCAATGAGAGAGTGTCATGTAAGCATTTTGATAAGTGGCTTAGTCAAGCCACCAATCACAGAGCCTCCTCAATTCCACAGTGCTAGTGATGTGATCATAATTCATGAGCAAAGGCATTAATTTATTATGTTTATTAGTATGGTCATAATTGGATGGAGAAAATGAAGTTGATATATTCTTTTATTAATCAATTGTTGGAGAAAGATATTTTAATTCATTTTTTTGAAAATTCATTTAATTTTCTCTTATATTTACTGAAATAGCTCAACCAATCGAAATGGAATTAAGCTTTTTAAAAACAATATTCTAGTGTTTTGTTGTAAAAGAAATAAAAAAAAAAGTTTAGAAACGTTTTGCTCTAATTAAAAAGAGCTAAACCATGGTCTCTCGAGCAATGATATTGCATAAGAGATTAGAGTAGTTTCAAGTCTTTGTGAAGCAAACCCTAGCTAGTCTCTTAAACAAAACCATAGTTCTCATAGAATTATTTCTTCGGATAAAATCTTTTTTCAGATTTTGTTTTGCTCAACAGTAGTTTGACTGTACCTTAGATATAAAATGGTGTTTCAAAAGTTTCTTTTGTTATCAAAGGACCATTGCTCTAATGGTATTTTGGGTTCTATGTGTTGGGTAATTTACTTCATTGAATATGCTCTCAGGTTCGAGTCTCCACCCTCGTAAATAGAAGGAGCAGTAAAGGTACTTCATTTGGTGAGCACAAAGCTCTTATGTTTGAATCCACACATCTATACGCGCACAGTGAGGGGTCAAGGGTGCTCGTCACCTAAGGCCACGTCCCTTGATGTCCCTCTGTGGAGAGGTTTATCCCCTATGTCAAAAAAAAAAAAAAAGTTTCTTTTGTTTAAAAAAACTATTTCTAATTAGAACCTCTATCTTAAGTTGTCTCAAATGCATTTTGACAAATACTTTATCAAAAAAAAAACAAAAAAAAAAAACAAAAAGCAGCCTGATGCTATAAAACTCCCGCCATGTACGTGCGAGGTTTGGGGATAAAATAAAAAATGAAAAAAAATCACCCAACATTTTTTTATGCCTTATTTTTCACAAAATATAATTTTTATATTGAAATGTCATTGCATTTATAACCGTAACAATATAATTCATTTGCTTTATTTTCCATAAAACTAATTCATATAAACAAAAAATTTGTTGCATTTATACTCTTAAAATATGAACTAAATTATTGTTATAATTAAAAATGATTTAATATACTAGACTAAACTATATATACTGCAGATATAAAAAATATTATTCAAATATAGCTAACTGGTAATATATATTTGTATATATGCCAGTCGCATTAGGGTTCTATAAGTTATATATCATCAATGAATCATGACATTTTCTTTCTTTCCAGGATAACTTAAAAAATATTATTTTACAAAGATTTCTAAATATAAAATCATAAAGTTTACCAGAATCGAAGCATGACCAAACAATCTGTCAATTAATTTATAATAGTGATGTACATGAGATTTTTCAATGGTATGATCATTTTCAATCGACAGTCAAGAGAGGTGGCTTCCAAGAAGGAAGAACACATGCAGGTTGGAGTTCATTTTGTCTCTTATCCAGAGAATAAGAAAAATCTATTTCCAATCCACGTTTGTTGGACCATGAAAAATATACATGAACATTCTATGATTTTTCTCATCTATTGGAATATACAAATATACATACTCCATTGATATGGACATCACATAATAGAGGACATGGAGTTTGAAGGATTGGAGTTTGAATGTTGAATAAGAATCTATAAAATGAAGACGTCGGGCCAAATAAGTTAGTACGCGAGTGTTGAACAAAGAACTCCTGTGATAGTTAAGTGATGATCATGAAGTCAAGAAGATTTGAAGATGATTTGATTGTTACTTTTTATAATTATGTGTAAGATTTGATCTTTAATGACTAATAATAGTTTAAGGACTTGTCAATTTTTTAATTCACTAGACAAATTGAGCAAAAAGGTTTTTTTTTTTATATATTTTGGGGCTAACTAAATTTTACAAAAAAAAAAATCTCTTTCTCCACAGAGTGCATGTGTGTGTATATGGATCTCAACTACAATGTCATCAACGTTGGCAAGAAGGGTGGTAGTGATTTAGTTTTAATTTAATTTATTTTTTATTTATATATATATTTTTATTTTGAAAAGGAGCTAACACAACTACTAGTCCACTACAAAAACTTAAACAAGGGTTCTACTATGTCACTCAGCCAAGATGGAAGGTGACTGCCATCTCTGAACTCCAGGGTCTTGCCTTCCTCTCTAGCTTTCCCGACGAGGAAGTAAGTAGCGAAATTCTCCTCACGAGGAATGTATTGGATCTCCCACTTTTCTATGTCCTTTAGCTTTTCCTTGCATCCCTGAGTTAAGCTCCTGGTTTGCTAGTTTGGGGTCCTCCTTGTCTTGTTGTAGCGTCTTGGCCATGTATAGGCTGTCAGTTAAGATTCTGGCTTCTCTGCTACCAATTGATCTTAAGCTTCAAGTCCTTCGAGTAGAGGCTTCATCTCCCTTTCCAATGCTAAATCTGCTTGGCATTCCTTTGCTCCTACAAAACAAGGTAGCGCCGAGTTAGTTAATATGATCAATCCAATCCCTGCTCTAGACTCACCTGGCTTCTAGCTAGGATGTCTCAATGAATAATGTATGTTTGAAGAACTCTCTATTTGTAATCCTCTACTCGGCAAAGAGGAGATGACCTCGTGGCTGACATTGTTAGGGATGAAGGTATGTCAACTTTCCTATTCTGATTTTTTATATCTTTTGCTCAGTTAGTAATATCACGCTTTTTAATCGTGTAGTCTAGTCTTCCGATGGCCCATATGGCCAAATAGCTAAGGGAGAAGGTTATGCTCTGAGACCCCTCGAAAGAACTACTGAAGAAGACCGAGGCTAACCTGACCCAGGCGAAGGCGGAGAACTCAGAGATTCAACTTCAGGTGACCGATCTTCAGAGGGAAGTTGAGGCTGAAAAGAAGGGGAAGCTCCAAGTTCTCAAGGAAATAAAGAGTGTTTGTAACCTTCTAGGAGCTTCAAAGGTGTATGCTCGCCACCTAGAGGAGAAATTGGGGGTTGTGATACGTCGAGCCGCTGAGGAAGCTATGGAGAAGGCTTTAGCACACTTCAAGGACACCGAGGAGCACTATGAAGAACTTCAGGATTTCGACAAAGAAGTTGTGGAGAAGTTCAAGGAATCGCTGGAGTCCTTGGAGGAGCTTAAAGCCTACGCTGCGGAGATGGTGATGGAGTTTAAGTGCTAGAAAGAGTTCGAAGATGAGATTGCCGACTACGTCGCTCGGGGAGCCGAGGAGTGCTTTAAATTATTCAATGAGATCATCATCAAGCATCTAAAGTTGGACATATCTTCTCTAGATTTCTAGGGTACTCTCCAATATCTCCCCTCGACTCCCGAGAATGATTCTGGTCAGGCTAAAGCCAAGGTTGTACTTGAGTCCGAGGTCCCAACTTCGGCCGAAGTCCATATGCCTCCAACAACTCATGAATAAATTTTTTCCCTTCGTGTATCTTTGCAATGACACTAGACAGGAAAGCTCAATGGAAAAATAGGTAAGACACTTTTTTTTATGACGCCGGTCTAGCCAAAGCTGAGGTTGAAACCGAGTCTAAGATTCCAACACCAACAAAGGTCTAGGCGCCTCTAGTGGCCCTTCTTGAATAGATTGTGTATCTTATACATCTTTCTTTTTCATTTTGTACCTATATTTTATAAAAGATCCATAAATAAAGATAGTACTTTTTATTTTTACTTGGCTTATTCCTTCTTGCTCGAATTGATGAATGTTCTGATGTTATTTTCTCCGAGCTGATTCCACTTGACTCTTGGAATGACTAAGTGTTGACCTTGATCTTCGACTTTAGGACTTGATTCCGCTAACGCAACCAATTCTGAAGTATGATAGCCTTCCAGGTTTTCATGATCATATATGCAAGTCTGACCAGGACAGATATGAATAGGGAGTCTATCCTTCCAAGATCGAAAAAGATGACTTGCATCATGTGGAGGAGAGGGGCGATTAGCTCCTTTTGGCCTTCTTCTTGAGTCTTAAGAAAGACAAAAAACAAACCAATCCAATGGGCTTTACTGATCATTCGCTCTAACCCTTGAAGGGCTAATGATGATCAGACCATAAAGGATTAGTACCATGCCCTAAAAAGGACCGTATGGTCTAGCCTTGAAAAGGACGCCCTAAAAAGGGTCGTCTGAGTTGAGGTCGACAGGTTTTAGCAATCTGCCTCTATGAGCCTTGAAAGGGAATAGGGGTGATCTGATCCCTAGCAACCGAATTTGTGTCGAGGTCTTGATGGTTTTCGCAATAAATCTCTGCACTCCCTAGAAGGGGATGAGGATAATCTTATCCTTCGGACCGAATCTGTGCCCTAAAAAGGGCACCCTAAAGAGGGATGTATGATCAATTCCTGAAAAGAGAGCCCTGAAAAGGTTCGTCTGAGTCGAAGTCTTCAGGGTTTTAGCAATCAACCTATGTATGTCCTGAAAGGGGATGCTGCTGATATGATCCCAGAAGAATGAATCCGTATCGAGGTCCTAAGGATTTTAGCAATCAATCTCTACATGCCCTAAAAGAGGACGTGGATGTTCTGATCCCCCAGGACCGAATCCGTGCCCTAAAGAGAGCGAGGGGCTCATACAACCACTAATCATCTATCTACTCGGCGCCTAAATGAGATGGTCTCTTGAGCTCGGGTTCCAATTAATGATTGTTTGATCACACATGCAAAATGGTGGCAGATTGATTCTAGAAATAGTCTCAAAGCAATCATAGATAGTATTTCTTCAAATGCTCTGCAAGAAATGGGTTTTATTAAGCAATCTGCCCCTCATGTTTATGCCCCTCATGTTTATAAGCTCGTTTTTTCCATGTCGGGAAACACTTAGCGATTGCATAGAATCCTCCCCAAAATGTGGAAATGACCGACCTTCCGCTATTGATAAGGACAAATCTAACCTAAGGATTGGTACCAATGGCTACGAGAGCGTCATTATGGAGGTGATGGATGTCAAGGATGTTATCAGAAAATGTGATCGGTTGCTTGGCTCGGAGTTCCTTCCACGGTGATCTGCTGAAGTAGACATCAAAGCAAAAATTTTTCCCTCTGAGCTACTTTTGGCTCCACTAGTCTGAACTCCAGTAAATTAATAGATGACCCTTACAGGAGGTCAACCTCTTGTAGAGGAAGATGGACCCTCCTTCTGCAGGTTTCTTCGAAGATTTTGAGATAGGTGTTCTCATCAGATCAGGTCCTTGATCTGATCCTTCAGCTGTATGCAGTCCTCGGTATCATGGCCCTGATATTTGTGAAACGTATAGTACTTTTTGATATCTTTCCAGCTATCGATGTTCTTCCATTTTATGATCCTCTCATGCTTGATTTGCATGAGGATCTCTCCCCAGCTAGTGTTTAGTGGGTCGTAGTTACTGAACCGAGCAACTTCCTCCTTCCAGTAGCCTTCTTGGGGCCAGAACCTCGGCTTCTTGGAATATTTCATAGTTTCTTGGCTTTGGTTCTACTCCCTCTTGGGCTTCTCTTGCTTAACCTCTTCCCACCTAGTCTCTTGGATCTCCTCATCACTGATGTACTTCTCAGCTCAGGCTAGGAGCTTGACCAAGTCATTTGGCTATTTCTTGAAGAGAGAAAATTTTAAGGGAGATCGATGCAGCCATTCCATTAACGCGGCTACGATGAAATCTTGTTGAGGCTGGGGACCTCGAGTGTTTCCATGTTGAAACGACATATGTAGTTTCGAAGGCTCTCCCCTTTGTGTTGCTTCATCCTTATTAGCATAGCTGTAGTCTTTCTCTTTTTCTTACTGCTGATAAAGTGGTTGGCGAAGAGCTTGCTCAGCTCTTCAAAGGAGGAGATGGACTCCGGGGGGAGGTTGGTGAACCACATCTAGGCCGCACTCCGCAAGGTGGCTGGGAACGCCCTGCACATGATGTTATCTTGAGCTCCATGGAGCAACATCATGACCTTGAAAGCTCCTGGTGATCCACTAGGCTTGAGGTATTATTGTATGTCTTGATTATGGGCATCCAGAATTCTGTTGGGAGCGAGGTATGAAGAATCTTGGAAATGAAGGGGGAGATCGTACGAGTGATTTACCTCGGTGGTTCCCTGGTTTCTTAGGAGACGACCTTGAACTGAGCTCTTGGAAAGTTCTTAGGTCGAGGTTGAGGTGACTTGGTGTTGCTTGATGATGGGGCAATCTCCTCATTCCTTCTTGTGTGGCCCTTGCCCTTGGGTTTTGGGGCTTGCACAACTGAGCAGCACCCCGTTTTAGATGAGTCCACTATGGTATTTTTTAGCGGCAGTGGAAGCTGGGATGTCTATTGCTCCATGATCTGAAGAGTTCAGGTGAGTGATTTGATCTTCTCCTCAAGGACTTGATACCTCGAGTCTTGAACTTCTCCCTCAAGGACCGTAGGTTGATCCTAGCCAGAGCCTTCCACTTCTTGGATGTTGTTGTATCCTATGGTGTTGTTGTCTATCGGATTAGGGATCTGACTTAGCTTGTCTTTTGCCATTGTTAAGAGCTTCACAATTTCTTGATTAAGAAGATAATGTATTCCACAGATGGTACCAAGCTGTTGATGCAAGGATTCTCTCTTCTTGGGTGTCAGAGTAGATCTTGATCAACGAGAGAGATTGATCAGAAAAGATGGGAATCCTTCAAGAGATTTTGATGGAGAGGTCGGTCGCGATCAACAATCCTTCTTCTTCTTTCTTTGCTCCACGAGATGAAAGTCTCCTCTAGAGGTCGGCCTTTGGGAATCAAACCTAGAGAAAAAGAGAACCATGAGAGAGAAGAGATCCTAGCACTTGTGCTTGGGGGAGGGGGAGCCTCTGGCGCTCAAGTCATGGCTCAGGAAAAATGAGAGAGATATCGGAAAAGATACTAAAAGTAAGAATAGGAATTCAGGATGAGAATGTGAATACTGCCTTCTTCGTGAGCAAACAACCTCTTTTTATACTACTGTAAACCTTATCTGCCAGCGTTCAGTGCCTTTGAGAATTCATATACCACAATTAGATGAACAAACGATTGATTTGGTAATTGGGCTTTCGTCTTCGTAGCCTTGATTATGCCACGTGTCTACAATTATTTTTAACCTATAACTGTGAGATATATATATATATATATATATATATATATATATATATATATATATATATATATATATATATATATATATATATTGTCGATGCAGTGAAACGCTCTTCATTAGGATCAAAGCAGACCTTGATCAATGAGAGTGATGTATCAGGAATTGTTGAAATTCTTCAGAGGATTTAGGTGTAAAGGTCATTCATGATCAGTGATCCTTTAAACTTATAGTTATCAATCTGTCGTCTATTGTCCATAATGAAAGCAACTAGGATGCCAAACTTACAAATGATGGATTTTCATATGAAGTCTTGGAAAGCTCGCTTCGTTATCTTGGCCAGAGGTTCATCTTCTACCCATTTGTTGAAATAATCTATAACGACAATCAAGAACTTCATTTGATGAATCGTTATAGGGAAGGGTCCGATGATATCTATCCCGGATATCACCAATGGTCGTGGACTTGCGATGGAAGTAAGCTGCGTGGTTGATCGGCGTTAAATCCGATAGTGGTATTGGCATACTTTGTATTTCTGGATTGAGGCTAGTGCGTCCTTTGTTAATGTAGGCCAATAATACCCTTTCCTTATGGTTTTTGCAGCATTGGAAGGACGTAGTCCGCTTCAGAATGGCGTAGACATATCATTTATGGCAAGGTTTACGCCATCTTATAAAACTGGTAATCAATAACAACAAAGCTAGCCGACCAACTCACGATCCTTGATGCTTCTTTATGATATGTGGGTAGAGTCCCTCCTATTAAGTAGTCTTGGATTAGGTCAACCCAACTTGGTTCTTCTTAGATCTCTTAGATCTGTTCCTTTGATCATCTATCGATACTTCTATAAGACAACCGCTCAAGGTTGATGGCCTTAATTAAGTCAGCACACTGAGAGGAGGCGAGCTTCGAAAGGAAGTAAGCTTCCTCATTGTTTGAAAAAGGAACCTTTGCAATTTCAAACTATTTGAGCCTTGAAGTGAGTTCTTTCACCACAGCTTTGTAACTGGCCATATTCTCGTCTCGAACCTTATATTCCTCGCTCATTTGTCGAGTAACAAGTTGGGAGTCAATGTAGGCAAGCAAGTTCTGAACTCCAACACTAAGGACCAAACATACCTCGGTGACTAATGCCTCATATTCAGCCTCATTATTTGTTGTCTTGAAATCAAATTTCAAAACAGTTAAGTCTTCCACTCATCAGTAGATTTCAAGACTAATCCAGCTCCCGATTTGTTTCTTGTGGTTGATCCATCCACATAAAAGGTAAAAAGATATGATGGAGTTGCTCAGCTTTCTTCCTTCAAGCTATTGAGATTGTCTTTTTCTGGGAGAGTGAGTTCCACTATGAAATCTATAAGAGCATTTACACCCTTGCAGGCAATGGCAGGACAAAGTGGGATTCCAGCCCATTGGAAAAAAAAGGGCTGGCATCTTGTGGGAATTCACCCAAGCAGGAGGTGGTCCCGGGGGCTTAACCGGGCAATTGGTGTGGGGCCCACGAATTTTTTTTTTATAAATATTTTAAAATTTCAAAGGATAGCCCAACGGTTGTTTTATATTAAAAAAATCAAATAATAAATATATCAACAGATATATCTTTAACTGTTATATTTTTTAAAAATAAAATAATAATAATTTTTTAAAAAAAATTCAAAAAACTTTTCTATAAATATCCCACACAACTTCATAATTTCCCACTCATTCACATCAACAAAAACTCATTTTACACTCTCATTCTTATTTTTTTCTTTATATTCAAGAAACATATAGTTTTTTTTATGGCGTCTTCGGGTAGCTCGTGGTTTAACGCCGAAGATGTATTGTTGTGTCAATGTTGGGGCGAAGTTGCTCATAATCCGGTCACAGGGAATGAGATGAAAAATGCAAATTTGTGGAACCTCATTCATGGGAGATTCATATCGAATGCACCGAATTCTCCCAGCACGGAAATGAGCCTTTCTAGTAGATGGAAAATGTTAAATAAATCACTAGGATATTGGAGGAATGCTTTGAAAAAAGCGTTGGAAAATTATCAAAGTGGCACCAATCTTGGGGACGAGGTAATTTAATTTTTTTTAAACATACTTTTTTTAAAAAAATTGTAACTTCATTTTTTTTATTTGATATACTTACTTAATTTACTTATTTGTATTAGCAAATTCAAGCACAACGTTGGTACAATACTACGACAAAGAAGGAATTCGCACATTTTCAATGTTGGGAAGTTGTTAAGAGATATCCAAGATTCATGATTATCCAAGAATTTCAGCTTAAACATATGACACCAACTGATGCTGCTACAACATTACCATTAGTACATAGGAGGGCGTCACAATCCGGTGGAGTGGCTAGACCACCAGGAAGAAAGAAGTCGAAGCAAGCCGCTAGTTCATATAATCCAGACACGGCCAAGTATCTTGAGGAATTAGCCACAACAACTAAACTCAACCTTGAAAGAAATAGAGAAAAAGATGCATTTGAAAGATATAGATTTGAGACACCCCAAAAGGATAAAGAATACGCCCGTCAACTACAACAAGATCTAAGAGATCGAGAGGTTATGGCCATGGATTGCTCGACATTTTCTCCGGATAGAAAAAAGTTTTGGAAAACAGAACGTATGAAAATTATGAGGAGAAGCAGCCTTTTTAATGAAGGCACCCCTAGCAACATGAATGAAGGCACCCCTAGCAACGTGGATGAAGATCATACATCAACAGATTGGTTTGATTAGATGTCTTCCTATTTGTTTAGATTATCATGTTTAATTAATGTACTTTCTTTAAATTTTTATTAATGTAATTTTTTTATTTTAATTAATGTACTTGCTTTGTTTTAATTAATGTCATTTGTTTTAGTTAAGTTTATTTCAAATAAAAACAAACATTTAACCAACTAAAAATATAAAAAAAAATTTATAAATAGTGATTGCCGGGCAATTGAAGGTTTGGGGTGGAAGTTTTTTTTTTGGATAAGTGAATTGCCATGACAACTCTTGCCCGGGCAATCAAAGGTTTGGGGTGTAAGTGCTCTATGGGCTTAAGCTTTAATAGCGCGCGGTTCGGGGTTTGTAACTTATATCAAACTCATTGAGCTTAATCGCCCACTTGAAAATCATGTTTAAACTTTCGAACTTAAATGAAAATGTGGTCAACTCAAATAACCTAACTGATTGGCTCATTATGAATAAATGCCTAATCGGAGGGTTCATTTGCAAAATCCCAATAGCTTGTGAGATTTGGAAACAAATCAAGGGCTAAATTATAAAATTACTAATACAATTGAATTAAAGGCTGCGAGAGGGTTAAGACTTGATTAAAATTAACTAGAAAGTGGATTTAAGGTAAGATTTTGGACTTATATGTAAAATAATAAAGAATACAATGTAATTATTCTAAAATATAGGGACTAAATAGAAAAAATGTTGAAATACATCAGCATCCACTACCAACTTTTGATTCATTTTGAGCAGCTTCCGGAGGTTGCCATGTGGCAATAGTTAAGAGCACTTATACCCTCCCCCTCAATTGCTCCGGCAAGAATTGCCATGGCAATTCACTCATCTAAAAAAAACTTACATCCCAAACCTTCAATTGCCCTGGCAATTACTATTCATAAATATTTTTTTATATTTTTAATTGGTTAAATATTAGTTTTTATTTGTAATAAACTTAATTAAAACAAATGAAATTAATTAAAACAAAGCAAGTACATTAATTAAAATTAAAAATTACATTAATTAAAATTTAAAGAAAGTACATTAATTAAACACGATAATCTAAACAAGTAGGAAGACATTTAATCAAAACAATTTGTGGATGTATGATCTTCATCCACATTGTTAGGGGTGCAGCTTCATTCATGTTGATAGGGGTGGCTTCATTAAAAAGCATTCGTCTCCTCATAATATTCATACGTTCTGCTTTCCAAAACTTTTTCATATCCGGAGTAAATGTCAAGCAATCCATAGCCATAATCTCTCGATCCCTTGGATCTTGTTGTAGTTGACGGGCGTATTCTTTATCTTTTTAGAGTGTCTCAAATCGATGTCTTACAAATGCATCTTTTTCTCTATTTCTTTCAAGGTTGAGTTTACCCATTGTGGTTAATTCCTCAAGATACTTAACCGTGTCCAGATTATATACACCGACGACTTGCTTCGACTTCTTTCTTCTTGCCGGTCTATCCACTCCACCGGATTGTGACGCCCTCCTACGTATGAATAGTGATATTGTAGCAGCATCAGTTGGTGTTCCCTCATCACCAGGGGAATCAAATGTTGTTGGCTCTTGGGATGTTGGAGCCCATTTAGTCGGTGTCACATGTTCGGGCTGAAATTCCTGGATAATCATGAATCTTGGATATCTCTTAACAACTTCCTAACATTGAAAATGTGTGAATTCCTTCTTTGCCGTAGCAGTGTACCAACGTTGTGCTTGAATTTGCTAATATAAATAAGTAAATTAAGTAAATATAACAAATAAAAAAAATGAAGTTACAATTTAAAAAACTAAAGTATGTTTTAAAAAATTTAAATTACCTCGTCCCCAAGATTGGTGCCACTTTGATAATTTTCTGACGTCTTTTTCAAAGCATCCCTCCAATATCCTAGTGATCTATTCAACATTTTCATCTACTAGAAAGACTTATGTCCGTGCGAGGAGAATTCGGTGCATTCGATATGAATCTTTCATGAATGAGGTTCCACAATTTTGTATTTTTCATCTCATTCCCCGTCACCGGATTATGAGCAACTTCGCCCCAACATTGACACAACAATACATCTTTGGCGGTGGACCACGAGCTACCCAAAGACGCCATTGAAAAAACTATATGTTTCTCGAATATAAAGAAAAAATAAGAATGAGAGTGTAAGATGAGTTTTTGTTGATGTGAAAGTGTGAGAAATTATGAAGTGTTCTGGGGTATTTATAGGAAAATTTTTTGAATTTCTAAAATATTTTTTTTTCAATTATTATTTAATTTTATAAAAAACTATCCATTAAAAACTATCCTTTATTATTTTTTTAATAAATTAAATGCTTATTCACTTTATCTCATGGAGAAACTACTTTTAAATTTTTAAAATATTCATATGTGGGCCCCATGCTATCACCTGCCCGCTTAAGCGCCCAGGCAACCTTTGCCCGGGCGCTTTCCCGATCGCGTGGGCCCTACCATCCGCCAGGGCAGGAGATTACGCGGTGTGGATTTCTTTCTATTCAAATGTGCAAATCCAACACTTTGCTTAGTCTTTGCCTAGACCGGTGTAAGTGCTCTAACTTATTATTATTATTTTTTTTAAAAAAAGGGGAAAGGTGGTCGCTTTTACATTCGTGCTCTATTGATCTTCTCTGAGAAGAGGAAGCTTACTCAAACTCATGGGCAGAGAGGGACAATGCTCGGTGGATCATCAGATAGTGGACTTAGAAGCACGGGATGGAGAAGCTTTATGTGGTGGCTCTCGGAGCCTCGTCTGGCTTCTTCAATGCTATCTTTGTGTGTACTCTTGTGACTGGAACGAAGTCCGTAGCAGTGTGTATATGATTGCAGGAGCAGTTTGACCTCTACCATCTGGATGGTAACTTCTTTGAGAACTACTATTTTGTACTGCTTTAGATAAGTTTTTGTGCTGAGAAATGTGGATAGTTTGCATTTGAAGGAAATCATGCTCTTAAGATGTTAGAGTGATCAAAGCATGATTTATTCCTCTATTAAATATTCAAGCTCAATTAAATAGCTTCTATATCCTAACAAATCTAGATTGAAATGATTGGTGACTGATTTTATGTTGGATTTTCTGAGGAATGTCTGTTTGATGGTCTCACTGAGTTAGGATAAGACCCACTTTGTCTTGCAACTCATTCATGTAAATTAAGTGATGGTTGGAGTTAGTATATCTATACAATTATTTCCTATGGGACGAGCCTTGTTGATTGGTTAAGCTGCTATTTAAATGTACCATTAGATGGTTCAAGGTGAATCTCTTGTGTTAGATGCCAAATTTGTGAAATGGTTGTGTTGCTGTATAGAAGTGAAGAATGATAAGTTGCATATTAAGTACTTGATGGAATACATGTTGATATGCTTAATTGAATAAAGTCAGTCTTCTTTAAGTGAATGTTTGATTTCACTTGTATAGCTATTAGCTGCTAAATGAAAGGAGATGTGTGATGATTGTTTAACAAAGGAGTTTAGGAATGTTATGTTATATATAGAAGTGAGGATTTGAAGTGTGCACATAAGATGTTTGAAGAAATGCCCCAAAGAAATCCTAGCTCTATTTTAACTTGCATTCATCAATACATCTACTAGGATTGCAGTGGAGGTTTGAGAAATGTAAAATAGGGGATTTCATATTTGTCTTGTTATATATAACCAATAGATTTAGGTATGCACGCAATATGGTTGATAAAATGCCTATGAGACCATGTTATGCACTTCATGTGAACTAGCAGAAATTCTGTATTTCTGGCTGTCAGTTTTGGGAGACATTTTGGTCTTTTATATTCCTCTAATCGGGGTTTATAATGTTGGATATTTTCAATATTTATATAGTTTTCTAATTTTTCTTTGAATTGAGAGAATAAATGCATATGGCATTAATGGATGAATCAAAAGGTACTTTGCATATGAAAGGGTGTTCCCTTTTATTGGTATTGAAGGGACACTACTACACATGAAAGGATGTTCCCTTTCATGTATGACTATTTGTCAAAGGGTGTTCCCTTTTCATGAAAGGATGTTATCAAGGGATGCAACCTTGTGATGAAACCTTTGGGACTCTCTATATAGCCTAGTTCTATGTGAGGCAAAGAACATCAAATTTTCATACTCTATTCTCTCACTCTTCCTTTCATTCTCATCTCTCTTTCTCTACATTATCAAAGATAAATACAAGAGTGTTTTCGTGTTGAAATGAATAGTGCAAGTTCGCCTTTCAACAACAATCAAAGGGCTTCATTGTATCCTAAAGGCGGTTCTCACATACCCCATTGCAATCGTGATTCTAATAAGAGGGGGAGAAATTCGTCTAAAAGAAAGCGTTGTTATCTTTGTGCCTTGAAGCTTATTTGGTTCATCTTCTTCTTCCCTCCATTATCTTTTATTTTATACCGTTACAAAGCTTATGAAAAGAGCTTTCTGATGAATCCTGGATCAACAAAATCAGACTTTTGGATCGAGAGATATTGACAGCTTTCTCTGACTACGAAAAAACTGTTAAATTCCTGCAAACAACACCATTTAATCTACGGTTCTGCAATGTTGTATTTGAAGATAAAAAGGGATTGTATTGTGGGAATAATTCGGTTATGTTGGATTTAATTAGCAACCTTATTGATTGTAGTATGAATGCTAATGAAGTTAGTTTATTATAACAGCAAATCCCATTTCTTAAACAGGTCAAACAGTTGTATAATTGGGTTTGGGTTTTGAGAAATGGAAGTGAAATCCATTTATACAAGCTCCATACTTATTCATTGTGGTTGTATTATCATTGGGATCTCAATTAATACATTGATGATATAAAATATTTATTAAGTTTAGGATGCAATGTTATCTATTTTATTAAGCAAATTATTGGGAATCTAACTAATGAACTACAACCTCTGATGCTAATCAAGTCAGTTTAAAATGTTACCTTCTATTAATATTATTATTAATAGTAAAACCTTGATTTAAAGATTAGAAATTGGTTATAATCTTTAGAAATCTTTTAAGTGTGAAATAAAAAGCCATAGAGTATAATTACATTCTAGTTTAGTTATATGGGTAAATAGAAGGGGGATAGAACTTCTAAATAAATACAACTGCATAAAATATATTCTTATATTTCGTATAGGATGGGGGAAACAAGTAGAGGATCACGCGGGAGGATTCAGTCAAGTTTATATATCGAAGGACCTCAAGTGAGTGACTATCACTATACTTGGATGCTATTATGATCGGGTTTTATCGCCGGTTTTAATTACATGATTTTGCATGAGCTTTTATCTCGAAGTTTGTGCAATGGCACTAGTTTTATATTGATTATTATATTACTATCACATTTATTGTTTTGTTCTTGTATTGCGAATGGAAATTGCATATGAAAAAGAAAATAAAGAAAAGGGAACAAGACAACAGTTAAATTAGAAATATCGATATACTTGCACCTTACGTAGACATACTCGTTTAACCAGATTAGGCTCAGTGATAGAGCCAGGGAGGTCTTCGGACTGTATACGATACCAAGTTAGGGAAGGGACTTTTTAAACTCTGATTTTCTTCTCAAAACTTCTTTTACAAAAATTCCGTTTTATTAAAATCCCATTCTCATACTCGTGGGGTGCTCGGTGCCGTATATACTATTTTTTCCCTACAATTGTTGAGGTAGCTTCGACTGGAAGGCTAGGGTGTTGAGGGAGCTTCGCTCAGGATATATCTGGTATCATTCGAGAGTATTAATGTAGGGTGCATACGAGATTGATATAAGGCCTATATTGTGTTCATGATATAATACTATAATTATTTGTCCTACAGTTGTTGAGGTAGCTCCAATCGGAAGGCTAGGGTGTTGAGGTAGCTCTACCCGGGATATATGTGGTATCATTCATTAGTATTCATGAGGTGATACTGTGGTTATCTGTGATTGGATTTATACGGGTTTTCTAAAATACTTGGCATGTTAAATTAACTTGAAGATAATACATATGATTAGAATTATTTCGTGGTTCATATATTTTCCATTATGCTTATATATATTTCCTTGTATTAGTGATTTTCGCTCAATTGAATTACTAGTATAGGTCATCGAGAGTGAGTTCTTCATAAATGGCTCTGACATGCCCACTAGTGGTTGGAGTTTAGTTAAGTCCAGACATAGTATTTGTGTTAGTGATTTACCTGGAATTTTATGTATATATGTAGTAACTCTATCTCCAGAATTGTTAGAATCCGTATGAGACTAAATAGTTTGTTTAGTTCTATGTTTATTTGAGTTATTATTATTGTTATCAGATTTAAATTACACAGCTGAAGGGTTGGGTATACTCCCGGCCTGGCTGATGCTACATTCGCCTTGGTTGAGAGGCGGGTGTGACCAAGGCTATGAGTGTTTCTATGTTGAAACCACAGATATAGCTTCAAAAGCTTTTTCCTTCATGTTGTTTCACACTCATCAACATGGTCAGTGTCTTCTTTTGTTTCTTGCTGCTGATGAAATGGTTGACGAAAAGTTCACTCAACACATTGAAAGAAGAGGCAAATTTCAGTAGCAGACCAGAGAACCAAATATGGGCTACGCTCCGCAGTGTGGCTGGGAACACCCTGCACATTATGTCATCGGGGGCTTCATGGAGCAACATCATGGCTAAAAAGGACTCCGAATGATCGACAGGATCTGAGGCACCATTATATGTTTCAATTGATGGCATTTTGAATCCCGCTTGGAGCTTAGCGTCAAGGATTTCTGAGATGAAAGGGGAAATCGTCCAAGGAGCATATCAAGGTTGTTCTTTCATTTCTTGCAAGACAATTTTGAACCAAGCTCATTGAAGATTTTTGGGTCGTAGCTCGGGTGACCTTGTGCTGCTAGTTGATGTGGCGATTTCTGCTTCCCTGCTTATCTGGATCCTATCTTTGGGTTACAGGGATTGAGTAGTTGTACGTTGCCCATCCTCCAATGAGTTCGTCATAGTGTTTTTTTTTTTTATGGCGGTGGCGGAAGCTAAGATGTCTGTTGCTCCATATTTTGAAGTGCTCGGGTTAGAGCCTCGATCTTTTCTTCAAGAACTTAATATATTGAATCTTGAACTTAATCTTCAGGGATCGTGCACTGATCATGGTGGATTTCTTTAGCTTCTTGGACGTCATTTCACCCTATGATGTTTTCCTCAACTTGATCAGGGATGTGATTTCGCTTGCCTCTTGCCATGATTGAGCTCACAACTTCTTGTTGAAGAAGATACTCGCCACGGACGGCTTCAAACTGTTGATGCAAATACCCTCTATTCCTTGGGATCTAAATGGATATTTGATCAACGAGAAAGATGGGTTAAAGATAGTGGGAATTCTTCTGCCTTTTTGAGAGAGAGGTCAGTCACAGTCGTTGTTTCTCCTTTCGGTTCCCGTCGGCCTCCTGGATCAAGAACTTTTTCTTAGATCAGTCTTCATATATCCAACCTTATTTCAAAAGAAGAGAGAACAATGGGAGAAAAGGAATTCAAGCGCTTGTGCTCGGGTGAACATTCCAACGGTCAAGTTAGAACTCAGAGAGAAAGAGAGTGTGTGAGAGCAAAAGAGGGAGAGGGAAAGGTTCCTGAATAAAAGTTTTTTTTTTTTTGGTTTCTCAGGGTATTGAAGATCTTCTTTTATAACTCATTGTTCTAACTCATCAAATCTTGTCACCATTGGAAATTCATTTTCTCAGGGTATTGAAGATCTTCTTTTATAACTCATTGTTCTAACTCATCAAATCTTGTCACTATTGGAAATTCATTTTCCACCGTTGAATAACTGATTATGCAAGTTCTGCCTTGGTAGTTTGGAGCATGCCAAGTGTCAATTTAAAATTATGGATATTTTTCTCCATAATAATTTACAAGGCATGAGTGATTCCGCGAGATTAATTAATTGCATGTGAATGGTTGCATAATGAGAGATGTTTTTATTAAAATTAAAAAAAAAAATATAATATAAGAGATGCTTTTATTAATTCATAAATTGAAAATAATAATATGAATTAAAATAGATTTTTTTTATAGTAATTAAAATGAGATGGTTGAAAGCAGCTGACTCAAACAGGCATATTTACTATTTAATTACTTGTTATATTATGTGGGGCTTGGACCGAATTGATTTAACATTAATATATTGATTTAGACCTCTCATTCTGTACTTTTATAATTTTATGATGTACTTAGCCCAACTAACAGAGTTAGGTTTGGTTTAAGTTAAAAATAAAAAATTATAAACAAATGCAAACTAGAACACATATGAGTCCTCACTTGGGGTTCGATCTCGGGATCTTCTAGGAAAACACACCCATCCATCTTACACAAGGGATCCAGTATCAATAGGTCAAGAAGCCATTGGTCCAAAATAGTAGTTTTTAACATATGTATTTTAGCTTTTTGTTTGGTTTTATTCATTGAACTTTATGTAGGGCATCGGAAATGACTAGAATAAATTCCATCTCACCAAATAATGAAAACGATCTCCTTAGTTAATTTTTCATATTGGTTTGAGCATGCTTAGTACTCTTGAAAAAATATTACAGATGGAATGCCTATGATTTGCTAATTCATTCAGAAATTAATTAATTAAGCTCTCATTACAAGTTGAGTTTAATAAAAATTTAAAAATAATATATTTATTAATCAAGGTTGGGTGAGATATCCATATAATTAAAAAGTAATCACATTACTCACAAAATTTTATTATCCATCAAGCACAAAGCACAAAGAGCATATAAATATCTCAAATGTGTGAGAAATAAGAAACTGTTGTTTCAAAATTTTGATAAATTGGATTAGGATGTTGAAGTTGAAATTTAGTTTGAAAGCAAAATTTTTATCCCAATTTATCAGATGTTTAGCTTGATTTATACAAATTAACATAAATTGTTGGTAATTAAAGTTTTAGTTTTATGATTAATATTTGATATTTATTAAATGTAATCCTTATATTTTTAATTAATTTGATGTTATAAAAAATTATTTATATTATAAATTATTCTTGAAATAATGTTGAATTGAAAGGATTGTTTATTTACTTGCCGGAGCTATTATTACACATTCATACTTGAAACCATAGTTATCGATCGACCGGACCGGGCGGTCCGGCCAGTTGAACCGATGAGCAAGGCCATGGAACCGTCAGCTCGTAATTAACCCAGATAAGGAATTGAACCGGGATGAACCGGACTGAACCGGGTTGAACCGGGTGAACCAGTCCGATCAATTTTTTATTTTTTTTTATTTTTCAAATATTTAAATTATTTAAAACAGAATTTTTTTATTTAAAATAGTTTTTATAATAGTTTTCTTTATAATAATTTTTAAAATAGTTTTATTATAAATTATTTAATATAGTTTTTTATTATTAATATTTATATTGACCACATTGGCCAATTGGCCACGGGTTGAACCATGAACCGATGATCCTGACCTTGGCCGGTTGATATGCAGTCTGGCCCGATAACTTTGCTTGAAACTTAGGTGAAGTGAGCGGAGAATAACTAAGCCACGTAAGCTATGTCCTCAAGTCTTGGGCTGGGCCGGCCCCTAGAGGAAGGGCCCGTTGCAAAGTGAGTCTGAAATCCTCATCCATGTCCAAAGTCTCAGGAGTCAGCCCATTTGGCAAGGCCCAATCAAAGGCATGCACCAAGCTCGAATGTGGTAAAGAAAAAGAAAGAGCTAAAATATAAAGTGGGGTCCACCACCATTGGCTTTAAAATATAATGTGGTAAAGAAAAAGAACGCCCTCGTGAGCGCGTTCGTTACGCATACGTTCACCTTCTTCCCTACTTCCACTTCTTTCTTGTCAGCAGGTCGGAGCCTGCTAACCAGCAACGCAACCTCCTCCTCTCGAATAAACCGCATATCATTGACAACTTTAGGTGAGAAGAGGTGGGCGGTGCAGAGCCTTCGGAGCATGCGCCATATATATTTCGGGTTTGAATATCTGGTTGGCACTTGGCATTTAATAGAGATAATTTTCTTTTAATTTTAATTTTAATTTTAATTTAACAAACTATTTTTGGTATGTCTCATCAATCCTCATGAAAATGATTTTTTTTTTAATTGATTTTCTCCCACCTAAGGTTATTTAAGTTATGGCGAAAGTAAGGTTATTTAAGTTATGGCGAAAGTTAATAGTATGTTAATAATAAATAAATGAAACATGTTTAGGTGAGAGATTAAATGTGCACAAAAAATTGTTTGCTTTAAAAGAAAATAGTTGGCATTATTATCAAGAATGGTTCTGTAGATAAAGCATGTATGCAAAATCTCTAGTGATGAACATGAGCCATGTCCTTTATGTCACCTGGCTCCAGGACACCTGAACACCTTTTTTTTTTATATCTTGCTGGTGGGCTCAGGAGATTTGGGGCTTGTTTGGATTAGCTTTTAAAAAAGTCACTTTTTAAGTTTCTTTAGAAGGACTTACGAAAAAGTCTTCATAGTAGTTAAGACATGTTATTTTTGTGTTTGGATAGGTTAATCTAGAAGCAGTTTTATAATAATAACAATAAATAAAAATAAATAATTATAATAATAATAAAGGGTATTTTGGTAATTGATACCCTTCAAAATAGCCTTACAAAGATTTGAGAGGGGTGTTTTGATAATTGACACTTTTTAAAACAGCTTCTACAGAACAGCTTTTTTCAGAAGCTACAAATCACTAGCTTCTTTTCAGCTTTTTTTACAGCTTCTACTTTTCTGAAAAAGCCCATCCAAACATGTTATTTTGTCCCATAAGTGCTTAACTTACTCTGGAAGCGCTTTTGGGGCAAAAAAAAGCCAATCCAAACAAGGCCTTCCTGGTTTGTGAGCCAGGTTCAACCCTTCTGGTCAGAACTACACTGCAGAGGGTATCTACAGAATTTAAATACAATACAAGATGACTTGATGCAGGGCACTTGGATGGATCACAAGCAAGGACATCACAGGAAGAAAACACCCTCTCAAACATCTACTCTAGCATATACTGCCTGGTGCATGACTAATATAGGGATTTTGTGTGTTGCAGGCAGGGGCGGAGCCAGAATATGCAATGAGGAGGGGGGGGGGGGGGGGGGGCTACAAGTTAAAGAAAATTCCTGAATAACAAAATTTTTATAAATTAAAAATTCAAAATCATACATTAACAATAATATTTTAAAATACAAAATAAAATTACCACTAATGATTGCGAGGGGGGAGCTGAATCCTTCGATTTTGCATGTTTTGAAAACATTACAATATTATTTCTTCATCAATTTTAGCAAATATTTCTCGCTCAATATAGCATATCATCATGTTGTTCAACCATTCATCACCTATTTTGTTTCGCAAATCTGTTTTAATGATATTCATTGCTGAGAACGCTCTTTCAACTGCATTCTGTACCACCCAGGTAAGATTAACGCCAATTCGATAAGACGATAAACCAATGGAAAAGTCAAATGTTTATCAGTTTGAACCCATTTTCACTGCAAGACTTGCAAGATCATGACAACTTGAAAAATCAGAATTTCTTCTCATATCATGAATATATATGCGAAGTTGCTCTTTCAAGATAAGATGATCGGATGCGGAGAAATCACCAGAGTAAATCTGAGCAAGTCGAACAAGCATGCCATGATCGAATCTGGAAAAAAAGTTTCTTAGATCAAGACAAGCAATGCATCTTAATAACTTTGTAGAAGTTTCACTAAACCGGTTATTCATCTCAGCAATAAGTAAATCAATCATAGCGATAAAGATCTCTGAATGATAATGGTGGTAATAAGTAACCAATTGCCCGCCACGTCTTGAACGACCTCGAACTGGTATACTATCTTCCATATTGGCCACTGAAACTGACATTGCAACACAGAAGCTCCTGACTTCTTGTAAAAATGTAGCCCATCCATTTTCTCTCAAGTCTCGCATAAGTTCTTTCACAGTTACAATCAACCCCATTGCATTAACAATATTTTGATCTTTCTGCTGTAAGGCATTTGATAAGTCATTAGTTAATCCCAATATTTTGATCATCAGATGTAAGATAAGTATAAATTCAAAACTCTCCATCCTTTGTATCAAACCCGATCCTACGCCTCTTTGTTCTGCAACATTCCCATCATTACACACATTCTCTAACACTTCTAATATTGATTCCCACATAGTAAATAGGCGGATTAAAGTTGTATAATGTGAGCCCCACCGAGTATCACCGGGTCTTGCAAGATTAGTCTCTTGATGTTGACCTCTTCCTGAAAAGATCTCACCTTTCTCCAATTTCTCCACAATCTTATCATGATGCTTTTGAAGCAACGCATCTCTTCTTTTGCAAGAAGCACCCACAATGTTCACAATCATAGTGACATAGCTGAAAAAATCACTAATAGCCAAAATGCTCTTAGCAACAGAAACGACAACCAACTGCAATTGATGGGCAAAGCAATGGACATAAAAAGCAAATGGGTTTTCATTCAAAATTAATGCCTTCAACCCATTAAATTGCCCTTTCATATTTGAGGCTCCATCATATCATTGCCCTCTCAATCTAGAAATAGATAAACCACAACGAGCAAAAAATCTATCCAAAGCTGTCTTTAGTGAAGTGGCTGAAGTATCAACAACATGTTCAACAGCAAGAAATCTTTCAATTACTTGTCCTTGCTTATTCACAAACCTCGCAATTACAGTCATTTGCTCTTTTATTGATTTGTCACGAGACTCATCAAGAAGTATAGAGAAATGATTATCTCCAATCTCATCAATAATGGCCCGCATGGTCTCTTCTGCACAAGCCCTCACTAACTCTTTCTGTATTTGTGGAGAAGTCATTTGATTATTTCCAGGAGCATTTTCATTAATCACACGGCCAACACTTTCAACTTCCGTCCCATACCAATTCAGCATCTCTAGAAAGTTGCCCCTATTTGTGGAACTAGAAGATTCATCATGTCCACGAAAAGCAAGACCTTGCAACAAAAGAAATCTAACAACACGTAAAACAGCAGTAACACGAGCTCTGTATGCAATCTCCATCTCTTTGCTATGAGAAGAGAATATATGCGCCACGCTTTGCCTCTGATTTTTGAAATCCTCACAATGTCACCTTGCATTGTTGTCGTTGCTATTAACTCCCCCAACATGCATGCTCAGTAAAAAGTTCAATTGCCTTCTTCCAATTATTAAACCCTGGCTTAGTGAAGGCATCAATCCTAGGTTTTTTCACTCCTTGGCTGCTTAAAAAGATAACAATAGAAACAATAAGCTCCATCTTTCTCCACACTATATTCCAACCAATCAAATTTCTGAAACCACACTTCTTTAAAGCTTCTCAAGTCTTTTCCTTGTTGTTTTCTAGGAAAATTGTGGCCAATTGGTTGACATGGACCCATTAATAAATACTCTCTCCTTACTTGATCTCTTATTCCTATATCATATTCCTCAATTGGTTTTTGAAGCCACAGGTCACAATAATATCACTTTCGGATCAAACTCAACACGACTTTTCTTTTTGTCTGCGGTACTTGCATCAGACGATGAACTTGTTCTTGCTTCGATATTCTTTGGTATAGATTTAAAAAACCTCTCCATATCTATAAAATTGATCAAATTAAATATATAAATGAATTGAACAAAATCATAAATTAATAAATTGTCCAATCAAATATGTGTAACACTAAATTAGATACTTTATCCTAAATTAATCCTAATCATATTGAACTAGGTTTACACCTTAACTCATAATAGAAATTTTGTGTGTGTGTGTGTATATATATGTTTTAAATAATTTTTCTGAATTTATTTCAATAATTTTTAAAATTTTAATTTGTATTAAATTTTTAAATTTAAGATCTTATAGATGAAGTTTTATTTGAAGTGATAACTTATATATAACTTTTTTTTACAAATAAACTTTTTTAATTTTAATCTTAGTAAATCACAAATTTTTATTTTAATACTACTCAAATCTCTAAATTAAATTAATAATATCAATTTACATGCCACATCTGACATCTCTAAATCAAATAATCAATTACATATTGATATCAATCCACTTATGACTTATCCACATACCACATTAATTAATCTTAAATTCTCAATTCAAAAATATTTTAACAAATTTCCTCAAACAACATCCAAAAAAAAATATTTCACAAATGACAAAAAAATAAGTAAACAAAGAAGTTTTTTTTAAAAAAACTTCACCTGAATCACCTCCCCAGGCTGCAGGTTCCCATCCTTAGAAAGATCGGAGCTTTGTCGGAGGGTCGAAGACTCGGAGTCCCGAAGAGATCAGAAAAGTCGGTGTTCTTGAATCTTGAATCACCGGAGAGAAAATGGGTAAGACCGTAAGACTTACAACTTACAAGTTACAAGGATAAGATTGCAACTTGAAAATGATATTTACCAAAAAAAAAAAAAATCAATTTCTCTATTTTTGAATTTGTAGCCTGTAGCCTGTAGGAGAAAGGGAAACTGAGAAAGAGATGAGGGAAAGTGGAAACTGAGAAAGAGATGAGGGTATAACCGTATAACTATTATATTATATATTATATAAAGTTCAGTATAAAAGCCTCATCTCTTTCTAAATATATTATATATTATATATATTAATATTTAATGTATTATATTATATTATTTATATGATATATTAGGCCGGAGGCCTGGAGGGAGGGAGGGGGCGGATGGCAGGAGACAGGGGCGGCGATAGAGTGAAACTCGAAAATGTGGCAACGAACCAGAAACAGAAACAACGAAATCAAAGATACACCCAAAAGAAGGCGATGACCATAATAAGGCGATGACACTGATCAAAGAATGAACAAAAGAACCAAGAGATCAATACCAAGAAAAGTAAACAAAATGAATCATAAATAGCAAGAAGTACCAAATCAAAGTCCCACTGTTAAAGAAATCATTCAAGAACCAAGTCAACATAGAACCAAATTTCACCAAAATAACAAAACAGGGATGAAAGCAGAGAGATGACTCACGAAGCGGCTCTGCCCGTTGAGAAGAGATGGATTCTCCTCGAGCTTGCTCCTAATACCATCGAGATCATCTGCCTCCACCAGTTCATGGATCGTCGCCATTGGCCGCCGCTTCTCATGAGCCCTCGATATCGTTCGTTGCGCTGCAAGAAGCCGAACACGACGGAGTAGAGAAAGAAAGTGGAAAAGAAGCCTCCCAACGAGAAGAATCCAGTATTTATTTATATAAAATATAAAATATTGTTTTTGGGAATTCTCTTACAAAGATGGGGTGAAGAATCTAGACTGTTGAAAACGGGTCGAGGAGGTCGTGGCGGTAGGATTTGGGCGACCATCAACCTCGAGCGGATGCCCGTTGGAAGGGTTTTTTTTTTGGTATAATACCCCAAATCAGGGGCGGAGGGAAAGGGGGGCAGGGGGGGTGGCCGCCGCGGAGGAAGGGGGCGGAGGGGAGACTGGGTCCACGGACCTCACCCGGCTGACAAGGGGCGGCCGCCTCGCCTGCCCCTCCGCCCACAGTCAGTAGTATGAGAACACCTTTCGCCTAAAAGCTGTGTTTGAGGGGGAGATGAAGGCAGTACCGGAAGAGTTAAACCAATTGATGTAGGAACAAGGGAGGAGAGTGATGATATACGCAGACAATATTCAAATTCCTAGAATCTTGAGAGCTGGATCAATATACAATGTGATAGGTGGAGAAGTTGGAAGGAGATGCAAGGCAATGCTTATAACTCTATTTGAAAATTGGGAGATCCAATTTATCCACAGAGAAGAAAATGAAGCTGCTAATTACATGGCCAAATTGGCTAGAAGAACAGGATTATGCGACAGATTCTAGTTGAAGCTCTTTACCATACCAAATTACAAGGGTTTGGAAACATTTTTATGTAACTTAAACATGAATTGTAGACTGTCTTAGTTTCTAGTTGAAGCTCTTTACCATACCAAAAAAGAACTTATTATTTAATTCACAAGAATAAAGTATACGTGGAGCAGAACAAATCAACACGGTCGATTCCTTGATGGTAAATCTTGAAACCACTGAAGAACTGTTGTAAAAGCAAAACTTGCTCTATTTGTAAGTCTAATTTTTTAATTTAGTAAAAGAATATGGTTTATTCACTTTTATATATATAGAAAAAACATCTTTATTTTTTTTTCTTTTAAAATTAATTTCTTAACCTTCTCTCCCTATTATTATTATTATTATTATTATTATTATTATTATTATTATTATTATTATTATGAAATTCGGATCAAACCCCAATTTCAAACAACATTTTGAATTTGTATTTGCGTTGGGAAGAAGAAGAGTTGGAAAATTAAGGAGAAAAGATCAAAAAACAAAGAACACCCAGCAATTTACGTGGAAAACCCCAAAAATGGGGAAAAAACCACGATCCTCACTCCTGAGGTGAAATCCACTAACTCTCCTTCAAAAGTACAGAGCAGAACTCCATTAATGAGCTCCAGAAAGAGAAAAATGGAGGTAGAGAAGAAGGAGAAGGAGATGGAGAAGAAGACTCCAGTCGCCAGAGTAGCAGGGCTTCGCCGGATCAGATCTGAATTGCCCTTCAACTGGGGGGCAGGGGTATTTATAGGGTCTGGAGACTGGGGTCAAGCTTGGAGATCAAGTCACTGAATTCGAGCACGTGGGAACCCATTTCGACGCCCATTTCGACAAATCCAAATTTCAACATGCTTCTAGATGCTTCTAGACTCCAGGCTGCCATCATAATCGTCTAACTGTCTCATAACCGTCTAACCGCCTCGTAATTGTCTAACCATTCTGCTAACTGTCTAACTAATTGGGCTTCTAGAAGACTTTGGAAGAGGTTCTTACGTGGGAGGTCGCGGGAAGAGGGGCTGCAGTGGAAGTAGCTTGTCTCTACGAAAGGTACCAAGGTGCTCTGGGAGGAAGTCTCCACGAGAGGTGCCGAGGTGCTCTGAGAGGAGCTCGGCATTGGAAGCGTTTTCCGAGGTGGAGGAGCTCGGCCACACATAGGAATCAAGATCAAGCAGGGTGTTTCGGAGACTGTCACGCGACGCGCACGTGATTGGTCATCTGGCTGCCACGTGTCCCCATTTATACCCACCCTATCAATTATTATTATTTTATAGGAGTATATATAAATAATATTTTAATGGGGGTATATATGTAATTATAGACTTTGGTCATACATATGTAACAAATTTTCTAATCATAACTACAAAGAATTATTATTGTGATCATCCAACAATGCCCGTTTCATACCAAAAAAAACAAAACAAAACAAATGCCATATCATGGCCTTAGTGCATGCTTATATATTATTATTATTATTATTATTATTATTATTATTATTATTATTATTATTATTATTATTATTAAAGAAAAGATTTATATTCAGATCTCTTTTAAAATATTCTTTTAAAATATATTTTTATTAAAGTAATGATTTGTATCGAAATATTTCTTAGAATATTCTCTTATTTTCATATGAGTTTTCAAATATATGTATACTAGATTTTAGAGGTATCTACTGAAGCCTATATATTGTAACCCACTTGTCATTATTGAATATATTCAACAATTCTTTTCACTTATCATGGTATCCGAGTCACTTAAGCAAACACCTCTTTCTCTCCTTTGAGACTTGTGCGAACACCCACGGATCACCTTTTCCTGCCCTCGTTCCGGCCAACCCTCCTCTCTTGCGTTGCTACCCAGCCATGTCCCTTTCTCTCTTCCTCAGCTTTCTCTCTTCCTCATTACTTTTCTCCCCATCCTTCCCCTTACAAGATCCTCTCTCCTCTCCCCCTACCACCTTCTCTCATTTGTCGGTGCCACACTCCTCTGCTCCTCTTTTTCTTTTCTTTTAATTTCTTCATGGTGCTGCACTTTTTTGCAGCCTTGTTCTTCTTTTTCTTCCTAGCTGTAGCTTTCTTCTTCTTCTTCTCCCACTGGAGTATGCCGCCTTCATTGCCAACATTCAAGCCTAGGGAACCCTCATACTTGTCACCGAACTCTAGAACCTTCTCCTTGCGAATAAAGCTGCTCTCTCTCACAGCCGACCTTTCCCTTCTTTCTCTCTCGCAGCCGACCTCCCGCTTTTTCCCTCTTCTTCATAGCCTGCCTTCTCTCTCTCTCTCTCTCTCTCTCTCTCTCTCTCTCTCTCTCTCTCTCTCGGCTAGCCTTCCCCTTCCTTCTCTTCTATATATATAAATACCCCTACTCAATGGTGTGACAATCAGTCAACTATTGCTCTCACCGCCAACCTCGTCTTCCACGCTCATACCAAACATATCGAGATTGTTTATCACTACATATGGGAGCAAGTTTTAGTCGGTCACATGGAGGTCCATCATGTTCCATCCTAGGATCAGCTTGTTGACATCTTCACCACATAGCTCCCTCACACCCAATTTCAAACTCTCTCTTCTAAACTAATGGCTCTTCACCCACCATAAGTTTGTCGAGGCGTATTAAAGAAATGATTTATATCCAACTCTCTCTTAAAATATTCTCTAATTAAAGTAATGATTTGTATCCAAATTAATCTCTCTTAAAATATTCTCTTATTCTCATAGGAGTTTCCAAACATAAGTACACTAGACTCTAGAGGCTTCTAATAAAGCCTATATATTGTAAACCCATTGTCATTATTGAATATACTCAACTATTTATTGTTGTTGTTGTTGTTGTTGTTGTTGTTGTTGTTGTTGTTGTTATTATTTTTTTGAGAAAATAGGATATTCATTAAAAATAAAGTAGTAGTAATTCATAGAAGAACCACATTGCAGGCTCCTTGATAGGGGAAAAGAAAGACATGAGGTACGTGGGACATATGGGCTCAACACCCTTAGTGGGTACCAGGGACATCATTCCTCCGGTGTTTGCTCAGTCTCATCAAAGTTTGCGTTTGGTGCTTGTTGATCCTTTTCCCTAGTAAATGCTAGGCTCTGCCTGATGACTGACTCCATTGCATGAAGCTTTGGCCTCTTGGTTGCATAAACTGCATCAAACCAAGTAAGAACGAAGAAATCAATTGTAAAGACCATCCCTGATAAGATGGCAAAATTTTAACCGTAGATATTTATCCTGTTGTGTAAATCATGTTACCAACTCATTACGAAGTTAAGTGTATTAGTAGGCAGAGCTTTTAAGCAAAATGTTATGGAAAATTAAGTACATACAAATGCAAATAACCCTTGAGGGTTGAATGTGAAACCCTTGAAAAGAGATGGTTTAATTGAAAAATGGTCCACATGAGGACCAAATACCTGTCAGTCAAAATACCCAAAGAATGAGGGGACCTGTATGTAATAGAAAGCTAATACAAACAGGGCTGAAATGCAAGGAATTTATAATCACATGAAATAAAAAGTTATTATGGGTTGGGGTTTGATTGAGACATTAGATTAAGCTTAATGAAACCCTAATCTCGGAGAATTTGTGCCCAGGTCAGTGGCTATACGAGCACGCGCTCGTGACACCAAGAATGCCGGCCTAACTTTTTCAAAAAAATGTGAGCGTGAGAGGTGACAATACATTGATAAAAGGTTACCTACTTCTTCTCACCCTTTCCTTTCTTCTTCTCCCTTGAAAAGAAGCTTGGAGCCTCAGCTTCACCATGGTGCTTCTCTTCTCCAGCACTGCTATTAAACCTTGAGTTCCAGCTCCAGCACCCCTGCAAACTTCTAATCCCTCCTACTCATCCACCGTAATCATGCTTCCTTCTTCCAGCTCCTATAACTCCTGTGAACTACCATGTGTTGGGTTGATGCCCAAGACAAGATGTGCAGATCATGAGAAGATGTAGATGTGCAGATGTGCAGATATGCAGATCATGATCCGATATGATGTGCAGATATGCTGATCCGATGTGGATGGCTGATATGCTGATCCGATATGGATGCCTGATATGCTGATCTGATATGGATGGCTGATATGCAGATCCGATGTGGATGGCTAATATGCTGATCTGATATGGATGGGTGGTATGCAGATCCGATGTGGATAGCAAGATATGCAGAGCCGATGTAGATATGCTGAAGCAAGATGTGCTCAAGCAAGATATGCTGAAGCAAGATGTAGATGTGCTCAAGCAAGATGTGCTGATATGCTGAGCTATCATGGTGTTGATCCCAAGGTGAAGTACCTTGGGATGATAAAAGTAAGGCAAGCAAGGAAATGACTGTTGAGTGTCACTCAAGTTAAAGAAAAAGGTGTCTTGGAAAACACGCCAGGATGGTAGAACTGAAAAGGTAAAAAGCATCCAGTGGTGTATAGAGACATATATACAGATACTGATCTATATAGAGAGTGTGAAGCTTATGAGAGATAGCTGTGATCTCTGAAGAAGAAGAAAAAGTAGAAGAGAGATATTTTCTCTGTTGAAGAAGAAGACAGGTGAAGCTTTGTAGTTTTTACAAGAGTTTAGTTGTCTGAGTTTCTGTGCTCAGATTTGTGTCTTCTTTATTAGATCTTCTTCTTGTAAAAGTTTTATCTCAAGTTAGGGCATCAACTTGAGATTTTGTATTGTTCTCTCTCTGTTTTAGTGAAATTTCTTGCTTGCCGGTGCCCCGTGGTTTTTCCTTCGATTTGTAGGGTTTTCCACGTAAACTCTTTTGTGTGCTTTTCTCTACTGTGCTACTGTGTTATTCTTTTCTTCTCCCCTGCACCTCCTCCATCACACGCTTCCGCGCACCCAACACCATGCCACCCGTTGAGCCGCCGAGACTGGAGTGGAGGGAAAGAGAACACCCCACCCTGCCTTGAGAAAGAGAAACTACCATCCAACTTTGGATGAAAGCCACATTCAAGTTAATGATAAGATTTTAATTTAATTACATAAAATTTTGTTTTAACATGATACTATTTTTTAGCATTATTAACCTTCTCTATTTTTGGATTTTTTTTCACTAAATGATGTGGAGATGAATGAAGATGAGGTGGATTTTGAATTATTTGGTATGCAAGCTATGAAAATGCTTTTGATCAAAAAGAAAACTTGGGACAAATTAAGATATAATAATCAAAGTGTTGACAACATCGATCAACCATGATTTGTGGATTTAGCTTAAGAAGGGACTTTTTAGTGAAAATTTCCTATTCAGTATGTTGTGTAGATTTGATTTCGTGGTTAGAAAATTTTTTGTGTTAAACTATACTTTTTGAACTTTTCTAGAGAATTTATTGCATAGTATTATCTGAATGTCTCATTATGTTGAGAATTACATATTTAATGTGTTGTGAGGATTTGATTTTAATGTTATAAAAACTTGATGAGGTTCATTTTATTTAGTATTTCATATGGATTTAGTTTAAATGTTATTAAACTTTGTGTTTTAAATATGAGATGAGACTTATTTTGTTTAATATATTTTTTGTATTTGATTCAGAAATTAACTTATTATTTAATATACTATATTTTATATTTTTTTATTAAATCCGGTTCGCTCAGGTTCAACCCCGATTGGACCTCTCGATCCTTGAATTTTGGCATTCCCCGGTTCAAGGTTCCGTTCGGTTCTAACTACCTAGATTCAAACCTAACCAAAACTTATTAAATAATAAGTTGTGATCTCTCTCTCATTACTATGCAATTGTGTGACGCATGATGCCTTGAATTCTTCGTTTATGTCACATTTAGTCTGTTTCTTAGTTTATAAATAAATATTATTTTAATTATATTATAAGGAACCCAGTTTTAGTTAAACCCTAGCCGGAAAGTTTCTAAATATTGTTTTATGTATTGGAGAATACAAGTTAGACTTTGGCCTTTGACCTTGGGCTTGTAGCCCTTATTGACTAACGCTTGATAGCGCTTAGGATGGAGTATTTGGATTTTTCCAAGCTTTTGTAATGCATTGTGCATCATTTAATGTCATTTTTTCTTTTGACAAGTTTGAAAAGGAAAAAAATCACATAGAATTTATAATTTGAATAAAAAGCATATAGAATTTATTATTGAATTTTTTAATCTAGCTTCCATCAATTTCTCCATTCAATTTTTCTATTGTTTGCTTACGAATATTAAATTAAGACAATTATCCTAAATATTAATTTTTTTTCAAAAAAATCTTAATATTTAGTTACACGGACTAAGTTGATGATGATGGATCTGATTAGTAAAAGAAGTTTAGCGAAAAAATTTAGTATGATCAGTGAAGAGAAATGATATATATCATGACTAGATTTTTCGAATAGACTTTAGGCGAAATAGACAACACACGCTGATTTTTTTATATTTGTTTCAACCTTTGGTCCTGCTTTTAAATCACTCAAGTTTCATTGCTAACTAATAAGTACTAATCCCACTTATTCACTTTATAAACAAAAAAAAAGTTGTAGCTTTCCACCGACCTTTTTTTTGACCCACCTCCAAATTCCACATATTCCACATAATAATATAAAAGCTATGCGCTAATTGTCTTCACTGAACTTTTGTTTGATTCATCCTTTATAGAAGAAGTAATTAATATTAGTAAACATCATAAAAAAAATATATAAAGAGGAAGTAATTAATACTTGCAAATATTATTTTGAAAATATACTATCTATCCTCACATATATTTATTTATTTATTTGATGATACGAAGAAAAGTTTGGGAACTAGTCCAAATAGGCTTCACGATCCAACCTTGGAATGGGCCGGGCCACCAACGGAACAGTCCGTTCTATGGTGAGCCCAAAATCCTCCTCCATGTCCAAAGTTTCGGGAGTTTGGCCATCCGGCAAGACCCAATCAAACCCATGCACCAAGCTCGCCACCATCAACGTCACCATCCTCAACCCCAGCCTCATTCCGGCACATATCCGGCGCCCGGAGCCAAACGGGATCAGCTCAAAGTGAATCCCTTTTAAGTCAACATCCACGTGCTTCCCGCCGGGGAGGAACCGAGCAGGGTTGAACTCGATCGGTGAATTCCAGACCTCAGGGTCACGTGATATAGACCAGATATTGACAAGAAGGGTGGAGCCCTCGGGGATGTGGAAGCCGGAGACTTCACAAGGCTCAGAAGAGATACGGGGGACCGAGAGAGGCCCCGGTGGGTGGAGCCGAAACGTCTCCTTGATGATCGCGTGTAAGAGGGGAACACTATTAGTAAGGTCCAGTTCAGAGACAAGTCTTGACTTGCCAACTATCGAGTCTAGCTCCTTCTGGACAGCAACAAGGATGTCCGGTTTCCGGAGAAGCTCCGCCAGCGCCCACTCCACCGTGCTCGATGTCGAGTCCGTTCCCGCCGTGAATAAGTCCTGTGACACATCCACATTCATGTCATATATAAATGCTAGTTGGGCAAAAGTGAATAAGCTTAAATATATATAACTGGGTCTATCATCATTAGTTTCAGGTCTTTTGGTGAAAAATGGACTCCAAACCTTTATTATTCTAATACTGTGGGACTAATTTAAAAATTAACAAATCTCACCATGAGCAAGGCCTTGATTTCCATATCGGTGAGCTTAGTTTCCTCATCGGCATTATCGTCCCTCTTGAACCCTAAGAGCAAACTAAGAAAGTCTCCACCTCCACCTCCACGTTCAAGCATCATCTTACGCTCCTCCAAGATCTTGTTGAAGATCTCATCGTACCATCGGTGCACTCTCTTCATCTTCCGCATCGCTCCACGCACGTCTAGTGCTTTCAACCACGGTATGAAGTCCTCCACGTTGAACGCGGCAGAGAGCTGCATGAGCTCCACCACCATCCTCTTAAACTCTTCGGTGTCCGGTCCCTCCTTCTCCTCCTCAAACAACCTCCTCCCCATCGCCACCCTCGTCAGCGCGTTCGTCACGCATATATTCACCAACTTACCAACTTCTATGGCTGCACCTTGAGCTCGCCGGAGCTTGCTGGCCAGCAAGGCCACCTCCTCCTCTCGGACGTACCGCAGGTCGTCCAGAACTTTAGGTGAGAAGAGATGGACTGTGAACAGCCGGCGTAGCATGCGCCACCGTGGGCCGTAAGGGGAGAACACTAGGCTTTGGTAGTTGTAGGCTATGTGCTCGGCGGCGCAGTTAGGCGGCCGGTTAGAGAAGTTGGCGTCAAGTGTGCGGAGGAACTGGGAAGCGACGTCGGCAGAGGACGCAACGATGATGGTCACCGAGCCCATCTTGAGCCGGAACAGAGGGCCATAGATTTTGGAGAGGGCGTGCAGTGTTTTGTGGGGTTTGGAGCCAAGCTGTGGGAGGTTGCCAAGAATTGGCCAGCCTTTTGGACATGGTGGAAGCGGAGGTTGGACAGCTTTGTTCTTGTCCTTCTTCTTAGCAATGGAGAAAAAGAAGAAGAAGAAGAAGAGAGAAGAGATGAGAAGGGTTGTGGTGAGGAGGAGGATAGAAGCCATGGTTACTTAGTTTTGGTTTGGTGTATGTGAGTGGCCAGGTGACATTAAATAGATAGTTTCTTAACTAGTGCTTTTCCACAAAAAAAATATTATACTTTGGTTTGGAGCAAGTTTCTGGCGTGATACAACTTATCTCATGGTTTTCATTTTTAAATGCTATGTATCAATGTAAAAAATTTGTTACATTTTTGCATGATATTAATCTAATTATTTTTTGTTTTATGAGATACTATTTCTATTTAGTTAATAGATTTTCAAAATAAATTATAATTTCTTTGGGACACTGCAGTAAGAATAACCGTTTTTATTTTAGAAAAAAAAATATTTATTAAGGTAAAATAAATAAATAATCAGGGTTGGGTGCATTTTACAAATATGATAAGAGTTTGAGAGATGGTGACCCCACTTTCCCATACACATATTTATATATGTCAGTAATATGTAAAACATAACTATTTGTGCTCCATCAGGAGCTTGTTATTTTGACTATCGAATTAATTGAATATGATTTATTTATTTTATCAAAAAAATAAAAAATAAAATTTGAGGAGGTGGATAGAATTAGGCTTGTTTACCGGCTTACTTCATAGTAAGAAAAAAACTTGTATATCTATACCTCATGCTATTTTGCATAAACAAATTCAAAACAAATTAATTCTTCACAAGGGAAGGCCAATTTTTAGGCGAACTGTTGGAACATATGTAGGTGTTTTCTTTTTTGTTTTTTCCTTATGTTTTTGACCAATTAAGTCATGCTGACTGGTAGTTGGTATTTGGACCTCGTGCTTATGAGACAGTAATCTTGCTTGACTAAGGCTTGATGCAGCCAATGAGAAAATTTGGAATTGTTATTTTTTCCCAAAGGTTAATCTTATCTATCTATTATATATTATCTATTATGTTGACGGGTAGGTAGTGTTAGAAAAGGGTTAAGTTTGTGGAATAAGTTGGCAGTGAAATAAGTTTTAAGAATTTTTAAATTTATTTTGTGGGAAAAATTATTATTATTTTATATATTGGTAGCTAACCTCTCATCATCAAGAGATAAAAGTTTTTGAGATAATGAAGTTATTTAAATATCCCACATTAGAGTTAATTACTTAATGAGATTATGCAATTATTTAAATATCTCTTATTAAAATTAATTAATCTTAAAGAATTGAAAATTTGCGTGGTTGCAAAAGGTATTTTGATAATTTCAATTTATAAGATGTTAAAGTATATTGATTTTGTAATTATTGTTAATGATATGTGTTAGTGATTTAATCAATTTTAATTATATAGAATAAAAAAATAAATTAATTAATTAGATCTTAATGATGATATAAAATTTATAAAAAAAAGTCAAAAAAAAAGTGTACACATATACTGTGTTACATTCTAGTACATGATATTGATTTAATAGTATATTCATATTCATTCAACTAAACATGAACCCTTGGGTCATATTGGTACTCAGGTTTCCACTGAGGGCTTCGCCTCGTTGAGATCATGAGTTCAAACCATGGGTGAGGGCACTTTTCTGAGTACATAAATAGTGGTAGTGTGTGGGACTTTCTTGCCCACTGTGCATGTACCCCACCTTCCACTGTCTCATGGCGGGGATTGTGCACGCCAAAAACTAAACATGAAGGGTGCAAGTATTGGACAGAACCCATCCTCGTCCCCTTTGCTTCTGGTACAAAAAATAAAATAAAAAAATAAAAAAAATCCAACTTAAACTCCCTTTTTCTCGGGCAATCACTATTTATTTAAAAAAATTTATATTTTTAGTTGGTTACATGTTAGCTTTTATTTGTAATGAACTTAATTAAAATAAAGGACGTTAATTAAAGTTTAAAGAAGTACATTAATTAAACATGATAATCTAAACAAGTTAGAAGACATCTAATCAAACCAATTTGTGGATGTATGATCTTCATCCACATTGCTAGGGTTGTCATCATTCATGTTGCTAGGGGTGGCTTCATTAAAAAACTTTCTTCTCCTCATAATATCTATACGTTCTACTTTCCAAAACTGTTGTCTATTTTGGATAAATTACTAAGAAATCCATAGCCATAATCTCTCGATACCTTTGATCTTATTGTAGTTGACGGGCATATTTCTTATCCTTTTGGAGTGTCTCAAATCTATATCTTTCAAATACATCTTTTTCTCTATTTCTTTCAAGGTTGAGTTTACCTGTTCGGGCTAATTCCTTAAGATACTTACCTATGTTCGGATTATATGAACCAATGGCTTGCTTCGATCGACTTCTTTCCTCCCGCCGGTCTAGCCACTCCACCGGATTGTGACGGCCTCATACGTATGATTGGTGATGTTGTAGCAGCATAAGTTGGTGTCCCTCCCATCACTAGGGGAATCAAATGTTGTTGGCTCTTGGGATGGTGGTGTCCATTCATTCGGTGTCATCTGTTCAGGCTGAAATTCTTGGATAATCATGAATCTTCTATAGGTCTTAACAAGTTCCCAACATTGAAAATGCGTGAATTCCTTCTTGGCCATAGTGTTGTACCAACTTTGTGTTTGAATTTGCTAATATAAATAAGTAAATTAAGTATATATTTGAAAAAATTTAAGTTACAATTTTAAAAAATAAAGTATGTATTTTTGTATAAAATATTAAATTATGTAAAAATAAGTAATTAAAATAAAAGTATGAGATATATCAATTTAAATAAATAAAATATGTATTATATCTAAATATTTAATTAAATAAATCCAATTAAAGAATTACCCTGTCTTTCTTCTCATTCCCCGGCAACAATTTATGAGCAAGTTCGCCCAAACATTGATACAACATGTGGCGTTCATCCCAGCCACCACATGTCAAGACTAGAGGCCTTCCTTTACAACAGGTTTAGATCCTCTTCTATCTATGTTTCAGCCCAAAATGACTCATCCTTTCCACATCCCAACATAGTGTATCGATTCTTTGGTTCAAGATAGCTTGTCTATTCTTCAACTTTTTATGATTTGTCCGTTTATCTGTTATTCGGTGAAAACCGTTTATCATCCCTTTGATTCTGGATAATACATCCACTCTTTGACTTAGGTCAGATCCTCCATTCGTCGGCCCAAGACAGATCCTCCATTTATCAGCTAGAGACAGGTTCAATATTCTACAACCCAAGAAAGAATCACCATTCTTCGACTCAGGACAACACACCTGTTCTTTAGCTTGAAGCCGTTTATCTATTTATCGACCCATGGCTATGAAGAGGAACGATCCCAAAGAACTTCAGGATATGATCTTCTAAGAAAGCTTCCAGCTGCTGCCAGGCTGGCTTTCTAGAAGAATTACTAGCTGTTGCCCACCTGGAACCAGCTGGATGCTTAGCTGGCGTCGATCTGGGAGCTTAGTTGGAGTCAACCTGTCCAACACGTAGGGAAATATCAAGCTTGTGTCCCAAAACACTGAAGCCTATAAAAGGGAGACAAGGGTTCTTTGAAAGGGGGCAAGATAGATGTAGCGAAGCCCAACCTCTCTGGAAACCTGTTTTTCCTTTCAAATTTCTCTCCTTCCTTTCTTCTCCTCGGATCATAACATCTTTGTAATCTCAATTATGCATAGTGGATTGAATCCCTCTCAAGGAACTGTGGTTTTTTCCCAGATTTCATGGGGATTTTCCACATATATTTGGTGTTCTTTCTTCTTGATCTTGTTTCAAGTGTGATTTCCTCCTGAACTAGCCCACATAATTAAACAAATTCAACCATTGTATCAGATCTGGGATCAAAACCATTAACTGGACCAACATTTTATATTTTTAGATGGTTTGGATTTGTCTCATGTGACTAAAATAACTTCTAAATAAATTTTCCTAATTTAAAAAGTAATTTTATTATTTTTTTAATATTTTACATATTTTCCCCACACTAAATTATGTGGTTAGAAATCGAAATTTAGTTTTTCAATTATCCACTTAATTATCAACCTGAATTTACAATTAGTAGGATTAGAAACTAAAATTAAAAAAGAAAGGGGGCTAATTAATAACTTAGGTTTTTAAATGCTTTTTAGTGTTGGTGGGCCCAATGTTGGTCGTTTGAATGCCCGGGCAAAGGTTGCCCAGGAGCCCCCTCGATTAGGTGGGTCCCACAGCCTGCTCGGGCATTCAAAGCAGTGCCGAATTTTTTTTTTTTAAGCGTTTTCAACCTTTTGCCAAGGCAGGACGATCCAGTCCAATTATATATGCAAGTAAATTTGGTCGAAAAATCCAAATTTATGCGGGTTAATCCAATTTAAGACCTCCCATTTAAAACTCCCAACAGAGTCAATCCGGACCAATTATGTATGCGATTCATGAGATGTTCAAATTCATAAATATAGTCGGCCAAACTTCTTATTTGATTTTACCTAAAGCAGCATCACATTCAATAGACAGAAGTACCGAACTTTTTTATGATTTCTTTTTCAAATTCTTGCCATGGTACATTATACTCACGCTCTTCTCTCCTTCAAGAGTACCATTGTCACCATTGATGGGCCTACCCATTTAATTAGTAAGGGGACCATTGAACTTTCTTATGTTCTGAACTGTTATAGAATGCAAAATATTGGTATGCTTTAATAATCCAAATTTCTAAGTCTTTACCTTCAAAGACAGGAAAGTTAAATTTCAGAGGTTTTGGGATCAAGGTATCTCTCCTCTTGGTGAGGTTACAAACGGAAGCCTCTTCGGCCTCTCCTTCATCTAGGCTCCTCCCACTCCTCAAATTCAGGGACTTGCTTTGCTACTTGGTTCAGACCCCTTGTTGGAATTAGGCCTTAGTGGACTCATTGCTTATATTGTTTACAAATCATGGAGGATGTTGTTGACGACTTCCTCGCTCTTATACATTATCTTCTCCCTTAGAGTGCCTTCCTTGAGCATGGACGCTCATTGACTCATTCTGAAGATGAACTTGCAAGGCCTGTATAGCTTGCATAAGGCTCGATTATTGCTCCTTAATAGATGCTTGCATGGTTGCCTGTATGGTTGCTTGGATCGTTAATTGCATGGCTTCTGTCATAGCTTGAAATCCTTGCTTTATTGTCTGAGTCAGTCAGTCCTCCAAAGTTTGGACTTATCACGGTTAGTGTATATGTATGCATTGATTTTGTTATGCAAACTGATTTCCATGATGAGTGTTAACTCCTATAATATAATAACTAGTGGTTTGAGGGATCCATGATGATTTAAATTTTGTTTTCAAGTGGAAAGAATGGTAATGGTTATATATGCATTTGTGTGGTGAGGGAAGATTCTTTATGGAATGTAGTCTTCATGTGATGAATTCAATATAGTGGAGTGCTTAAGTTTCTAGAAAACTGCAACTACAAAGTGGGTAAAGTCCTTGAAGGATTTTAGAGAGCTTTTGTTCTGAAGCTTATAACTAATGGATATTACGTTCTAGTGTGGTTCAGTGAATTCTATTTGATTTTCATGGAGGAATTCTAGTTATCAATGCTTTGTTTTATAGTTTTGTTGAGTTGAGTGGATCTTTGGAAACTTATATCGATAGGTTGGGATTCTAACTTTCTCTTTGAAAAGTATATTAATGGGTTAAAGTCTTGGAAATAGGTCCAATGTCCATTTTCATCTTAAATTTAAAAAGTTGTTCAATATAATCCCTGTATTTTGCATATTCTGTCACATTTTATCCCTAATGCTGATGTGGCGCTACGAATGAAATACATTATATTTATTTATTTATTTTATTTTACAGGTGGTCGTATTTTGATGATGTGACGGGCCAGTTGGACTGCTGACGTGGTATGCCATGTGCAATTTTTTTAATTATTTTGAATTTTTATTTTTTAATTATTTTTTTAATTTTTTATCTTTTATTTTTATTTTATTATTTTATGAAGAAATAAAAGATAAAAGATAAAAATAAAAAAATAATATAAAAGTAATATAAAATTCAAAAATTCAAAAAATTCATAAAAAATTCAAAAAATAAATAAAAATAAAAAATAATTAAAAAAATTAGCCACATGGCATGCCACGTCAGCAGTCCAGCTGGCCGACCACATCATCAAAATATGGTCACTTGTAAAATAAAAAAAATAAATAAATACCATGTATTACATTCGTATGCCATATCAGCCCCACATCAACGTCAGGGATCAAATGTGATAGAATACGCAAAATACAGGGGCTGTATTGAACAATTTTTGAAATTTAAGATGGAAATGAATATTGGATCGCTTTCCAGGGACCAAAAATGGTTTTTACCCTATATTAATTTGAAAGAATTTTTGGATCTGTAGTTTGTATTATCAATATGTTTATAAACAAAAGGGCTCAATTAGAGAAGCTTGATCACATGTAATGTTGGTTGAGGAATCTTAATGGCATTCTTAATGTTAAAAAAATCCTAGTGATAGCTTGATGGGTTAATGGTTTGATTATCTTCCAGGGGGTTGGAAGAGAAAGAATTAAAAAAAATAAAAAAGGAGATCATAAGGGCCAGTGAAGTTGAAAGGAGACTATAGCCTTGTTAGAGGAATTGTTTAAAGACTTAGTTGGGCCTGTGTTGTTTAGGAACTTATTTACATTAACTGGATTATGCTAGTTAGAAGATCACATGTGATATAAAACTTGAGATAGGTTTGTAAAGTGGGTTCATGGCCCGGTTGATCAGGTGATCTATGATTTAGTCATGAACAAGTATGTTTAATCCATTGGAATCTAGAATAGGCTAGTGTGGATCAATGAGAACATGGACTTAGTAGTGGGTTTGGTAGAATTAAATTAAGACTGATGGGCCCGGCCCATTTTCTTGAGAATTGGAGTTCTGGACTGGATAAAATAGAACTAAGATCAATTGGGCTATTAAATGGTTGGGTCTAACTATGTACAAGTGAGTTGATTTGGGTTAAGTGAGTTAGTAGGTTAGGCTTGGTCAAGTTAGAAGTTGGTTAGTGGCCTTCAGTATGGCTGTCTTTTTCGAGGAGCAGCTGGGTCATTTTTAGTTCCCTGATCGGGATGTGTAGCACACCGTTAGGAAGATGAGGGAAAACCCTTTCTAACGAATCTTAGATCAGCCAGATCGGGTTCCCAGATTTGATGTTATGAGCAGTTTATTATGACTGCGCAGAATTTCCAAAATTCTGCATTAACACTAATAATAATAATAAACCACTTTGGTTATGGTAATGGTACTGAGATATAATTGGTTTTACCAAATTGGACGTAGAGACGCGTCAGGAGGAGATTTTGTGGGATTCCAAGCTTCACGAATAGCTATAGTACTTTTGCCTAGTACCCCTATTGTTTGATGGTTGTTTATTCGTTATTTGATTTTGTACTGTGTAAGTGCACCTGCCTAGCTTCTACCCAGTAATGGGTTTTCTTGATTTATTGTTGCCCTTTTTTGTAAGTACTTTTGTCTTGTTTTCCCTCTTTCGATGGTTACCTTATTGCATGAGCATTTATTGGCTTGGATGTTATTGAGTATCCTTGATTTGTATACTATTGTTTGAGCGTTATTTGGCTTCGATATTACCATGCTTCGTATATTTTTGCTTGGGTTTGCAAATACATAGTTTTATCTAACTTTGTTGAATCTCCATGATAGTGTATGCATGTTGATGAGTTAGTTTTTGTTGAATGTGCTCGTGATCGCTGAATATACCTTCCCGGATCAGCACGTGGCCGTGGTAACACGTGAGCCTGTGCTCTGTCTGGGTAGGTGTGCAATGGTTGTGCCTTGTTGCTGAATATGCCATCTCGTTGATCTGCACGTGGTCGTGGAAACACGTGAGCTTGTGCTTCATCAGAGTTGGTGTCTTAGCTCTTCTTGTGTTGTGGATTTTCCCGCTCAGTGCAGATTTGGTGCAGGCGTCTAGGGAGGGACATTTTGGACTTCCTGTATTCCTTCCAGGGGGAGGAAACTCTGGATGTCCACCGGTCAGTGGGATGATACACTGACCGTGTACGTACATGTAGGAGCGCTACTAGACTCAAGGGTCTGTTAGGGATTTAAGAGTGATGATCGGCCGAGGTCGATGACTTCTGGGGAGATGACTCGAAAGCTCTTCCTATTTTTGATTGAACTCCTTGCTGTGTGTTTGTGATTATTGAATAGTGATCCTTATGTGTTTGGGATTGGCCTTGTTCTTATTATTATTATTATTATTATTATTATTATTATTATTATTATTATTATTATTATTATTATTATTATTATTATTATTATTATTATTTTTGTGTTTTTGGGATCACTGTTTCATGATTGCTTCTCTTGACTTCATTGTATTCATTGCGGGGATACTTACTTAGCTTTCTATTCGAAAGCTCATTCCGCTTGCTTCCCTCTTTCTTTTTTTCAGGTTCTGGAGGAAAGTTGAATCAGATTCGGTAGCTACGCGAAGGATTGGGACATCTTCAAAGAGGTTTGAAGACTTCTTGTCTTCTTTGTGTGTAAGGTTTCATTTGTAGGACCCTTGTAGGGCCTTGATTCTTGTAGAGTTCTGAACCCCGATTTTTATTCCGCTGTAAAACTCTGAGATATTATTGACATTATTTGGATTTTATTATCTGTTCTTGTATTACCTAGGCCTTGTATCCGAGTGTGGCTCATCTCTACTTGGGTACGGCCGGTCTGTACACATGTCCGAGGCCCTGGAATCCGGGTCGGGGCGTGACAAGAGCCTTATGCAAGCTATCCATGCCTTGCAAGTTCATCCTCGGAATGAGCCAATGAGCATCCATGCTCAAGGAAGGCACTCTCAGGGAGAAGATAATGTATAAGAGTGAGGAAGTCGTCGACAACATCCTCCATGATTTGTAAACGATATAAGCAATGAGTCCACTAAGGCCCAATTCCAACAAGGGGTCTGAACCAAGTAGCAAAGCAAGCCCCTGAATTTGAGGAGTGGGAGAAGCCTAGATGGAGGAGAGGCCGAAGAGACTTCTGATTGTAACCTTGACAAGAGGAGAGCTATCTTGATCCCAAAACCTCCAAAATTTAACCGCCCTATCTTTGAAGGTAAAGACTTAGAAATTTGGATTACTAAAGCAGACCAATATTTTGCATTTTATCACAGTTCGGAACATAAGAAAGTTCAATGGTCCACTTACTACTTAAATGGGGGGGCTCATCAATAGTGAGAATGGTATTCTTGAAGGCGAGGAGAGTGTGAGTATAATGTACTATGGCAAGAGTTTGAAATTGAGATCATAAAAAGGTTCGGGACTTCTGTCTTTATTAAATGTGATCCTACTTTAGCTAAAATCAAATAAGAAGTTTGGTCGACTATATTTATGAATTTGACCATCTCATGAATTGCATACATGATTCGATCGGATCAGTCCTGTTGGGAGTTTTAAATGAAAGGTCTTAAATTGGATTTACCAGCAGAAATTTGAATGTTTTGACCAAATGATCTACAAGGGACGATTGAAATTGCAGAGATGTTAAATGAAAAGCTGTCAACAACCCGTAGTGCTAAAAAATCTACATTCTCCAACTTGGCGAATAACAATCACAACCAAAACAACAATTTCAAAGAACAGTTGCATCTCTCTTTCCCAAGCAACAAGTCATCTGACAAGACTCTAGTCAACAAGGAACCAGACTAGCTGCCATGAAATGTTTATGAAGAGCGAAGATGAAAGAGCCTCTACTTCAAATGTGAAGACAACTTTACACTAGGCCATAGATGTAAGATGGGCCTTCCCTTTTTTATAGAAGAAGACCTTGAAGACCAAGAAGAAGGTCTAAATCATGACAAAGGAGGTGAGGAAGAAGAAATCGACCCAACCATCAACATCCATGCATTGTCTGGTGGGGGGCGTGTCATAAATTATGAAGCTTGTGGGCCACATTAACAAAATGGAGTTAGCCCTTTCAATTGATAGTGGATCTACCCATAATTTTATTTGGACTCATATTGTCAAGGGCTTAGGATTACATGTCCAGAAAATTAAACCCATTGATGTACGGTAGCTAATGGGAACAAATTGACGTGTAGAACTATATCTCCACATTTACATATACAAGTACATATAGGGTTCATTTGTATGTGGATTTACATTCACTAACTCTTGTAGGACTAGATGTGATATATATTGGGAAGTCAATAGTTAGAAACACTTGGGGAAGTAAGGATTGATTACTCACAGATGCAAATAATCTTTTAAAAATGAAGGGAAGGAGTCCAATGCTTTGCCATCACCATCGCATCACAACCACACATCCAGGAAGACCGAGTAACTGGGGAAGATGTAGGAGTTGGTTTGCAATTGCAGTACTCCTTACCACTCAATGTCCAGACCATTCTTTGAGAACATCTAGCTATCATGGAGAAGCCTGAGTCTTTACCCCCCCAAAAAGGGTATTTGATCACAGAATTGTGTTGAAAGATGAGGTGCAATATACCACCTTACAAGTATGCTTATTTTCAAAAGATAGAGATTGAGAGACAAGTGTCTGAGATATTGAAGCAAGGGTTGATCTGTCCAAGCTAAAGCCCTTTCGGCTTCCCACTCTTACTTGTAAAGAAAAAAGGATTGGACACAACGCTTTTGCACTGATTACCGGAAACTCAATGAATCAACAGTGAAGGACAGGTTTGTAGTTCCTACGATTGATGGCATACTCGATGAATTAGGAGGAGGGCGATTCTTTTGCAAGTTAGATTTGCGTGTTGGATACCACCAAATTTGAGTTCATGATGCTAATATGCACAAGACTGCATTCAAGACTCACTTAGGCCATTACGAGTATTTGGTGATGTCGTTTGGCCTATGCAATGCACCCGTTATCTTCCAAGCGGCCATGAACAACATATTATGATATGTTGGATAAATATGTATTATGATATCAAAATAAGTGTGGATTTCATTTGTTCAACAAAGTCTTTTAGGAGGCTTCTCCCAAGCACGAGCTCTCGGATCTTCTTTCTCCACAATTCCTTCTCCCTGTAAGGTTCGTCCCCCAAAGGCCGATTTTAGAAGAAGACATTGATCTTGGGAAACGGAAAGAACAAAGCAAAAGAGTCGTTGATCATAGCCGATCATTTCCTTAAAATCACCTGAAGTACTCCAACTCTATTGAGTACCTCTCTCACTCGTTGATCAAGGTCTGCTCTAACACTCAGGAGGAGCTTTGCATCAGCAGTATATATGTAATTTTCAATTGCAAAAGTCCATGTGAAATGCTACCCGACTTCTGCTCAATGACAAAAAGATGCTATTGAACATGTCCACAATTACAGGCTCAATTTGTTAATAGATCATTCATGTTAACTTTTGAATTAAGTTAATAAAAATTAAATTATTATTATTTAAATAAATAAATTATATTAAATATATCAATAATTAATACTTATCACTAGTAAGATAAAACTACAAAATAACAATTAATAAATATTTTAATTATTATTTTAAAAAAACGCTGACACAAACCCAAGCCAAGGACTTGGTGAGTTGGTTTTTGAAATAACCAAGACAAATTCATTTTTTTTTAACTTAGCCGAAAAATGACCCCACGAGGGATTCATGGGGTGGGCACAGCTGCACGGAATAAGCTCAACATGCTGTGAGCAAAGCAAGTTCTATGTGCGTACTGTGCCCTCACTCTGCGTAAAGGAGGATTTTACTACGGAATCAACCGTCGCGGATGAACACCTCTAAGTAGGGGATATGTACTATCTTATGCTAGTGGAGGTTGAATTCGAGACCATTTTAGGGTTCTCAGTAAAGATTTAAAGTTAGTTTGAAATAAGTGGATATAAATATATATATATTTTTTAAAATCTTAACTTAGGTTTTGCAATTGTTTCACCAATTCATTATACTTTTTTTTTTAACCTGACAACACTTATTTCATTAAATTATTAAAAAAAATCAAGAAAGTGGTCATTAGAAAATAACTAAACACTCTTAACATATTATCATTCAAATTTATTCATATTTCTTATTTACTCGTCCTGTCATCTGTGCAAATCTTCAAGTTGCAGCTTTGCACATACAATAAAACAAAGAGCAGAGAGTCAAATAATATAAGCTTCATCGGCCAACCTCGGAGTGACCCGGGCCTTCAGTGGACTAACCCGTGGTAAAGTCAACCCAAAGTCCTCTTCCATATCCAAATTCTCAGAAGTCAACCCCTCAGGTAAAAACCAATCGAAGGCATGCACTAAGCTCGCCACCGCCAAAGTGCTCATCCTCATCCCCAGCCTCATTCCAGCGCATATCCGACGGCCAGCACCGAACGGAATCAGCTCGAAGTGGCCTCCCTTGACATCCACGTTCGCATGCTTCCCACCGGGCAGGAAGCGACCAGGGTTAAACTCCAGCGGACAAGACCAGATCTCAGGATCTCGGGATATGGACCAGATGTTGATGATCAGTGTGGAGCCTTCAGGGATGTGAAAACCAGAGACTTCACATGGCTCTGATGAGAGATGAGGGAGTGCAAGAGGGACTCCTGGGTGGAGTCGGAACGTCTCCTTCATGATGGCTTGCAAGAGAGGGACGTTAGCAAGGTCGCTCTCCGACACAAGTCGGGAAAGACCGACAACGGAATCCAGCTCCTTCTGCGCCGCCACGAGGATGTCCGGGTGCCGGAGAAGCTCAGCCAGCGCCCACTCCACAGTGTTTGATGTCGTGTCGGACCCTGCTGTGAATAAATCCTGAAAATTAAACCATCCCTATAATCAATTAACCGCTAAGAAATAGTGAAAATATAATAAAGAAGTATATATCACCGTGAGCAAGGCTTTGATGATGGTATCATTGAGCTTAGCTTCTTCTTCATCTCTATTATTGGTCTCCTTCAAACGTAAGAGCATACTAAGAAAATCTTCACCTTCACCAACTCCACGTATACCGACCACACTCTTGTGCTCCTCCATGATCTTGCTGATGATATCATCGTACCAACGGTGTATCCTCTTCATCTTGAGTATTATCCCACGCACGTCCAGCGCCTTCAGAAATGGGATGAAGTCTTCGATGTTGAAGGCGGCGGAGAGCTTCAAGATCTCTACGAGCACCTTCTTAAACTCGCCACCATCTGGCCCGTCCTCCTCCTCGAACACCCTCCTCTTCAACAAGGTCCTGGTCAACGCGTTAGTCACTGAAGCATTCACCTCTTTTCCGACATTCAACACTGCACCCTCAGCTTGTCGGAGTCTACCGGCAAGCAGCGCCACCTCTTCCTGGCGAACGTGTCGCAGGTCATCGAGGGCTTTAGTGGAGAAGAGGTGGAATGTACACAGGCGGCGGAGCATGCGCCACCGCGGGCCGTAGGGAGAGAACACAAGGCTTTGATGGTTGTAGGCCATGTACTCGGCGGCGGAGTTCTGTGGCCGGTCAGAGAAGTTGGTGTCGAGAGAGCGTAAGAATTGTGAAGCCACGCTGGCTGAGGATGCGACCACGACGGTCACTGAGCCGAGCCGGAGCCGAAAGAGAGGGCCATAGGTTTTGGAGAGGGTGTGCAGTGTTTGGTGAGGCTTGGAGCCGAGCTGGGGGAGGTTGCCAAGGATTGGCCAACCTCTTGGACATGGTGGCAGTGGAGGCTGGTGGTCAGCTTTGTTCTTGCTCTTCTTCTTATCATTGAAGAAGAAGAAGAGGAGAGAAGAGAGAAGAAGGGTGATAAATAGTAGTAGGATAGAAGCCATGGTTACCATTGGTTTGTGTTTGGATTGCTTATAAAACTACCAATGTTACTTACAATTATTTGAGTTAGACGCAAGATTATAGCATGCTTAATCTAAAATTTTTTATTTTAAGTAACACTACTCATATAAAGGAGTTAAATTTATGAAATCGGTTTTCCAAATGAATTTTAAATTTTTTAGAGTGGGATCATCACTGAGCATATTTCAAAGGGCAAAATATCTAAAGCCACTTTATTATTGCCAGTTTCTGTGGTGGAGTTTAATAGTTTGACTTGGGCATTGAGCGGTGGCTCTTGGATCCCTGTAATTGACAAATTAGGTTTCGCATTTGAATTGCTCACTAGTTTAACATTATCTTGAAGGAAGTTCCAACTCTTTTAGATGGAACGGACGTGTGCAGATACTTTTGTGTTTGATTTGTGTCACTGTGGAAAATATCCATCAATTTTGAATGGATAATTAGCATAGTTCAAATAGATTAGGTGGAAATTTGGATAATAAGTCATCTAATGGAGGGGAATGAAACTCTAATAACCTCAAGATCTAATGAGGAAGCTAGAAAGAGATCTTTAATACCCAAGTAAAAGATGAAACCTTTCTTTTGGAATCTCTTCCTCTCCCTTTCTTTGGCTCTAGATTTCTCTCTCAAGTCTAACTTGACCATTGAAGAGTTCCCACAAGCACATGCGGTTGGATTCCTATTCCACCACTGTTCTCTCCTCTTTCAAAACAGATTTGATGTCAAAATTGATCTTATATGGAGTTCTTTTACATGAGGCCGATGGGACTTGGAAGGAGAAACAATGGCCAGATCTCTCCCTCAAAAGGTCAATAGAATTCCCACCATTTATGACCCATCTCTCTTAAATGTATGAAACACAAATTTCTATTTTTTATTAATAAATAAATAATTAAATTAGGTGATATAAAAGATAATTTGGGATGAAAACAAATAAAAATCCTAGATCATAGAGCAAATATTAATGGTATCAAGATTCCCATCTCTAGCACCCCAAAGACATCAACAGAACATTTTCTATGATAGTTTATTTTAAAGGCATGTTATTTTATAAAAGATAAAACCTATTAATGATTTTTTATTATGTATTTGTTACGTCCCAAACCCAACTGGGACATCGACAGACCGGCCGCATATGTGTGGGATCGACCCCACTGCGTATGCAAGGCCTTATAACTTGTTTACAATTACTATACACTGGATAATACAATTCATATTACTAATAATAAAAGTCAAACTCTAAGTTCAACATTCAATTAAAGCCACATAACATATGGAAAGGTTTTACAAAATACTCTGAATTTATTCCACATAATGAAATTCAAGTCCAAAATAACAAAAGAAAAGTACTAATAAGTGAGCAAGGGTCATGGCACTCTATCTACCCTCAACTACCTACTACTCTGGATCTGAAAAAAAAATATTCAGAGATTAATAAGCTTGGGAGCTCAATAAGTATTCACTAATTAAAATAATAAACCATGCAGAGTTTTAATATAAGAAGCAAAACTTAAACAAAAACAACAAAAGAAAAAAAAATTCAAAACTAAGGCAATAAATTGCAAGAATTAGGGTTTCTGAAGTTATCGTAAAAGCATACGTATCAGAAGGTTTGTTTTATACTCAAAATGCTAGAGTCTCCCAAACATATTATGACCACTAACAATCCCGGTGGTATGGGTCAGAAACATAAGGTTGTTATTATAATCAGACAACAAGGAAACTCATAAGGTTATTAGTGTAACCGATAGCACGGGTTGAATTAGTTCATAACAGATATATGTCGACATAGTTAATGTTTAAATCCCATTGACAAAGGGTAGAACATAGACAATTTGGAGATGTACACGAAAATCAGAATAAATATCGCAGTGAATAAGTCATAACAAACAGGAATAACTTTGTCTCAAAGTGTTTCAAGCAGGCATATATCAATAGTTCTAAACTGAACATACATGCATGGTTCCTTGTACAAAATAGATTGCTTAGGATTTTCTTTTAGAAATGTCCGATAAAAGTCAATAGTCTATCACTGATAGCGCAAATAATTTCTAAACAATATAATAATAATAATAATAATAATAATAATAATAATAATAATAATAATAATAATAATAATAATAATAAGTTAATTTAATTCATAGGTGGACTACTTACCTGACTAATTAAATCCCAAAACAAATTTCCTAGTTTCCACGAGAATTTTAAGCTTACTGAAAAGGTCCTAAAAGAACAGAGAATAAATCCTATAAGATTCGGACACTCTAACTAAAATTTCTAAAATATGATAATTCCTACAACCCAACCCCAAACATTAAAATTCAAAAGACCAAAACCGAATACATTAAAGACTCTACAGGTATCCATTCAATTAGACACAAGACACGGTAGAAACACCATATCTCTTTCGATAAATTTAAAGAATATAACAATTTAAAATACAATTAAATCAAAAATACAAATAGGAACTAATTAAAATCAAATACAAATCAAAACCCAATAAATATATACAAACATACAAGAAAAACAACACCAATGTACAGATCCATTAAACCTTAATCAAATCCACCATAAATCCCCAGCAAGAAACGAGAGAAACCTTAGAACTACCCTTAACCCTAGATATGGGAAGGATCATGTTGAACTTACCTCTAAAACACGAATCCCAATAGATGAGGCCCCCGTTGGCGGCGTTCAGCCGATACTGACTCAGATATATATGTTCAACGTGAGAAAAAAGTGACGGCAATGCTCGTTTGAGAAAAAGAAGGAAAGAACTAATGTTTTTTTAAAATGGCAGAAATAGATTTTTTTGCAAAAAGACTCCCATGTAAAATATAATTACATGCGGACCTTATGGCAAAATTCTAAAACCTCAAAATAATGGGTTTTATAGTAGTGATTAACAACAAAACAAGGTTTTCTTTCCCAAATGTATATACAAGCTAAAAGACTGCAAAACGAAAACTAGCATAATGGGCCATGTACAATGAGCAATATAACTAATTATACAACTTTCTTTTCTAAGTTATGAAACTTAAAAAAATAAAATAAAACAAAAATATTAAAAAAAAAATTAGCGTAATGGAGCAAGTGCAATTAGTTATATACTATGTTGAGTTGTTGACGATAAAACCAGGTGATCCTCGGCATCAGGCACGGTCTCTTGATCAACGGTTAAATTTGTATTGGGTTGGGGTCACCGGGATCACTGGAGAAGTCGTCAGCAACCAACACTTAGAACAAGAAAAGTGAAACTCGAAGCGGCTAGGCCGCCCGAAGGAGCTCACGCCCAAGTTAGAGGAGTGGATGGTGGATAATCGAAGAAGACTAGAGATTTGGGTTCTCAAAAGTTGCTTACCTTTGCTTGTAGAGCCATTACCGGGATTTTGACTCCACGATCAATGTGTTGCCATCATGTCCCAACTCCTGCCCAGAATCTCTCATGTCCGTTGTCGACCCGGGCAACTATTATTCCTTATTGGGGTGGGCACCTCGGGATAGGTGTTTGATTTGTCTGTGGGATCCAACCACGTGTACGCTCGGATTGAAGCCACGGGTCTGTCCAAATCCAATCCTATCATCATAATCCAATAAAGTTTTCCTTTCTAAGTAAAACTTAAGTAGAATTAAAAAAAAACTAATTAATTATGCAATATATTTTGTTATATATTATAAATATATTAATATTGTCCAATAATAATTTAAGTGTTTTCATGAAAGCTTTTACTTGCATACCCATATAAAGCTTGGAAATTGCTTAAATACCCCTGTAAAAATGCTATTTGCTTGCATATCCCCGTAAATCAACTATTTTTGCTTATATGCCCCTATGGTTAAGTTGCCCCTTGACGGTGTTAAATCAATAGATGGAATGGGGGCAAATTACTAAATTGGGTTTGCTTATATACCCTTCTAATTTTTTTTAAAAAATTTTATAGATATTATTTATTTTATAGATGAGAAAGTAGGGTTGGAAGTCAAAATTATTAAAAATGAGGGTAATTGTGTAATTTTTCAACCATGGCTAACTTTAAACTATAATTAACTCTGAAAAAACTAACGGTGACTAACGGTAACTAACGGCGGGGGTATATAAGCAAAAAATATTAGTTTTAGAGGGGTATGCAAGCAAATTGCATTTTTGTAGGGGTATTTAAACAAATATATGGTTTTGGAGGGGTATGCAAACAATTTTAAAAGAGATATCCGGTAGTATGTTGTTATTTGCACAATGAAATGATGGGTCTCTCCCAGAAATAGAAAAATTGTCTTATGACGTCTTTTAACTTTTAATTGGAAGAAGTTTCTTTTGACATCTTATAAATAGAGGAGTCCTAGATCGAAAATACTATCTTTGATCTGTCATTAATCTCCTTATATATATTATTTTATAAATGTTTATAATTTAAAATGTAAAAAGTCATGTAAAAGGTTTATACTTAAGATTCATGAACTGTTAAATATTTAGAAATGTACGTTAAGAATGGGTATTATAAATCTAGAACAACAACAACAACAACAACAACTATGCCTTAATTCCATACTAGATGAGATCAGCTATATGAATTTCCCGCAAGCGCTGATCTTGCGGGGGTGCATCTAGTGGATGACGGTGACCTCGCAGGGGTCTCGTTGCATGAGGACGGCTGGGACGGTGATGTGCCCCCCTCAAGGGGTTGGAGCTCGAAGGGGAGGCCAAGGGTGGAGGCGAAGTTGGTGAGGCGACGGCTGGTGTCTTCGAGCAGTTCGATGGAGTAGCTGAGGCCGGTGATTCGAAAGGACCGGATCTTGGCTAGGCGCGACACGAGGATGTGGAATAGGCCCTGCATTACATCTAGATCGATGATTTGCACGCGATCCTCCCCTTCCAAGAACTTGAAGATTGCCTGGTTCGCCGTGAAGTGCAAGAACTTTACTAATGGCGAGATCGAGTTGTAGGATTGGAACGTCTGCGAGATCAGCTGGCTCTGCTCCATCGTCAGCGACTTCAGCGTCAAGAATGCGTAGGTCCCGAGGAACAAGCTCACTATGCGGGCGTTCAAGCCCTCGGTAAAGTACCCCGCCACGCTCTCCAACGACTAGTCGAATAGGGACGCAAGCTCGGAGATCTCCGGCAGGATGTCTCTGGCATCAGTGAGGCAGTCCATGGTGACCGCCTCCGCGTACTGGAGGAGCAGTCCGAGCAGTAGGAGTCCCCGTGACTCCACCCCTTTCCGACCTTTCTCCGCAACAAGCGCTGCCCCATCGTCTTCATCCTCCATCGATGACACCGCAACCATATCCAGGAGGTACGGCTTCTTCCTCTCCCGATCATCATTGTTGCAGTGGAGCTCATCGGAGGCCTCACGCACATCGATGACAAGGATGGCGAGAAAGAGGAAGACGGGCAAAGGGAGAGGAAGGGGCGGCGGAGGGGAAGGGAGAGAGAGATGATAGGATTAGGGTTTGGGTTTAATTAATTAGTTGTTAATTATGTTATTTAGTATCTTAAACAAGATTTAATATCTTAAACATGGTTTAATATTTTCAGGATATTTCAATCTTATTATATTAATAAAAAATGTCAGGCATTAGTGGAAGGGATCGGTTTTTCCTGAAAGATATAATAGAGGGACCTAATTAGGACAATTGAGAATAGAGAGACTAAAATGACAAGATTAGTAAACCACATGGACTACTCAGGTTATTTGACCACTTATAAAACCTAAAAATCATAAAGTTTTAAATACTAAACCACAATCAAACAAGATAGGCTTGATGGGCTAATCTTGGCATGGGCCGGGCTACCAAAGGAACGGCCCGTTGTAAAGTAAGCCCAAAGTCCTCCTCCATGTCCAAAGTCTCAGGAGTCAGACCATCAGGCAACGCCCAATCAAACCCATGCACTAAGCTCGTCACCAGCAACGTCACCATCCTCAGTCCCAGCCCCAGTCCGGCGCATATCCGGCGGCCGGCGCCGAACGGGATAAGCTCGAAGTGGGCCCCCTTCAAGTCTATGTCAACGTGGTCCCCGCCAGGGAGGAACCGACAAGGGTTGAACTCGAGCGGGTAAGACCAGACCTCAGGGTCTCGAGCTATGGCCCAGACGTTGACCAGGAGGGTAGCGCCGGCGGGGATGTGGAAGCCGGAGACTTCGCAGGGCTCGGCGGCAACGCGAGGGAGGGAGAGAGGGGTTGATGGGTGGATTCGGAATGTCTCTTTGATGATTGCTTGCATGAGTGGGAGCTTGGCAAGGTCTGTCTCTGAGACGAGCCGGGACCGGCCGACAACGGAGTCTATCTCGGCTTGGGCGGCGGCGAGGATGTCCGGGTGGCGGAGGAGCTCCGCCATCGCCCACTCCACTGTGCTTGCTGACGTGTCAGTCCCAGCAGTGAACAAGTTCTTCAATAATAAACACATATTAAAAAGGTTACTTCAATATATGTACAGGAAGCTACTTGTTTTTGTTCAAACGTGTCAACATTTATTATGGATGCAAAAAGTGAAAAATATAATACATGCAAAAGTAAATACATAGACAGAAGGACATATTTGGAAAGAGAAAAATATACGCCTAAATAGATACACATGGGAATGAGAAGAATACATGTAGGTAGGGCTGTGAACGGGCCAACTTTGATCGGGAGAGGCCCAGTTCGAATTCAACTCGAAATAGCTTAGCTTAAGCTCGAGTTTGGCTCAAACTCGAAATTAACTCAAACAAATTTGCTCGAATTCGACTCGATTTTAATTTCAAAAGTTCGAGCTCAACTCGATTTAGCTTGAAATTAAGAACTTAATTATAATTTTGATTAAGCTTAAAATTAAAAATTTATTTATAAATTATTTTTTTATATTATATATTATATATTAATACTAAATGTTATTTTTTTTATTTATATATTATATTAGTTATTAATAGTTATTAATATTTATATTATATATTAATATATTAATATTAAATTTCGAATTTTCAAGCTGTGCTCAAGCAAGCTCGACTCGAAATTGAAACTCAGGCTCAAAATTTTGAGCCAAGCTCGAACTTTCACCGAGAGCTTAAGTTACTCACAAACAATTTGATAATTTGACAGCCCCTACATGCAGGTGCAATATAAATAGTAAATACACAACATAGCAGGAAGCATGAGAAAAATACATGCATGCGAAGGAAGCATGGAAAAGTAAAAGATTCATTCATAGAAAAGTAAACAAAACGTCAGAAAGACTTCTATACCCATACCTAACAAAGCAGATAAGTCTATATGTAGGAGAAACAACATACACTAGAAAGACTTGTCATCGTGTACCATAAAAAAAAGGATGGCTTGGTACGTCAACCCTGGTCCCTGCCATAACTATGGTTGACAAACTTCTTTTTTTTTAAATAAATAAATAAATAAATTATAATCTAAAAACCAAGAATTTAGTATATAATTAACCAAAATTAATCATAAACACGTAGTACTAGTACTCACCAGGAGCAAAGCCTTGATGTCAATATCCGTGAGCTTAGCCTCCTCATCGCCATCACCGTCCTCCTTCAACCCTAAAAGCATGGAAAGAAGATCTCCACCACCACTTCCAACCTTCATCCTATGCTCCTCCATGATCTTGTTCAAGAAATCATCATACCTTCTATGCAACCTCTTCATCCTCCCCACCACCCCTTGCACGTCCAATGGCCTCAGCCAAGGCACGAAGTCACCCACGTTGAACACTCCGGCGAGCTTCATGAGCTCCACCACCATCTCCTTAAACTCACCACCACCACCCTCCTCAAACACCCTTCTCCCCAACATGGCCCTTGCCAGAGCGTTCGTCGCGCATGCGTTCACCTTTTTCCCTAAGCTCACCTCCATTCCTCGAGCTCCGGCGAGCTCACCGGCCAGCAGCTTCACCTCGTCCTCTCTAACGTGCCGTAGCTGGTCGAGAGCTTTGGTGGAGAAGAGGTGGACGGAGCACAAGCGGCGGAGCATGCGCCACCGAGCGCCGTAGGGAGCGAACACTAGGTCTTGGTAGTTGTAGGCGACGTGCTCGGCGCCGGAGTTGGGAGGCCGGTTAGAGAAGTTGGCATCGAGGGTGCGGAGGAACTGAGCGGCTACACCGGCGGAGGACGCGACCACGACGGTCACGGAGCCGAACCGGAGCCGGAAGAGAGGGCCGTATGTTTTGGAGAGGGCGTGGAGTTTTTGGTGTGGCTTCGAGCCGAGCTGAGGGAGGTTGCCGAGTATTGGCCAGCCACTTGGACATGGTGGCAGTGGAGGCTGGTGAACTTTGTTCTCGTTCTTCTTCTTATCAATGGAGAAGAAGAAGAAGAAGAAGAAGGAGAAGAGAGAGGAGATGAGAAGGGTTGTGAGGATGAGGATGAGTGGAGACATTGTTTGTGCTGTGTTTGTGATTAGAGTGGATGGTATGGTTAGGGTTTTATAGAAATTTGTTATTATTAATTTGTTAGAGATAAAAATATATATATATTTTTTATATAGATAGATATTTTTTATTTGCATTTGGCATTACCCAGTGTAGTCATGGTTATGTGGGAAAAGTCTTGTTGTTAGTCTTGGGAATATCCACGAAACCGACACATGGGTAAAAGATAACTATATCTTTACCTCGAGATATGAAATATATCCTCCCATCCTAGTTTCAAAGTTAATTCATAAATATGTTTCAAGATATGTTTTCCTTACACCAATATGTAGCTACTGTTTACCCACGTCTTGGTTCTGTGGTTACTTCTATGGAACCGAAACCATGAGAGCACCAAGATCTTCTTCATTTTCTATTTTTTGGTTTTTTTTGCCAATGTATTTATCTCATCATCTTATTTTCCCTTAAGTTAATTTCATTGGTTAACAATGTTTCTTTTTTCATAATTTTCAAAGAATAAATAAATACAAGATTAGATATTAATTGCTTCATTCTTAGTATTGCATAATATATTTCTAGTTTTTTCATAATTTCTTTGGAGGCAAAGTACACTAAAAATTTTGCCTTGTTTATGCACCCACGTGGCTTCATATGAGTCTTGTGTTTCACCTACTTTTTTGATTTTTTTGGAATTTAGTGTTTCACCTACTTTGTTTGCATCAAAACAGAAAAGTTTGCACTTTCTATTATCCCTGCCCCATCCTCTAGCGGCCTAGCCACACAATCTAACAACCAGGAACTTATTTTTAAATATTTTAAAAACAAGATTTTGTTTTCAAAATTAATTCTAAAATTGCTTATAAATATTTAAATCGAATCTTGTATGTCACTTTTTGATACGAGCTTGCACCATCATCCATCAGAGATCATTGAGGATCCACAACCCCCAGCTGGGGATGAGGACAGTCAGCCTGATAATGAGGGAGGTACCAATGAACGGAGAGGATCACGTCGCGTCTCGAGGCAACCAACCTGGGTCCGAGATTACGTGATTGGGCGTCCAGCTTGAACCAGCTTGAATTGAGCACTGGTCACACAACGTAATTACTACCTTTGTCGTATTAGGAAGGAGTAGATATTGTGGTCCTAGGTTGTTATGGGTATTAATAGTGATGTAACGTGATTAATGCCTTCCTTTATTGTTTCTTTTAGTCTTGCTTATAAAGACTAGGGTATGCTGTAAGAACTTATCAGAACAATTATGAAAAGCCTTCTCTTGTTATTCTCTACCATTGCTTCTCTTCTTTCACTCTTCTAGGAGCCTAGATGCGCTCGAAGCGTGCCTCGACCTTAACACTGGTGCTTTCATTGAGAGTCCTTACGCCAGCACATGTAGGAATCCAATCTCCTGGCCGCCATCAAGGCCATCCAATCCCAGCTCGACACCCACTCCCTCACTCTTCACCAGCACATCGACTCCGTGGACTCTCGGTTCAGGGACCTCCGTAACCAACTCCGACAAACCACCGACCAAGGCAGCTCCCCAACTCAACCATCACCCCCTCAACCGTCGACGGAACTCGCGGCCGCAGAACCAGACCTTAGCCCGTTCCTCCGGAATCTCAAGATGGATATGCCAAAGTTTGATGGCTCCAACGTAGCAAGTTGGTCTTTCCGCATTGAAGAATCCGCATTGAAGAATTCTTTGATCTCCACCACACTCCCTCGTCTGTTTGGATGCTCATGGCCTCCTTCCTAATGGAGGGCCGCGCGTCCTCGTGGTTCCAGTGGATGAAGGAAAACCAGCTTCTTACCACCTGACCCACCTTCTTATTGCATCTGAAACAACGATTTGGGATGTCAATGTTCGAAGACCACCAAGGCAACCTCTCCAAGCTCGCTCAAACATCGACAGTCGCTGAATTTCAGTCCAACTTCGAGGAAATTATGAACAAGGTACAGGGTATCTTTGAACCCCTGCTTATTTCCTTCTTTATCGCTGGGTTACGTCCTGATCTCCGGCGAGAGTTACTCCTTACTCGATCCTCCTCGCTCATAGGAGAGTTATCCCTTGCCCGCGCTTATGAAGCTCGAACGGTGGAAGCAGCACATGATCAACGTACCTGGCCTAAAGGGCCACCCAAGCCTCCCTCAACTTTACCTACTCCAATCAAACCCGCACCCGCCCACCAAACACCCCAGTTCTTTCCTCCATTACCACCACCTGCCAGCTCCATAACACCTCCTACACCACCACTACCTCTACACCATTGCTCCCCTCTAGCTTCCCCATACCCCTTACCCATCCAACGCATGTTACCGGCTGAGCTGCATGACCGGCGCGCCAAGGGACTCTGCTATAATTGTGACCAAAAATACTTCGCTGGCGACCGTTGCAAAAGTAAGTTTCTTCTCCTCTTGGGCACAGCGGACGATGATCCGGATGACCCTTCGAATGACCCACCCAATGACATCTGCCCCCCAACAAATGAAGACGTAGTGATCACCGGCAACATCTCCAACCTTCACACAATGGCAGGTCAAAGCAATTATGTGGGATCGAAAATACCCGCCTGGCATCGTGTTTGTGAAGAGACACCAGGCGATTTATCGAATCACAAATGTCGTATTTTTTTATTTGTGGGTTCTTCCATTCCTAATAGAGGCAAGCCTCTATTATTAATTACCCCAGACAAAGTCTTGGGAACCTCCGATTAAGGGCAAACGTACAAGTAGAGACAATGAATAAAAATTTCATTTTATTGCAGAAACATAATAATTTATATAAATATGAATATATATTTTATTTATTTATTTATGACGCCGCCTTCCGCCTTGGAATATGTGCTTCATCACTTTTGGATTTGTGCTGCTTTGGTTGCCTCAAGATGCCAAATTAGCCACCGCCTTAAGTTTTGTGCCGCCTTTAATATTTATGACTTATCAATCGCCCTGAGATGAATGTTCCATCACCACCTCGAGAATCGTATAAGCTGCCTCGAGATGACACCGCCTTAAAATTTTCGTTTTATAGACCATCCCGAGATGAATATTTCATCGCCGCCTCGAGATACATGTCGCTTGAAATTTATGTTTATCGACCACCTTTGAATACCGTTTTGAGATTTATATTTCATCGCCCGCTTCAGGATATATGCTCCATCATCATCGTGTTGTTTTGGGATATGTATTCTATTGCATTTCCACTCAAGATAATTTAAATCCATTTTTTATTATGAAATCAGCCCACCTTTTCTTTTATTAAATTTATTTTTATTTTCAATATTGTTATCATTTTTTTAGAAAATGTAGGCCCAAACCTATCTTGCCCTTTTTATTATATATATATATATATATATATATATATATATATATAGAGAGAGAGAGAGAGAGAGAGAGAGAGAGAGATGGGCCCACCAAAGCCTCTCTCTCTCTCTCTCTCTCTCTCTCTCTCTCTCTCTCTATATATATATATATATATATATATATATATATATATATATATATATGTTGGTGCAAAAATTGGATCAAACCCCAATTTCGACCGACACTTTGAATTTATATTGAAATGGAAAGGAGTAGAATCAGAGAATCAAGAGATCAAAGAGAAAAACTCAGAAAGTAAAGGAGGCTCAGCAAATAACGTGGAAAACCCCAAAATGGGGAAAAACTACCTGGCCATCTCCATGGGAGATGAAATTCACTAGATCTTTCACCATGATTACAAGATGAAGCTCCATTGATGAGCTTGAAAGAGAGAAAATTCGAGAAGAGAAGAAGGAGGAGATGGAATGAAGCTTCAGTCGCCAGAGAGACAGGGCTTCGCCGGATCAGAAATTAGATGCTTTTCTACTGTGGAGCATGGGTATTTATAGGGTCTGGAGACTGGGGTGAAGCTTGGAGAAGAAGCCACTGAATTCTAGCACGTGGGAGCTAGCTCAGCACTCCAGCTCAACTAGTCCAGCTCGGCATCCTTCTAGAAGCTTCTAGGCCTGTGCCGCAGACATCTTAATCGCTAACCGCTTCCCAAAATTTTGCCTAACTGCTTTCAGAATCGACCGAAGCTTCTAGAAGATTTTGAGAAATCTCATGTCATGAACTGCTAGAAGAGTCGAAGGTGGTTGACCTCTACGTGAGTTGCCGAGGTCCTCCAAGAGGACCTCGGAACTTATAACGTTTTCCGAGGTGGAGGAGCTCGGCCACGTAGAGAGGAAGTAAACCATGTGCTACAAGGACGCTGGCCACGCGTGATGTGCACGTGCACGGCTATCATTATGTGCGCGTGTCTTCATTTATAACCACTCTATCATCAGTCCCCCCTCAAGTATGCTTGCGATGAGCTCGGAAGATGAATGAATACCTTCGTGAATCTTCTGGCAAAGTCAGCTAAGCATACTGAGTCATTGGAGGATTCATTCCTTTTGCTGATGTTTTCCAAGATACTCCGGGTTATGTAGTAGCAAGTGTCACTTTCGATGAACACCAGTTGCATTCAATGCTAGCCGCCTGCACGACTTCCAATAACCTCTTTTCTCTAGTGACGGTATGGTGTGCAACAATGTATAATAATGGGCATGTCTTTCACGGTCCACGTGGCATTCATCCGTGGCGGCTCTATAGGTAGCGATCCCTATCCGTTAGATGAAGTGGACAGGTGTTTTCTGGAGATTATTCTGTTTTCAAATGAATCCATCTGAGCTGTTGGATATCTCACGCGCCCTTCAAATACCATTAAATATTGCGTTGGAGTTCCCGACGCAACTGCTCATCTTCTTCTCCTTCTTCTTCAAACCCTGACGGCGGAAACTGCAACTTATCCTTTCTTGCGATTCTCCTGTTCTTTCTGAAAATCCTCAAGGTATGGCTTCTTCTTCTCGCGCTGTTCCTTCTACTAGCAACGTAGGTGCAAAACGTAGCAAAAGGCAGTTTCCTTGTTCCGATTCATACCCGAGCATTCTTCATTAGGAGGAAGTTGATGCTGTAACCAAATACTAAAAGATTAGCTATAAGAACCTCCAACCCGAAATCAGGTTGCCTGATCCTTTTGATAGAGCGAGTTCCGGTAGGGAAGGTGAACTCGTTATCTATGTAGATGCATTATTAGGAGGACTCCGACTCCCCTTCCCTCCTCTTTTCCTTGAAATTTTCCAATCCTTCAATGTCTGTCCATCTCAATTAACCCCAAATTCTTGGAGATGCCTTTGTGGGTTTGTAACTGTATGCCTTGATCGCCGAGTTACTCCTATATTGTCTTTGTTTGAGGCACTATTTTGCCTCAATAGGGAGTCCAATACGGATTGGTACTTCTTTGGCGCGAGGCCTGATAGACGTTTCTTAGGTCCTGTACCGACCTCCATTAAGAGATGGAAGGAGAGGTTCTTCTTTGTTTCCATAGAAGGGGGTTTCGGAGTTCGGACTGAGTGGGGAGCACCTCGGACTCAAGTGTTAAGTAGGGAGAAGCTCTCCAAAAGAGAGACACGTTATCTCAAGAGATTGCGAGAGTGCTCCCAGATTCCTCCTGACCTCTTCTTGACTAACAAAATCTTACGGAGGAGTGGACTGTTTTTAGCGAAGGGTAGGAACTGTCATACTTTTGTTGTTCTTTTCCAAATTACTTCTTTCTGTCGCTAACCAAACTTCTTTTTTGTACCAGGTGAAGGTATGGAAGCTTCTAAGTGTGCTAAATCTTTGTTGGATAAAGCCCAAGCTCATGCCGAGAAGCTCAATACTGCTAGTCTGGAGAAGCAGAAGAAAACTGAGCTCCGGAAGAAGGCAACAAGTGAAGGGCCCAGAGCGGAGAACGTCAACGAGCCTGTGGCTGTTGAAGAATTGTCCACACCTTATGGGGATAATGAGTCTTCAGTCCCCTCTCAAGCGATGGAGATCGAACCGCCTACACATCATGAGACAGCTTCAAGGAAAAGAGGTCGAGATCCGGAAGAAGTTGTTGAAGGCGAACCAGCTCGAAAGATAGTGAGCAGAAAGAAACAAGTTGTTTCTAAAGGGAAGAAGAAACAACCTGAATTAGCTTCACGACCTAATTCTAAGAGGGTTTTGGCCATCTCTCCTTTATCTGCACACATCCCTGCTGAGAAGGACACCTCTGCTCGTGATGCTACCAGTGAATCTCATCGCGGTAGTGAAGGAGGAGATTCATATGGACAGAGGAATTCTGCAGAACCTTTCCCTCCTATTCCTACTGAAGAAAATATTTTTGGACACATTCCTGATCTTCCAGAGATTCTCAGAGATTTCGTGAAAGACGAGGTTGAGGTCATTGGGGTTTCCGAAAAAGTGAATACTGACCCCACTATCAACTATGACCCCAGTCGGGATTCGAGTCACTCGACCAACCCGTCCTTCTTCAAGTTTCCGAGCTTGTGGCCCCAGTTTTTCTGAAGGTTCTAAGGGATCATCTCATGTGGATCCAAGACAAGGGATCTTGGTCAACTATCCCGAAGTTGCTGCTTCAGTGATCAAGTCGGTTTTGCCAGAAGAAATCGAATCTAGACTTGGACGATTATCACGACTTGATCTTGCCGAACTCTTCCGCCTCCAAGGGCTTTCCGTAAGCGTTTCTTTATCTTGAATTCATTCTTGATTTGGACAAATTCTGAACTTATTGTATCTTTGTTTACAGAACTTGTTTCTTAGCCATCGTGCCGCGAGCATTTTGGAAGAAGAGGAAGAGAATCGGGTATCTCTACATACAGAATACCTCCGGAAGAATAGGGACTTAGAAGCTGAAGTTGCTCGACTGAATTCGGAATTAAAGAAAAGTTCTGAAGAGAAGGCTCTCCTCCTTGTTGAGAAAGGCAAAGTAGAAACCGTGCTTCATTAAGCCAATGAGAAGGCCGAGAGACATGTAAATAAGGAGCTCAAGGCTAAGGGGAGGATCTCAGATTTGGAGAAGGAGGTCGCTGAACTGGAGGCAACTAACTCCGAGCTTCTCAAAGATAAGGGAGTAGCTGAAACCAACTGTTCTTTTGCTAAGGCAAAATTTTTGAAAGCTAAGGAAGAAGCTGAAGTCCTTTCTCTGGAGATGTCTTCAGTGCGGGCTATCGCCGAGGTCCTTGAGAAGGAAAATGGCGAGCTTCTTATGCAATTAAAGGAGAATAGCTCTTCATTGATGGCCGTTACCTCGGAGAAGGATATTCTAAAGAAAGACTGTGAGAATATCTCTGTCAGGTTGGAGGCTTGTCAGAAATCACTTTCTGAAAATGAAGACAAAGTGAAAGAACTGGAGAAAGTTTGTGCTGAAGCTTCTCAAGTAACAGAATCAGCTCTTGAAGAAGCTCGAGATGAGGGGAGGGAAGAGAGTTTTCCCGTTTTGAAGGAGTTCGTCTTGAAATTCCCCAATGCTGATTTTACGAACTTAACTTATATTGAGGCCCTTGAAATTCTCGCTGGTGGGGCAAATGATGCTAACATTGAAGAGGAGCTCGGAAAAAATGAAGATGTCACTACAGCTTCTCCGAAGGATAACGAGTAGCTCGGTTTTTTATGCATCTCGTTCGTCTTGTACTTCCCTTTTGTTGACAATGTGTTGCTTCGCTTATTTTTCCTGTTACAAATGTCAATGTTATTTTGATAAATGGAATTTACTTTTACCTTTGCACGGGGCGGATTTTGAGTTCTTTATCACGTCTCTATTCCGCGCTCCTAATATTTCCGTTCCTTATTTGCTAATAACTGAGTTCTTTGTTGCGTGTTCTCATTCAAAATGATTCGGGCCTAGACCCGCTATCATTTTCGTTTGGAGAATTGTGTCCACCGTTTAAACTCTTGAGTATGTGTTCTCACTTAAGATGATTCGAGCCTTAGTCCGCTATCATCTTATTTGGAGAATCACATGGGGATTCTTTGACTTGACTTTCCGTGATCCTTTGAGAGGAGGTCGGATTTATTGAGTTGGTTGCCGAGGGGCTCTTCGATGGATCGTTCTTTGATGGAACTATCTTCATAGGTTAGTTGCTATCATGTCACAGCTCGAGCCTGGACCCGCTGCTGTGTGTAGCCATCAAGCTCCTTGTTGGGATTTTCTGGGTTGCTTGCCATTTTGGTCACAGCTCGAGCCTTGACCCGCTGCTGTATCCATTAACAAGTCTCTTTTTGAGAGCGTGAGTTAGAGCTTCTCTGGGTTGTACCATGACTCGAGCCTTGGCCCGCTGTCTGGGTTTAAGTTGAATTGGAGAGCTTTGAGGCGTCTGCTTCTACTTTATGAATGTTTGATGAGGAATTCTTAGGCATATTGTAGAACAGGAAGCTTTATTGATAGTACTTCCTAAGATGTTCGGAATTGTAAGGGCGTTTGAGCCTTTTTCCGTTCATCTTTGAGAGCCAATAAGTGTCAGACTTTACAATTTTGGTGACAACATAAGGTCCTTCCCAATTTGGATTAAGCTTCCCTGTTCTGCTCTTGTTGCCTTCAAAAATGTTTTCCTTCAAGACTAGATCTCCCACCTGAAATGTTATCTCTTTCGCCTTCACTCTCAGAGCGACGCTTTGACTTTTCGACGATATGCACGCAGCAGCCTCTGAGGGCAGCCTTCCTCCCTTTTTCTTCCAAAGAAATCGAGCCTCAAATTCTCAAGCACCTCTTCATTACTTGTGGGATCAAAGGGCTGGATCCGTGGGGTTGGGATTTCGATTTCAGCTGGAAGAACTGCTTCTACTCCAAATGTGAGCGCAAATGGGGTCTCTCCGGTAGGAGTTCGGTATGTAGTTCTGTAGGCCCAATGTCAGCCGAGCTTCCAGTATCAACTAACACCCTGTGCATCCTGAAGATCCCAATATCAAGGACCACTACAAGAGCATCGTCTTGTGGTTGAGAGATTCCCTTTAAATCTTCTTCAGAGAATTCAATTGGGAGAGTAACTCGGCTTTTCTTCTGTGGGGCGAGCTCCTGCATCGTGCCCACCATGCGGGCATAACTCCTCCTGGAGGATGAAGTTTCTCCTCCGCATCCTGGCCCGCCGGCTATGACGGTGAGGTCTATCTTCTTCCGAGGAGGTTCTAACTGTGTGGTCTGTTCCTCCTTCGTACTGGTTTCTTGTTTGAGAAACTCGCTCAGCTTTCCCTCTCTGACGAGATCCTCTATTGCATCTTTGAGGTTGATGCAATTTTCTGTAGTATGACCTCAGACTTTGTGGTAGATGCAGAATTTGCCGCTCTTTTTTGCCGAGGAGGTCTCCTTAATTGGCTCCGCCGGCTTGAGGATCTTCTTATCCTGGATCTGCATCATTATGTGTTCTCTGGAAGTGTTCAAGGGGGTGTAATTGTCATACACAGGGCGTAATACGGGTCCGCTTTTGGTCCCGAGCCTCACGTAAATGGGCCGACGCAGGAGGTCGGTAACGGGTTTGCTCCATATCTCTTCGTGGTGCCCGTTCGCTTCTTCGACTCTCCTCTCTACGGAATTCCTCTGCTCGTTGGAGGGCTTGTTCTTTCCTTCCTGCCTTGAACTCATCTGAGGCTATGTACCTCTGAGCCCTGCTCATCACTTCAGACAGGTCCCTTGGAACATCTCGTGTCAATGAATCAAGGAATGGGCATTCCCGCAGCCCATCTAGTACTGCTCCAACTACCATGATAGAATCCACATCAGACATTCCATGAGTTTCTTCATTGAACTCCGCTAAGGTAATTCCCGAGAGATTCTCCTCTCTCTCTGCGCAGATCTCGTTAGAATATAAGCTGGATTCCTATTATGCCGTCTGCAATTGGCAAAACGGAGAAGAAAACGATCAACGAGCTGGTCGAAGTAGGCTATACTGCCTTCAGGTAAGCTTCGAAACCAGTCATATGCGGTTCCGGACAAAGTCTTGGAGAAACTGCGGCATAAGACCACCTCGGAAGTGCCATTCACCGTCATCTCGGAGCAATACCGCTCTACATGCTCATATGGATCTGAAGTACCATCATAGTATCTGATGTTTGGTGGAATATACTTCTCTGGGAAGGGAGCTTCCCAAATGGCCCTGATAAATGGAGAGCGAAAACGTGGAACGTTTCTCAAGACACGCTCTTGGTCAGAGAGATGTCCCCGGCGTCCTCTCTCATGCTCCTGGTGGTGTACAGGGGAATGATGTCTCGACCACTGTCTCTGAGGAGATATGTCACGAGGAGAGCGGCTCGAACGAGGGACGGGAGGCGTAGCGCCGAGGGGAGTACCTCATAGAATGAGCTCGTGCTTCATATTGATCTCGCGACCGAGGTCTCGTGAGTGAGGACGCAGGAGGTGATCTCGGCGAGATCGGCGCCTCCTCTCGTGCCCTCCAGCTTGAGTGGCGGCGACGGTAATTTATTCTTCTCTCGATGGTGGGGATCGAGCTCGACGATGATGATGCGTGGCTTCTCCGCCGCCTCGCGTAACGCCTAGGCGTTGGCGCCTTGGCGAAGTTGGTGAACGCCAGCAGGGGGCGCCTGGACTCGGCCGGGGGTGGTGGAGGTGGCACGGTGGTTCAGGAAACATGGCGCTCAACGGCCATGATTGTTGTTGTGAGCGCTACCAATTGTCTCTCCATGGCATGGAATCGCTCTTCAGGAAAAACCATAAGATTCGACTGACCTGGTGGAACTTCAGAGGTAGGTGCAGGGGCTCCATTGAGTGCTGGAATATTGACCTTTTCCGCCATTGATGTTGCTGCAGCTGAAATCCTCCCTTCTGGAGTTTGATTCTGCCTTGATCTCCTAGTCGCAGCCATGACTTCTTGCTCCCTCCCCACGGACGGCGCCAAAAATGTTGGTGCAAAAATTGGATCAAACCCCAATTTCGACCGACACTTTGAATTTATATTGAAATGGAAAGGAGGAGAATCAGAGAATCAAGAGATCAAAGAGAAAAACTCATAAAGTAAAGGAGGCTCAGCAAATAACGTGGAAAACCCCAAAAATGGGGAAAAAACCACGGTCATCTCCATGGGAGATGAAATTCACTAGATCTTTCACCATGATTACAAGATGAAGCTCCATTGATGAGCTTGAAAGAGAGAAAATTCGAGAAGAGAAGAAGGAGGAGATGGAATATGAAGCTCCAGTCGCCAGAGAGACAGGGCTTCGCCGGATCAGAAATTAGATGCTTTTCTACTGGGGAGCAGGGGTATTTATAGGGTCTGGAGACTAGGGTGAAGCTTGGACAAGAAGCCACTGAATTCTAGCACGTGGGAGCCACCAAGACTCCAAAATTCAACTAGTCCAAATTTCAAGATCCTTCTAGAATCTTCTAGGCTCCAGGCTGGCATCTTAACTGCTTAACCGTTTCCCAACTGTCTAACTTTTTCTGTAACTGACTGAGCTTCTAGAAGATTTCGAGAAATCTCATGTCATGAACTGCTAGAAGAGTCGAAGGTGGTTGACCTCTACGTGAGTTGCCGAGGTCCTCCAAGAGGACCTCGGAACTTATAACGTTTTCCGAGGTGGAGGAGCTCGGTCACAGAGAGGAAGTAAACCATGTGCTACAAGGACGCGGCCACGTGATGTGCATATGCCTGGCTATCTGTGTGCCACGTGTCTTCATTTATAACCACCCTATCAACATCTATATATATATATATATGTATATCTATTCAAAGCTTCATGATTATTATTATTATTATTATTATTATTATTATTATTATTATTATTATTATTATTATTTAAGCTTCATTGATTGTCATTTGGGCCTCTCTTTCAACTTTGGAGCCATGATCAACCATCACTTCTTCTTTGACTAGCCAATGAAAATCTTCAATAATTTTAAAGATTGTTGACTATTTCTTATTAACCACCATGCTTTGACACTGCAACAATGCATCTCTTGGAGAAGACTTGGCCATTTATTCTCATTTATGGCTTGCACTTCAATCACATCATCATACCATGCTTACAAGAAGGTTCTCATCATTCTTTCAATGATTTTTAATTTGGGCAAGAAACGTTTTCATACACATGTATCTTAACTGAGACTTAAGGATCCCATTTTCTAATTTTCTCATTGCTCCAAGATCCATAGAGATATTTCACCAATATTCCTTAATAATTGCCTTATAGTAACTATATTTTATATGTCATTTCATTTTCATGCACCATAATTCTATATTGCAACATGATTTAGTTTATTGCTATGTTGTATCACAAACAGGAACCTTCAAGCAACCTCCAGTTGAAGTTCTCTTTGTAATAGAAGATTAAATTCTTTCGAGATCCCCACCATAACCATGTCATGCCTTGTTGATCAACCAATAGACGGCAAGAGTTGCTGATAACTCAAATATAGAACACCATGAGGATGCTTGCATCATTTGGCAAATTAATGACTTTATCTTCAGTTTCTGAGCATATCAAAGAATATGAGCCTATATTTCTGTGTCCTTGATTTCAGTAATAGTAGTGACATCTTGATCAATATCAGGTCATCAATTGTTGTGTTAACTAAAGCAATAAGGGCCCTCTTTATTTTGTTTATAACTTCAATGGGTTTTCAGTCTCCTTTCCGAGTTATCACTCTCCTGTCTTGGACTGTTACCTATTCTTTGAGAACATTGGATTTTGCAACCTTTCTGTTGCTTCATTGGATGTGATACTAAAACATTTTTTGGCTCATGATACTTGGTTGCCCATTCAACAGGAGGCTTGATGTTGGTGTGCTAGAGCTAATAGTAGTGATGATATATATATTTTATACTTTATGGAGCTCATCTGGGTTTCCAGTTTTGGCATATACCATTAGTCAAATTCCTTTTTGCTGAAGAAGCTTCACTAATAAGCTTATCAAACACATGGAGGGCATTTCATCAAATAGATCATGCGCGCACCAATCTTCAACATAAAATTCATATAATTTAAAGGTTTTATCACCAATTTATATTTATATGAATGTTGCAACTGATTACATCAACTGATTACATTTTTTACTCACAAGGGTTGACACTTTCAGTTGGCATCAAGCTGAACAAATCACTTCTTCAAACATCTTATGAGCGCTTCATATAACCATGGTAATCAAAGTTTTGAAGTACTTTCACAACATAAATCCTTACAGCAATGTATTTTCACATATGAAATAGCAGCTCCTCCATGGAGATACAATATATTTCATAGCTGCAGCAACCTCCTATCATGATTGCAGCAAGTCTTTAATTTCATGACTTCTACTAAGTGCTCAGCAGCTTCTTAATCAGCTCTCCTGTGCCTTTTGTGAGGAGCTACAAACCCCATGGAGCTTATACATCAACATCATAGTATGCCTTGGCTCGAGATCTACAACACCAACGGCTCAATGATACCCGCTCGAATAGTTCTCCATGGCTAAGGTTATCACTGCTGTAGCTTAAGTTCTTTGTGAATGACCATAGCGCAGGCGCGATGCTTCACACTCCTCTGATGCTTGCAGGCGACACGACCCTCTTCTGGTGCTTCATGTCCAATAGAGAAGAGAGGGCTTTGATATCCTTTTAGAGTATAATATATATAATATTTATAGCAAATATATTTGTATATCGGCAGCATCATCTCCTCCAACAGTCTGGCGGTGCAGAGGTGCAGAAAGTTCTCTTGTAGCTGTGCGATTATGGCCGTCAAAGGGTTCCCAGCAATGAAGAGGTTGCAGAGGGTCTTCATCCCCATTCCTTCATATGTGCATAATATATATATAATGTATATACGATGTTGATCTCCTCCAGCTGCAGCATCAAAGGACGGTTTGGCAACAATGTGGGATGCAATGGGAATTCCGATGGCTTGATGGCAGAGAGACGCAGAGAGGGGAGGGCTTCTTCCTTCTTCTTCAGATCTTCACTCGATAGTGTAATCCTCCGGTGAGCAGCCTCCATTCTCCGGTGCGTCGGTGGCGACAGCATGAGGCATCGTGGAGCCTCCACCTTCATATATCATCTTCTTGGTAGCGGCGAGCTTCGGCAACAACAGAAGGCGACAAGGGAGCTTGGTGGGGCCGGCGGCATCAGGCTTCGACGGCGCATGGCTTCAATAGGGTTCACATGGCGAAGGCACGGACAAAGCGGGCTTTAGCGGCAAAGTGACAAAGAGGCGACCGAGGCTTCCGTGGCTTTTATGACGTAATGGCAGAGAGGGGAGACCTTCTTTCTTTTTGTATATCATATAAGGTGTAATATATATAATATATAATATATGATAAGTATAAAGAATACCTTCTCTACTTCTCTTTCTCCAAAGTCCTTTCTCTTCACTCTCTTTGTCCGATCCCTTCCGTCTAATTTCTCTCCCCGTCCCCATTCTTTTCTCTCCTATTTAATGACGATGAAATGTGGGTATGGTTGAGAGATAGACGGGTAACGTCTTACGAAAATGGTGGCACGATGGCAAGCTGGGTCAGCCCATAACTTCTCACCGAATGGGTAATATCGTAAGTTTGAACTCAATTAATTAATTAATTAATTAATTAATCTTTATTATTATTATTATTATTATTATTATTATTATTATTATTATTATTATTATTATTTATCGCCTCGGGATTTGTATTTTCTTAAATTGCCTCGAGATTTGTATTTTTGGGCATCTCGGGATTTGTGTTGTTTTACTATTTAGGATCGCTTCGGGATTTGTGTTCGGGCTATCCTGAGATTTGTATTTCTGGGAGATTGCCTCGAGATCTGTTCTCGGGCTACCTTGAGATGTGTACTTCTGGAAGATTGCCTCAAGATATGTATTCTCAAGCCATCTCCAAACTTGAGATAGCCTCGAGGTATGCGCTGTCGGGCCATCTTGAAATTTGAGATTGCCTCAAGATGTATTTTCTCGGGCTATTTTGAAATTTTAGATTGCCTCGAGATATGTTTTCTAGAGTTATCTTGATATTTGAGATCGCCTTAGGCTTGCCTCGGGATTTGTGCTTTTGGCCCCAGATACGACCAAATAATTTATCAACTTATCCCAACAGAATTTTGTTTATCCCAACAGAATCCCAAATCAATTAAGATTAGGATATATTAAAATTTTGTTTATTTATCATAAATACCCTAAATATATCAAGATTGGGATATATATGAATTCTATTTAAATTGGAATTTAAATTTTATTAGGATTGTGAAATGTATTTTTTTATATATAAACAAACCCTAGTTCTCTCCGATTACGGCGTGAGATTCATGGGAAACAGCTGCATATCCTCATCGATAGCGGCAACATACAGACCTTCATCAAACCTAGAGTCACTGAAGCTATAGGGCTTCCCATACAGCCTACCACTCCATTCAAGGTTAATATTGGCAGCGGGGACTATCTCGTTTGCTCCTTTATTTGTCCTCAGGTCACACTCAACTTACAAGGCCATGAGTTCCTTTTGGACATCTACGTACTGCCCATTGAAGGACCAGACGCGGTATTAGGCGTCCAGTGGCTCCAAACTCTCAGTCGCATTTCTCATAACTATTTTGAAATGTTGATGGAGTTTCAGTGGCGCGACAAGATCGTGCTCTTCCATGGCGACAGGTCTCCGACAACCAGAGCAATTTCATGTCATCAGTTTCAGGCACTCGTGAACCATGATGAGCTCGACAGCCTATTTGAGCTCCACCACATGCATGAGGACGAGACTGATCAACCACCGTCTTCTCACTCTCCAACTGAACACAATGAACTGACTCTTCTGAAAGGCCTCCCCACATTGGTGTGTCTACTCCTACAGCGCTATCAAGAGCTATTTGGGACACCGACACATGTACTACTGTACCGGGCAGTTGACCACCGCATCTACTTGCTCCCCAACTCCAAGACAATCAATGTGCGCCCATATCGGTACCCTCACTTTCAAAAGATCGATATGGAGAACCTAGTCTGCGAGATGCTTGCCCAAGGGGTCATCTGACCAAGCCACAACCCCTTCTTTTCCCCGGTGCTCCTCGTCAAGAAAAAAGACGACCCCTACCGCTTCTACATAGACTACCGAGCTCTAAATGCTATCAGGGTGAAGGACAAGTTCCCCATCCCGACAATCGACGAGCTTATCGACGAACCCGGTGGCGCTACGATCTTCAGTAAGTTAGATCTCCGCGCAGGGTATCATCAAATACAGATGCATGCATGCACGTAGATCGCAAAAGATCAAGCTTCGACAAGACGACGGCCATTACAAGTTTCTCGTAATGCCATTTGGCCTATGCAACCCGCCGTCCACCTTTTAAGCCACCATGAACCGCATCTTCGCACCGTTCCTCTGGAAGTTCGTCATTTTCTTCTTCAACGACATTTTCATCTACAACGCGACACCGAAGGGACACGTTCAGCATTTGGATCAGGTCTTCGCATGCCTTCAATCTCATCAAATTTTTTTGAAACTTTCCAAGTGTTCCTTCTGCTAGGGTTCCATCGAATATTTGGGACACATTGTCACAACGGAACGAGTACGGGCTAATCCCCTCAAGGTTGCTGCAATGGTGGATTGGCCTCTACCCACATCTCTGAAGCTTCTCTGAGGTTTCTTGGGCCTCACCGGTTACTATAGTCATTTCATTCGTGGGCATGGAAGTATTGCCGCCCCTCTGACTGATCTTTTGTGCAAGGAGGGTTTTGTATGGACAGAGCAAGCCATCGCCGCCTTTGAAGAACTTAAACGGGCCATGACCGCCTCTCCAGCTCTGCGCTTACCCGACTTCAACGACGATTTTGTTATTGAAACAGACATGTCAAATGTTGGCATCGGCGCTATACTCATGCAACAAGGACACCCTCTAGCCTATTACAGCCGCAAGCTAGGACACAAGCTTCGCGCAGCCTCGGCGTACCATCGTGAACTCCATGCGATTGTGGAGGCCATGCTTAAATGGCGTCAATACTTGTTGGGGCGCTACTTCATCATTCGCACCGATCATAGGAGTATCAAAGAGTTATTTCAACAAGTGATACAAACCCCTGATAACCAGGCGTTCATCCACAAACTCCTGGGTATTATTTCAAGATTGAATATAAACCAGGACATCTAAACATCGCGGCTAATGCCTTATCCCGCCTACATGACGGGGAGACTCCGACAAATGGCGCGGTGCAATCCACGAGCCTCCTTCTCACGAGTAGCACAGTCCCTGCGATCCTCCAAACGCTTCAAAGGGACAACGCAGCCCTGGAAGATTTAATGGCCTTACATCACAATTTCCAAGAAGGCAGACTTCCCTCCACATTCTCAATGTATGATGGAATTCTCCTGTTCCACAGCAATTATTACATCGGAGAACTTTCTTCTCTGAAGGCCATTCTGCTCAAGGAATACCACGACACACTATTGGCCGGTCACGTCGGAATCCAGCGGACCCTAGTTCGCCTCGCCTCCACCTTCTTCTGGCCAAGAATGTGACGTGACGTTGAGTAGCATGTGGCGGCTTGTCTAGTCTGTCAACAGACCAAATACTCCACTCAACCACCAGCGGGACTCCTCCAACCCCTACCCATTCTGGCGCATATTTGGAAAGAGGTTTCTATGGATTTTATTACCGGCCTTCCGCCTTCGTGCGGTTCTGCTTCCATCATGGTCATGGTTGATCGCCTTTCAAAAGCCCCCATTTCGGACCACTCCCTGCTGCGTTCACAGCTATCAGGTGGTTGAATTGTTTGCTGATCGAGTAGTAAAGTTACATGGTTTTCCCAAAACTATCGTCTCCAATTGTGACCATTTTTGTGAGCAACTTCTGGCATCACTTGTTTGCATTTAGTGGCACTACGCTGCGACACAGCGTTGCCTATCACCTGCAGATGGACGGACAGACAAAAGTCGTAAACAGAGGGCTTGAACAATACCTTTGTGTGTTCACTCACAATAATCAAGAGTCATGGGTAACCTATCTTGGCTAGGCAGAGTATTATTATAATACCACTTTTCACAGTGGCATCAAGATGTCACCATTTCAAGCATTGCATGGGCAGACACCTCCCACCCTTCCAGTTTATACACCTGGGTCATCACCTCTGCAGGCACTGGATGAAATCCTGACTGAATGTGAGGAGCTACTACGCACACTAAAGAGCAATCTCCAAGCAGCTCAGCACAGCATGGTACAAAAGACCAATGCCCATCGTCGTGAGTTAGAATTTGCTGTCGGTGAATAGGTTCTAGTGTGCCTACAATCTTATCGCCAAGTGACAGTAGCTCACCGCCCCTCAGCCAAATTGGCTCAGCATTACTATGGGCCTTTCATTATCATGGAGCGCCATGGACCTGTTACATATAGGTTGGACTTACCAGCAGGGTGCAAAATATATCCAGTTTTTCACATCTCCAACTTGAGGGCGTTCCGAGGAACTATGGTATCTCAAGCTCAAGCGCTACCAGCGGAGACTACAGCATCCGGACCACTATCCGTCCCTTTTGCAATCTGTGCAACCCACTCCGTATTATGGCATGGCAAGGCTACCCCTTAAGTGTTGGTGCAATGGCAGGACAGTTCACCGGAAGAAGCCACCTGGGAATACCTAGATGAATTTCGCAAATCATATCCCATGTTCAACCTTGAGGACAAGGTTGGTCTTCATGGACAGGGCACTGATACGAGCTTGCACCATCATCCATCAGAGATCATTCAGGATCCACAACCCCCAGCTGGGGACGAGGACAGTCAGCCTGATAATGAGGGAGGTACCAATGAACGGAGAGGATCACGTCGCGTCTCGAGGCAACCAGCCTGGGTCCGAGATTATGTGATTGGGCGTCCAGCTTGAACCAGCTTGAATTGAGCACTGGTCACACAACGTACTTACTACCTTTGTCGTATTAGGAAGGAGTGGATATTGTGGTCCTAGGTTGTTATGGGTATTAGTCATGTAACGTGATTAATGCCTTCCTTTATTGTTTCTTTTAGTCTTGCTTATAAAGACTAGGGTTTGCTGTAAGAACTTATTAGAACAATTATGAAAAGCCTTCTCTTGTTATTCTCTACAATTGCTTCTCTTCTTTCACTCTTCTAGGAGCCTACACGCGCTCGAACGTGCCTCGACCTTAACACTTTTTCATTTTATTATATTCAAACTGAACTTTACATCTATAAATCTCATCTACATTGTAAAAATTTCTTTTTACCAAATTACATGTAAAAATATGGCTTTAAAAAAATACTGAGCAATTGTACTAATAATTATAATAATAAATAAATAAATAATGTTGTGTTGTTTAATATTTACTCATGAGAAAATTTAGGATATTGAACTAAAAGGGATAACAAGAGAAAAACAAAAACAAAATTGATTAGTATGATGTAGTTATTAGATTACGGTATTAATAATCTATTAATGAATAATTTATGATTTAAATCCAAATAAATATAATTATTAAAGATATAGATTTAGTTATTAATTTTGACATGAAATTTATTTACTCTTACAAAAGAATAATTCACTATTAGTTTTCTCTAGTTAAGAACTTTGTTGGTCTTGATAAAACATATGTTTAATTAATGATTTCTAGAAAAAAAAATTGCATTACAACGATTTATTTTTTAGATATTTAACTATTCATCCCTTGAATAGTTACTTAATTGCCTATAGATCCTTGGGTGGGGGTGTGTAGGGATTTAGTGTAAATAGGGTTTTGGGTGAGTAGTGTGTAAAGGCAAATAGTTCACAAATAGTCCTTCATTTTTTTTTGTGTCATTATAAATATTTTAAATTCATTAAAACACAATAAAATTTTGAAAAAAAAATACATATAAAAAAATATGAATATTTTTTAATAATTAACATGGAAAAAAAATTAAGGGAAAATTATTTTTTAAGTCCCTGGAAGTTTGCAAACTTCCCAGACAGTCCCTCTGACAAAATAGTTTCCCAGACAGTCCCTCCTTTTTGGGTTTAGATACTTTTTAGTCCCTGGGCATAACTCCGTCAGTGACTCCAGCCGTTAATACCCATTTTGCCCCCAACTAAGCTGCTCTGTTTCCCGCCAAATCAAAAGAAAAGAATTCAAACATCACTTTAAGCCATCAAATCACCACTTTTTACCATCTTTTCTCACTTACTTTTTGTACTTCTTGCCCAGCTTTTTCAAAGCTTCTTCTTCCTTTGTTCTCCTTTGTTCTCCTTTGTTCTCTTTTGTTCCATTTTGTTTCCATTTGGCAGAGAGAAACTTGTCTCTTCTATCATCCATTCCTCCCTGAACAGGTGAGTTCAGTGACCTTCGCTTCCTCGGCGAGTCACCGCCCAAGGCTAGTCGAAGAAACATTCACTTTTGTCATGAGTTCCTTTCTCATTTTTTCGAAAAGAGTTTTCCGTATCAGTTTAAAAACATGCCAGTGTATAAGGTACTCTCGCTGCAGGTCGCAATGGAGACCTTTTGTGCAGTCGCCAGATATAAGGGCGAGGGACGAGTTTTGCAGTTTACCGTGTTGAGTTCGTGGGCGTCAATACTAAACGAGATATGTGAGCGATGGGGTCTTGAAGTTTCCCGTGTAAAGGTTCGGTTTGTCACACCGGATGCACACCGAACTGTTTGCCCAATTGAAACGGAGGTGGACTTTCAGCGTATGTGCCATATATACCACATGTTCAACAGCGCTGTCGTCGACCTTATTGTCGATACCATTGAAGATGCGGTGGATGGGCCCTCAAGCTCCTCATTACCATCGTAAATACTATGTCTTTTTTTTTGTTGTTGAACCAACCTACCCGTCAGTGTGTCGACGTGATCCTTCTTATATTCCGTGTATTTCATGTTTTCGCTTAAACTTATGAGTTTACGTTTAATATAGTCAATTTACGTTTAAAATTGTAACTTTCCACTTAACATTATGGGTTTCCTGTCGTGTAATATACTCTATTTTCGTTTAACATTTTCATTTGCTGAATAATATATCCCAATCTCATTTGTGATATATGCACTAACAGGAGGGATTCGTACTCGGAGAGCATATCATTTAGCCGAGGCACAATTCCATTCCAGCAAGGGTCTACGGTGGCCGTCGGGTCGTCCAAGACGGAAGAGAATAGAATCACAGGAATCTAACGTGCGTGAGTTACGTTGCACTCGCTGCCATGAGGCTGGCCACAGCCGGACATCTTGTAATGCACCGATTGCTGACTAATAGAGGATTATTTATCAGGGAAAAGAAAGGAAACACACGAGTGTTAAACGTTATTACTTTCTAATGTGCAGGAACAATATGTAATTACTCTAACATTTATTGTATTTCGTGCGTTTCTTGTTTCTGCTTGAATTATACGTTTTCGTTTAGTTATACTGTTTCCGCTTACTATCCATTTTTTCCGTTTAACATTACGACTTTCCGTTTAATATTTCAATTGGTTGGGGAAAGAGGTGGCCATCGCATTCTCTCAAAGCGCTTTTCCATATTTTGACGTTTTGGCCCCCTCTGGGTCGCATCAATTTAATTCTCTTCAATGTATTTTCCGTTTTTTAAGCTCTGGTGCTTCCATCTATTGGTTGAATGTAGGCGGACGAAATTATAACCAAACTACCCGAGATACTTTACCTAAAGAAAATTCCCTCAATCCTCTCGCGTCGCCTCAATCCTTTCGCGTCACCTCAATCCTCTCATGTCGCCTCGATCATCGTGTGGCCTCCATTGCTCTTTAAATAGCCCTCCACAAGGGCACAACCTCCTCACTCTTTCCCTCTACAAGAATGGATCCTCACAGGCTTTGCAAATATCTAAGAGAAATCATCACAGGACCTCCACCGGACTCAAGCTCATCAGAAGTCCAAGAGATGTCCAAGAAGACGTTGAAGGAAGAGGAGCCACCTGCAGAACGTTCCACCCTTAAAAGAATCCGGGATGACGTTGTAGCCTCATACAAACGATCGGCACTCTTTCGCATGGATATTCGTCGTGTTGTGGAGAACTACCAGCTTTCCGATGAGAACATGGCACGCGAGCGTGAGATCGTCGACCGTGCAATCTCCGAGTTCAAGGAATCCGACGACTTCCAATGTCTCGTCTGTGTCGAGGGACGAAAAGGTGTCGAGGAAGGTTTCAAAATCTTCCAAGATATCTCTCGTCGTTATTCTGCTCTCGACTTGACTCAAATGGATTTCACCCAAGCCCTTCAGTATCTTCCTCCCAGTTCATCGGGAGAAGATACTGATTGAAGAGAATGTTGCTGCTGCTGCTGGTCTTGGACCCCCTTCATTATGCTTTTTTTTTCTTGTGTTGTTTAAATTTTCATCCTTTTTGTTTTGTTGGTGTTATTGCACTTTTATGTTTGTTTTGTTTTATTTGAACGTTAATTAATGTCATTATATTTTCTTCTTCATGTCCATTTGTGGATTGTGGTTAAACGACTACGATTGTCATGCTCCCGTTTAACATAATTCGTTACCATTTAACATATCACTTTTATGTTTAATATTATAACTTTTCCATTTAATATATAACATTTACGTTTAATATCTTACGTTCCCGTTTAATATATAAAGTTGGTCTTTAGGATTCAATACTTTCTAACAACATAATAGTCATGTCCATTGGAAGCGTTAATGTTCGTTAAACGGAAATCTAAATTTAACATGATTGTTGATCAGCTTTAATGCTCGCTTCAGATTCCCCAGCGCTTCGCCTGATGCCGTCCATCAATATCTGTGTGACAAAGCGCAAACATAACAACGGTACATCGGTGTGGGGGAGGTGGAGTTTCTCGCCATTGAGGATCTGCTCTATGAACCTCATTACATAGATTGGGCAGTCAACGGCCCCAGCTTTACATTGCGGGCGATTCACGGTCGATTATAAGTGGTATGCGCTGCGTTCCGCAATCTCCCAATTCGATTTGGATGCAGTAGTCGAAGAGTCGCCGCTGATATAAGAATAAGGACCATTTAGAAAAATCCAAAGAAAATAAAAAAAATAAAGTTAATCGTGTTACCATCGGGCGTTTGCTTCATATATAGCTCTTCTCAGTGAGGAGTAGTGAACATACTGCTTCTTTTTCTTGTCCAGAACGACGAGATGGTAATACTTATTTAGGATTATGGGCAAAATAACCAACTCCACTTCGTTGAATGTATGGACGGCATCCTTCATCAGTGTAAGAGAAACATCTCTGGAAGCCAATTGCTTCGACATCAGAAGCGCCAGCGGTCTCGTTAATGTGGCTCGTTTCTTGTAAGGGTAGGGAGATTTAGCCATAGATTCAAGGACGATCAGCATATACACGTCCATGACATCGTCGACAGCCATCGCCTTACTATTCAGCAGCGTATACAGATGGTCCCGAGTGGTGTACGCCCACTCGTTCTTCCAAACAATGGTCCTGAATGGTGAAAAGCTGAATATTAAGGGTGATATTAAACGTGAACCAAGTTTAATAAATGCAAACACCGAGATATTAAACGGATACACCATTTTTTAAATGACAAATGAATATACTAAACGGAAATACGTAATATTAAACGACAAATTATTATTCTAAGCGAAAACTATAAATATTAAACGAATACTCTGTATATTAAATAGAAAACTTACTTGTCGATTCTGAAGTTGAAATACATCCCAATTGCTGCTTTATCCATATTAGTAAGCCGCATGAAACCAGGAGGATTTTTTATTTTTGGTATAAAGTTAGTCTTAACTGGCATTGTGTTCTCATTTGCCATTAAATCCTCCAACATGATCGCGTCTTCTCTCTCCGGCTCATTGAGTGCGATCTTAGGTGGTTGATGTGAGCGGGGTGGTCGTTGGTGCCTCAAAGACTGTTGTCGGTTCAGGATCTGAGGCACCCGGCAGATCTGCAAAGGTGGCCGATGGTTCATTGATGACAGCGGGTGGTTCAGAGGTTTGTAATTCAGCAGTGGCAGTGGCCGGTGGTTCAGTAGTGGCAGTGACCGGTTCAGAAGTTGGTGGTTCAGCGACAGGGGTCGGCGGTCGCTTGTCATCGGTCGCTGCGGTGGGTGCAGGGTTTGGGGCGGTGGGCGTCAAGTTCTTCATCTGTGTCAGTGATTCAATTACGCTGCCAAGTGTGACCATATAGTCGTCGTCGTCATCTTCAACATTGGCTGACACAGATGGACTTCGCTTAACATTTGCAGCTTTTTTGACCTTGCCCAATTTCCTCTTCGGCATATTCTCTTCAGGAAGAGGGGCCATCGCAGTTTGAGACCGGGTTACCGGCTTCTGAGACCGACGACGGGGCCTGCATGTGACCTTCTTTGACCGCTTCGCTACAATTGGGGATGATAGCTATGGCGCCGTCGTCTCGGATACCGGCGCCACCGCCGTTTCTGATACTAGCGCTGCCAACATCTCCGATACTGGAGCCTGCGTTGTCTCCGATACCTCTGGCTTCGGAGCCGGTAGTTCAATGGCCCGTCTCTGTCCCTCCATTTTGTCAAGTCGGGACTTGATGCTGGCAACATCTCTTGAAAGAACCTTAAGTGCCTTCTCAAGGCGTGTTGCGGTGTCATCATCCTCTGGCCTCCTTGTCGGAGTTTCCGTAGAAGGACGACGGCGGGTAGTACGCGGGGGGCTGCTGGACTTGGAGCGTTCGCGGACCCTTTTTCGTGCACTGTCCGTCGCTCCCTTAGCACCCTTGCCACGGGATTGGGGCGCAGTGGCAGCTTTTTCATTCTTTTCCGGTCTGGGCCCTTGATCGTCCCGCCTCACGGCTCCTACGTTGTCTTCCTCCTCTAGAGCTGGATTTTGGGCCGCGGGCCGCCCGGCCCTAAGACGGCTGACGATCCGGCCGCAAGCCGTGCACGCCAGCCTCCGCGGTTCGCGTCGCCAAAGCCCCACGGCCCGCGGGCGGACGACGCGAACGGCACGAAATATTTCGCGGCCGTAGGGCGTGCCACAAGATGACCCATTACGGGCCGGCCCGAAATCTGACATGTGGCAGCACCATATTTTGCCACGTGGCTGATTTTAATTTTAATTTTTTTAAAAAAATGGGCAATTCTTATGAAACCTCAAATTACATTACATTATTTGGGACATCATTGTTACAAAACTAAAGTAAAAAACAAAGGAAAAAAAATTTATTACCTCAATTACATTACATGACATAAAAAAATTAAACATGGCATATGAATAAATGATGTGAGTGAGACATGAATTGAATCCAACTTTCTAGTTCTAGTACTATTAGTCAACTATGTATCTCAAGCTTACAATGACCTTCAAGCCTATTAATACTTTATATTAATTTGTTTAATATTTTAATTTTATTTAATTAATGTTTTCTTTTATTTGAGCTCTGAAGTTATCTTTCGATGATGATGATGATGGTGTGTCCAATTAATTTGTCTCTCTCATGAAAAGCGTCGGTGAAAGTCTAAAATACAAAGATATTAAAAGGTTAATGAAAAATACTTTAAAAACAAGATGAAAGAAATAAAATAATAAAATAATAGGACAAAAGAGTAGAAGTTCAAGCACCTGATTCCATTCTTGAGTCTTCAGCCAAACAAAAGGTTATAGCATGATATGTAGATAATAGGTTTTGACTTTTGAGGTTTCAACTGTTTCAAGAAATAAAAGGTTTTGGATGGCCCGCGGTGACGTCTAAAGGCGAGTGGAATTTGAATCCGGGTCAGGGTTTGTGTGGAAGTCTAGATTTGTGTGTGTGGAAGTCTCTATCACTTTTCAAAAAATAGAATAGAAATGGAAATAAAGTGATAGCTTTACAGCAAGAGACAAACTAAGGTAATTAAAAGACAGGTGTGACTGCAAGTCTGCAAGTGCAGAGTTCACACTATTCTATTTTTTTTCAAGTCTGCAAGTCTGCATTATAGAGTGCAAGCGCAAGTCGCAAAGGCGGGAAGCCGGCCAGACTCTAGAGCTTGCCAACGGCTCTCTCAATATTTTTTTTAATTTTTTTTTTAAATAAGAGCCGTTGGCTCTCAAGTGTCAACTCTCATTTTATTTTATTTTTTAATAAATTTACATAAAAATCCTTTACAACAACCATAAAACGGCTAGTATTAAAGGGCCAATTATTATGGTATTTTTTGATTAAATTTACCAATTTACCCTTCCAACAACTAATTTTAAAATATCAAAATTCTATATATACCCCCCAAGTAATTCATTTTCATCACAACAAAATATTCTCATTTTCTCAAGCTCTTCAAGCTCTTCAACTTCAAGCTCTTCATTCATTCAATTGGTTATTGGTGGTAGGTCAAGAAGCCGGTCCGTGTGAAGATTTTCTCAACCGCATTGAAAGAAATTCGGGATCAAAAACTTCGACTTCGTAATCCTTTACATTGCGGTTGAGGTACGCTTTATTTTGCATATATAATCGAAAATGGCCGATTTTTCCGATTTTCCTACTTTCCCCGATGATTCTTCCCCTATTGAAAATATCAATACTCCAACCCCTGATAATGCTACCATCATACCGTCTTCTCAATCCTCAAGAAGTGGTAGAAAACGGTCTTCGGAAGTATGGAATTTTTTTGATATTGTTGAAATTCCAAATAAAGGAATTCGTGCTATTTGTAAGAAATGTAAGAAGGATTTTTCTTGTAGCACAACCGGGGGTACCGGACATTTAAAACGACATTCCGATAAGCATTTGGAAAATAGTCAAAATGCTAGTACCCAAAGCCAAATTAATAGTTTAATTCATGGTTTTGGAAATTTCCATTTTAATAATGATAAGGCTAGAAAAGGTTATATAAGATTTATTATTCAAAGTGAATTACCTTTTTCTTTTAGTGAAGCTAAAGGATATGAAAAAATGATTCGCCAACTTTATCAACCGGCTTATCGTGGTTTTTCAAGGACTTTTTTCAAAAAAAATGCATTTGAAATGTTTTTTGAAGAAAAAACAAAATTAATATCATATTTTGATACAACAAAATCAAGAATTAGTATTACTTCCGATATTTGGACGGCGAGAACCGATGAGTCATATGCATGTTTTACGGCACATTTTATAGATGAAAATTGGATTTTGCAAAAGCGTATTATAGGTTTTTCCAATTTAAAAGTTAGGCACACGGGTGCTAATATAGCAAATTTTATTACAAAAGTGCTTAATGACTATGGCATTCTTAATAAAGTTAATTGTATTACATTAGATAATGCATCCGCTAATATTAATGCAATAGATCATATTAAAATTCATATCATGCCAACATTTTGGGTGAAAATTTTTCATGTGAGGTGTTTTTGTCATATTATGAATTTATGTGTGCAAGATGGGTTGCATGTTATTCACAAAGAAATATCAAAAATAAAAGACATTATTATAGAAATTTCATCTAATACTAGTAGGAGGGAAGCATTTAAAGAATTATGTAACCAAAGTAAAATTAAATATAAAAAATTTAAAAAAGATGTAAAACATAGATGGAATTCTACTTATCTTATGTTAGAGTCGGCATTACCTTATAGAAATGTTATTGATTTATTTGTTGAAAATCATCTTTCCGGCTATAGTATTTCAAAAGATGATTGGGAAGTTTGTGTAATGATTAAAGATATTTTACATGTTTTTTATGAAGCAACTAATTTTTTCTCCGGTGTTTATTACCCTTCTTCATATTTAGTAATTTATAAACTATATTAGATTAGTGAGATTTTTTGCAAATATAGAACACATCAATTCTATTCCTATTTTTGTCAACCTATGGAAATTAAATTTTTGAAATATTTTGAGTCACTTGAAGAGCTCCAAATACTTTGTTGCATGATTGACCCTAGATTTAAATTTGATAGAACATTTGGAATGATTGAAAGTTTTGATGAAAATATGAGAACAAGTCACTCACATTGTTTTGAATATTATAAAGATTTATTTTATGAAATGTACAATGTTTATTCTAGTGTTTATGTTAAAACTCCTAGGGAACATGTAGAAGTTGAAACACAAAATAGTGGTAAATTTTTGAGTCTTTATGCAAAATTTGGCAAAAAATCTCACCATGCTTCCGGGTCCTCTTCAACAAAATGAAATTGATAATTATATAGAATATAGTTTTGATGATATCCAAATGAGTGAGGATGGAGTATGGGATATTTTGGATTGGTGGAAATCTAAGCAAAATAGGTTTCCATACTATCTACTATGGCTCGTGATCTACTTTCACGTGCATCGATGTCCACGGTAGCATCGGAATGCGCTTTTAGTGCAGTAGCGAGGTGGTACTTGATGAGAGGAGAAGTTGCTTGAGCCCCGAGTCATTGGAGATGTGCATATGCCTAAAAGATTGGTTCGATGCAGAAGATCGAATTCAAAATATAGGTAGCTTATACAATGGTCCATGTGATGATGGAGTTGATGAAGGAGGGCCATCTAATCCAATACAAGGGATGGATTAGCATCAATGGTGGAAGAATACATGTAGAAAAGTGTGCCCGGACTTGGACTCCATATCAACACAAGTGACAAGCCCGAAAAAAGGTTAAGACATTTTCTCTAAACTCCATCAATTTTGTTTAAAAATTATATTTTTTTTATATATTATTTTCTGAATTCTGACCATCTCTCATCCATCTCTCATCCTTCTTTGAGTCTTTGACCCATCCTTCAAATCCCGGAGTTCGGATCAACACAAGCTTAAAAAAGGTCACAATATTTTCTCTTAAGTACATTAATTATGTTTAAAATATATATTTCCTATATATACAATTCTGATCATCTCCTTTCCTCTATTTTCTTCAATTTTCTTCAAGTGCTCTTCAAGAATCAAGCCGGGAAAAGGATCGAACACCTTGCGTGCATTCCCAGCCTCGTTGTTCTTCGAGGAGCTGCGCCGCGGAGTTCTCGGGCTTGGATCCAGCGCCGGCGTCTCCGGTGAGCAGGTGCTGCTCCCTTTGATGACAACATCAACTTTCACAAGGTTAGAAACTCTGTTTTCAAGACTTCATCACTGTGGCTCTATGTTTGCTACTAATTGGTGGATACTTGCAGACTAGCTGCCCCCATTGTTGTAGGAGTCATCCTTCATGTTGGCAATCACTTGACATGTGATTTCCTACGCCTGACTTCAGCCTCGGATAGTATGTATGCACCTCTCAAGGATAGTTTCGGTGATAAGAAACGGACTATGGGACACCGCCCGCGGGTACGTAAGGTGTGACTGGGTTGTTGATGCTGCTCTTGATGGGTCGCAGGCCATCCATCTGCCTCGCCGTTTACAAATATGAGATTTTTACCTCTCTCTCTCTCTCTCTCTCTCTCTCTCTCTCTCTCTCACACACACACACACACACACACACACACACACACCCACCTGCAGAGGTTTTAAAGATCTATTTGTGAAGTGAAAATAAAAACATGGAGAAGAACTAGGGCATCCATCTACCTCACCATTGCTACATTGAAACACAGAGGATGAGAAGTAGCTGGCCTCGCCGGAAGAGGAGGTGGTGGGGAGGATTCATGGAAATGGGAAAAGATGGAGAGAATGAGAAGATCAACAAGGGAAGGTGTCACACCCTAATCCCAAATAGGGACACGTGTCACACCAGCCAGCTCAGGTGAGATCCCTGAGCCCAAGGCTGTCCAAAACTGAAATCAAACCTGCGGAATAATCTGGAGACAGTAATAATAAATCATAATAATCTGGAACTCTTCCCAAAAGGAGAGTCTTATCTGATACAGATCTCCACAGACTACACGTCTGGGTCTAGTCTCCAAAAGTCAAATATAAAATAAACATGTAATCTACAGAGTACACAACGGAAAGGAAAAATGACTGTGGGACGTCAGAGCCAACTAAGTGTCCTCACATCTCACCGAGTCTAGCCTCAGACTCGAACTTCATCTCGCTACTCGCATAAGGTGAGTAAGAAAGAGGGACCGAAGCATGTGAGTCAAATGATATGTGACCCTCTACCGCCAGTCCACTAAGACCCGTGCATCCGAAAATATAATCTTGTATATGGAAAGTAATCTCTACTCATATACATGCGGAAAATCTGATGCATCGGACGGTCTATGCATTATCTTCGCAGCTTAGGAAGATCATCTAATGCAATGTCCAGAAAACCCGAGAAGTCATCAATCACTAATACGCCTCGCATCTATGTCTCATGAGATGTCTAGATATGTGAGCGTCTATCGATAAGAATGCAACTCTGTAGGATCAACTTGCTAAGATCTCAGATAAATAGCCGCGAGGTATCCCCCGATCTAGGCTTGGAAGCCGCGAGGTTTCCCCCGATCTAGGTCTTCACTAGTGGTACCGAGCACTCCAGAGAGTCGGAAAAGGGTTTTAAGATAAATTCATTTTTAAAACAAGGTTTTGATGCTAGAAATTCATTTTGAAAACAAGAAAACCTTTCCCCTACTCGGTATCACGTTGGTCTTAGCTCAATGGAGCCGCATCTGCATAGCAAGGATCATCTATACAGGAAGCAAAGATCGATGCTCACGTCTTTTATCTATCCCATGTCTATCTCAATGATCTACAGCTAGTCATATGCAGAAAACATCAATCTACAATAGCTGTAAATAATCAAAAGCATTCTCAAAACCGAGAATAAATCTTAGCCGAGGAATATAAACTGAAAACCCGATAAATCTCGATAAAACACAAGAACATACAGTAGGTCCACTCACCTGTAGTCCTAAGTAATCCAAATCCGTCTAGAACTTCCTGGAGTCCCCGACTTGTTCTTTATTTTACCTAGTACAAACAATCGTATCCAATAAATACTAATTTTATTGGAACACCCATTTCTATTCCACAATATCTCTACTCAATCATGGGCCCAAGTCTAGTAAGACGAAGGCCCAGTACTCAAGCATATCAAAACAAGACAAAGCAGGGAATCCATATAAATCTAGGCCCAATACCCTAGCAATTCATTAAATCACCACTTCATTAAATAAATAACAAGGTATCACATCATGAGATTTCCAAATTAATTTTCCCTTTAGTAAAAACAATTACTATAGAAATATCATCCATAGTCTAACCAAGGCTATCAACCACTTACTCTCATGAATCAGGAGCTAATTACCCCTTAAGCTCATCATCTTAAGCATACATTAATTTCACAAGAACCAACTAATTAGCTGCCACACTTCACTTAATGTTATGAGATCAAAATCTGATCAATAAGATGAAAATATATGAAAATATATTAATGTAAAGCCCAACTTCGCTCATTCGAAATTACTGCCACTGGCAAAACTATCTCGACCTTCTCCTTTCCAACTTTACATGACATGAGGTAATTAAGAAGGTCTTGCTCAGGCTTGCCTAAATTACAAAGGGTAGCCCAAGTTCATACCTCACTTGCCAGGTTCTCAATATACTCTAAACAAATACCATGTAATTCTTATTAATTATTACGAATTTAATTTCATAAACAATCCTGGCCACTGTTCCTCCTGAAATCCCCTTGCCATACTTTGAACTTGCTAACTATCAAATCAGGAAAACCATTAGTCATTCATCTACCAAAATACACATTTCAAACACTCATAACTATGGAGGAAACTACTCATTCTTCTTTTATTTCCCCCGTTAAATTAAACCTTAGCATTTTTACAACACTCATTCCCAGCTACTGCCCCTTAGCAATGCAACAGCACTCATTCCCAGCTACTGCCAAATTAACAAAACCATAATAGCAACAGCATTCATCATTTCCCTTCTCTGTTTCCTTTCTACAGCTCCAACTTAGAACATCATACCAATTCCTCTCTTAAAGTCCTGGACTCTTCAAATGCAACCACCACATACACACTTAGTTAATGGACACAAGCTCCATGCTCATTGAGTCATTTGACAGCTCTTTATTTAATCTTGTTTAGCATTTCAGCAACCATCTGATAGGCAAAATGGAAAGCCTTTAACAACTCTTCTCCCTCTCAATTTCATAAAAGCATAACATCAAGCACAAGATGATCATGCACAGAAGTTAAAAGCAGTATTCCTCTTTAAAATCTTGAACCCAAAGTTCATACAAATCACCCCCTTACTTTCCCAGCAGCTAGAGTACAAAGCTCTGCTAACAAGCCCAAAGAGACATTATAGCAAACACCTATTGGGCATTATTAAAGTCAAGAGAACAACTCTCCTCTCTTTAAACCTTAAAGTTCCCAAATGTTACAAACCAATACAATTCATTCTCTTTGAATTGAGTTCATATTGATTCTAAGTACAATAACAGTGACCACCATAGTTACAACATCATTAGAACCACAACAGCAATAACAACACAAAAGCAACAATGACAACTACCCCAATAATACTACAGCAATGACAACAGCCCAACACTTAACCATTCGCACAATCAAATCCTAGGCTAATTAAGGGCATCACCCTCTACCAACCTGAAGCATCGAACCCAACTAGTCGCAGGGACTGTTGGCCAGAGCTGGGGTTTGGTGGAGAGGCCTCAGCTGCTGACCGGACTGTACACCGAGAGGTCCATGCCGTTCTGAAAAACTGACCAGAATCCACTGAGTAATGGACCAGAGAACAGGAACTACAGGGTTGGCCGGACCTGCAATGTTGGTGTTCCAATCTCGCCAGAGCAGAGGTTGCAGAGAACCGGACCAAGTGCTCAGCCGGAACTCCCAATGATCAGAGCTCGCCCTACAGCTCCCTGAGGCCGGCCGGTACCGCTGGATGAGACTGGACTCGAGGCAAAGGTGTGAAGGAGCCCATACGTACGTTTGCTCACTCCTGACTGACCTCGTGGCGACATCTCCTCCCCAGCGACATGCAAAGCGCCACCTCATGCTCAGTCTTCCAGCAGCTGCTTCAAGTCCACCTCCTGCTCGCCGGCCAAACGGAGAATGACCACCAGTCCACCTTTTAATTTAGCTTCACAGACGAGTTTCTCCTCTAATACTAATACATTACCCTGCACACTAACACTAATACCATACCCTTTAATTAGGCCCGGCCCAATAGAGAGAGAGATCCAAAGCCCAACACATGCCCATTTTGTCACATCCTCTTTCTAACAATAATAATCTCTTCTAAATCCCTTTTAAAACCTAGGGCATTCATTAATTCTAGGGCATTCATTAATTCAGTTTCAATAATCCCCGTGGTAATTTAAATATAATACCCGTTAATATCTCATTAAACACCGGCATTTATTTACTAGTTATATGATATTCACAAAGAAAACCGGGGAGTTACAATTCTCCCACCCTTAGGAAATTTCGTCCCCGAAATTCTTATACCCCATCGAGAACCAGGGAGGGTGCGGCGCCCTCATTCGATCTTTTCTTTCCCAACTGGTTATACCCTTACCAGAACCATTCCCGTGTTTCTCTATCTCACCTCCAGTGGTTGGTGAAGATTTTACAGGCTTCACCCTAGTGATGGCGACGCCTTATCTTCATAACCTTTACCTCTGCCACTAACTCCAAATCTTGAACTGTTCTATTTACTACACGACATTCGGAGTTCTCTGGCTGCACACGTGTTACTCTATCTTGTGACGTTAAGATACACCTGTATCTCAGTATGGATCATCACTACCCAAGTCTAATGTCCTGGTCATCGGCATCTAATACCACAACAACATAATAGTAATCCTGAAGTAACTGAAACTCAGTATACAACACTCCAAAAAGGGAGATAACATACAACCGGAGAACATTATTTTTAAAAGAACATCTTTCTACAACTCGACCCCAATACAGGAGTTCTGGTTGTCGAAGTACTCTAGCAAGGCAACGATGTTACTTATATCCACAGAGGTGGTACTTCTATCTAAAACACTGGGGTGTCAGTATCTACACCTAACTAGTACCAAACAAGTACCAAACACTACATACTCTTACATTCTCAGGAAGAGAAAATAAGTTTCTTCAACTAGTCTTAGTCGAGAAAAGACAACCCTTGTCCCGAACTAATTTACATGATTTATGGTGCACTAATTCCGTCTTCACGATCTGCGTCATTCTCAGGGAGTAGGGCTCCTTCCGAGGCCGAAGGTCTCCCGCCTCTTTCTGACCTGAAAGTATCCTCCGGATTGCCCACGATGTGGTAATATCTGCCTTCACAGCTGGGGCATTCACAAGGTAAAACCATCGCCGGCCGCCTCGACGCCTCTCCGTCCAAAGTCTCCGCATCGACGACACCATACCGTCCAACAAAGCGGTACCTGATGGCAACCTCCACAGTAGCGGCAACCGGTTCCAACTTTTCCTTGTGACCCTGATTTACTTATTTGTGAAAGATAAGTAGGAGCGAAGCGTCCGCGGTATTTCTGGGCTCGGATCACTGATCCTGGCACTCTCCCATCATAATCATTCATTAGCCGCTTCCAAACCGCATTGTTTCGTATTAATTGATGCCTAAGCCGTCTCATCCCCCGAGTTGTTCCTAGGATGCGGTTCGAAATAAAAGTCATAAGCTTGATGGAGTCCCCCTGGGCTACTCCCAACTTAATAGAATTCCCCTTTGTCATCATGACATTATTAGTGGAAATAAGAACAAGGTATCAAATCCATTAGGCAGTTAACATGGTCAACCCTTGACATATATTTCACACTAATTTACATAGAAGTCGTTAGTATTTACAAGCAAGCTAGAACGTTTTTAGTTTTTTACAACCACTCTGGGAGTCCACTGACCCCAAGTACACAGCAAAACTCTTAACTACTAGTCTTCAGAAGCTTCAAGATAGTGGCTTAGTCCCAGATGTCTGTCCAACTTCTCGTTTCGATCTTCCCAACACTTGTCGCATCGCAGTGCGGAGGCTCTGGCGATATTGCCGCGCCTTAGCGTCCCGCCTGAGTTTCTTTCTTTGATCTTCACGACAACCACCAGTGTGATGCTCTCGGCTATTACACTTGATACACCAGGGAGGGGAAACTTCCTCATCTGCAACCCGGCCGCCTCTCAAGCACCGCAGGCGGCGACACCATTCTCGCATCACCAGTGTCATCATTGGGTCTGGCGGGTTCCTCCGCAATCTGGCCGTGATCCGATCCATTTCCTTTTCGCAGATAAGGGTCCTTTAACCGGGGAAACGTAGCAAGGACCACGAGTGTAAACAAATCTCCAGGGATGAGAATTCCGTAGTGGTCGTCCTTCTTCTTTTAGCATTCTGTCACACAAAGCATCATTCCTGGCTATCATCCGTGTGCTCCACCTCACCATCCGAGTCAAGCCCAGCATTCGCTCAAAAAGGAATGGTAAGAGTTGGTAGGAGCCCCGTACACGTGGATTCGCTGTGAAAATGTCAGACTCTGCTTCAGACCCTGTCTCTGAGCTATGTTTCGAACTAGGGGAATCGGGGTCCTGAGCGGCTAACACTGGCTCCTCAGAACTCTCTTCTTGGTCCGGGGTTTCGGGTTCTGACTCGAACCAATAGTCTGGCTCATCCCCAACATCCTCCCCATCTGACTCCAACTCATGTTCCTGTTCTTCTTCAGAGTCCTCCACGTTTTCTATGGCTTCCAAGTCCACTTCTATCCAATCCGAGCTTTCCGCGTCTGACATATTCGTTGTTCTGACCCGTGTAGAAATTAGTTATAGTGTTACCTGAAAATCTATTTATCATAGCAAATAGTTCTAAGGACACACACTCCCACCCTAAGGCTCTGACTCCCCTAAACTCTAGATCTGAGAGCAATAATGCTCTGATACCACTAAATGTCATTCCATGGCATTTAGTGGTCCTAGGACTCTAAGTCTAGGATTTAACTGTTCTGATACCACTAAATGTCACACCCTAATCCCAAATAGGGACACGTGTCACACCTAAAATTTCGGTGAGATCCTGAGCCCAAGTCAGCCCAAAATCTGAAATCAAACTCCTTGGAATAACTGGAGATGCGGTAATAATAAATCATAATAATGGAACTCTTCCCAAAAGGAGAGTCTTATCTCGACATAGATCTCCATGTATCACACGCCCTGGGTCTAGTCTCCAAAAGTCAAATATAAAATAAACATGTAATCTACAGAGTACACAACGGAAAGGAAAAATGACTGTGGGACGTCAGAGCCAACTAAGTGTCCTCACATCTCACCGAGTCTAGCCTGTACTCGAACTTCTGTCTGCTACCTGCACAAGGTGAGTAAGAAAGAGGGACTGAGCTACAGAGCTCAAATGATATGTGTGACCCTAACTATCAGTCCGACTAAGACCCGCGATTCAAAATATAATCTTGTATATGGAAAGTAATCTCTACTCATATACATGCGGAAAATACAGAAATCAGATGATCTATGCATTATCTTCGCAGCTTAGGAAGATCATCTAATGCAATGTCCGAGAAAACCCGAAGTCATCAATCACTAACATGCACATCTATGTCTCATGAGATGTCTAGATATGTGAGCGTCTATCGATAAGAATGCAACTCAGAGGATCAACTTGCTAAGATCTCGGATAAATAGCCATGAGGTATCCCCGATCTAGGCTTGGAAGCCTAGCGAGGTTTCCCCGATCTAGGTCTTCACTAGTGGTACCGAAAGCAGCTCAGAGAGTCGGAAAAGGGTTTTAAGATAAATTCATTTTTAAAACAAGGTTTTGATGCTAGAAATTCATTTTGAAAACAAGAAAACCTTTCCCCTACTGGTATCACGCGTTGGTCTTAGCTCAATGGAGCCGCATCCGCATAGCAAGGATCATCTATACAGAAGCAAAGATCGATGCTCACGTCTTTTATCTATCCCATGTCTATCTCAATGATCTCTGACTAGTCATATCTGTAAAACATCAATCTACAATAGTCAAATAATCAAAAGCATTCTCAAAACCAGAGAATAAATCTTAGCAGGAATATAAACCAAAACCCGATAAATCTCGATAAAACACAAGAACATACAAAGAGGTCCACTCACCCGTAGTCCTAAGTAATCCAAATCCGTCTAGAACTTCACAGAGTCCCCGACTTGTTCTTTATTTTACCTAGTACAAACAATCGTATCCAATAAATACTAATTTTATTGGAACACCCATTTCTATTCCACAATATCTCTACTCAATCATGGGCCCCAGTCTAGTAAGACGAGAGGCCCAAAGACTCAAGCATATCAAAACAAGACAAAGCAGGGAATCCATATAAATCTAGGCCCAATACCCTAGCAATTCATTAAATCACCACTTCATTAAATAAATAACAAGGTATCACATCATGAGATTTCCAAATTAATTTTCCCTTTAGTAAAAACAATTACTATAGAAATATCATCCATAGTCTAAATCCAAGGCTATCAACCACTTACTCTCATGAATCAGGAGCTAATTATCCCTTAAGCTCATCATCTTATTCATACATTAATTTCACAAGAACCAACTAATTAGCTGCCACACTTCACTTAATGTTATGAGATCAAAATCTGATCAATAAGATGAAAATATATGAAAATATATTAATGTAAAGCCCAACTTCGCTCATTCGAAATTACTGCCACTGGCAAAACTATCTCGACCTTCTCCTTTCCAACTTTACATGACATGAGGTAATTAAGAAGGTCTTGCTCAGGCTTGCCTAAATTACAAAGGGTAGCCCAAGTTCATACCTCACTTGCCAGGTTCTCAATATACTCTAAACAAATACCATGTAATTCTTATTAATTATTACGAATTTAATTTCATAAACAATCCTGGCCACTGTTCCTCCTGAAATCCCTTGCCATACTTTGAACTTGCTAACTATCAAATCAGGAAAACCATTAGTCATTCATCTTCCAAAATACCCATTTCAAACACTAATAACTATGGAGGAAACTACTCATTCTTCTTTTATTTCCCAGCTAAATTAAACCTTAGCATTTTTACACCACTCATTCCCAGCTACTGCCCCTTAGTAATGCAACAGCACTCATTCCCAGCTACTGCCAAATTAACAAAACCATAATAGCAACAGCATTCATCATTTCCCTTCTCTGTTTCCTTTCTACAGCTCCAACTTAGAACATCATACCAATTCCTCTCTTAAAGTCCTGGACTCTTCAAATGCAACCACCACATACACACTTAGTTAATGGACACAAGCTCCATGCTCATTGAGTCATTTGACAGCTCTTTATTTAATCTTGTTTAGCATTTCAGCAACCATCTGATAGGCAAGATGGAAAGCCTTTAACAACTCTTCTCCCTCTCAATTTCATAAAGGCATAACATCAAGCACAAGATGATCATGCACAGAAGTTAAAAGCAGTATTCCTCTCTAAAATCTTGAACCCAAAGTTCATACAAATCACCCCTTACTTTCCCAGCAGCTAGAGTACAAAGCTCTACTAACAAACCCAAAGAGACATTATAGCAAACACCTATTGGGCATTATTAAAGTCAAGAGAACAACTCTCCTCTCTTTAAACCTTAAAGTTCCCAAATGTTACAAACCAATACAATTCATTCTCTTTGAATTGAGTTCATATTGATTCTAAGTACAATAACAGTGACCACCATAGTTACAACATCATTAGAACCACAACAGCAATAACAACACAAAAGCAACAATGACAACTACCCCAATAATACTACAGCAATGACAACAGCCCAACACTTAACCATTCGCACAATCAAATCCTAGGCTAATTAAGGGCATCACCCTCTACCAACCTGAAGCATCGAACCCAACTAGTCGCAGGGACTGTTGGCCAGAGCTGGGGTTTGGTGGAGAGGCCTCAGCTGCTGACCGGAGCTGGAGTTGACGAAGAGGGCTCAGCTGCTCGCCGGACTGTACACCGAGAGGTCCATGCCGTTCTGAAAAACTGACCAGAATCCACTGAGTAATGGACCAGAGAACAGGAACTACAGGGTTGGCCGGACCTGCAATGTTGGTGTTCCAATCTCGCCAGAGCAGAGGTTGCAGAGAACCGGACCAAGTGCTCAGCCGGAACTCCCAATGATCAGAGCTCGCCCTACAGCTCCCTGAGGCCGGCCGGTACCGCTGGATGAGACTGGACTCGAGGCAAAGGTGTGAAGGAGCCCATACGTACGTTTGCTCACTCCTGACTGACCTCGTGGCGACATCTCCTCCCCAGCGACATGCAAAGCGCCACCTCATGCTCAGTCTTCCAGCAGCTGCTTCAAGTCCACCTCCTGCTCGCCGGCCAAACGGAGAATGACCACCAGTCCACCTTTTAATTTAGCTTCACAGACGAGTTTCTCCTCTAATACTAATACATTACCCTGCACACTAACACTAATACCATACCCTTTAATTAGGCCCGGCCCAATAGAGAGAGAGATCCAAAGCCCAACACATGCCCATTTTGTCACATCCTCTTTCTAACAATAATAATCTCTTCTAAATCCCTTTTAAAACCTAGGGCATTCATTAATTCTAGGGCATTCATTAATTCAGTTTCAATAATCCCCGTGGTAATTTAAATATAATACCCGTTAATATCTCATTAAACACCGGCATTTATTTACTAGTTATATGATATTCACAAAGAAAACCGGGGAGTTACAGAAGGGACGAAACTGGGAAAGAACCCAACGCATTCATTTGTTTGCTTAAAAGGGACATATATGGACACGTGTCTACCCGAATCTTAGACACGAATCTCAAGGTATAGCGTGGCAACCCCAAGCTAGCTTTTCGTGACACCAACTGTAAGCGGGTCGGATTCAACATACCAACTCCAAACCCGAGTAGCATCTTTTCTGATTTATATGACCATTTATAACGAGCGAAAATATAATTAAGTGGAGAATAAAAGGCTGAATTTTGATCCTCTTATAATTTTAATCATTAATTAGCAAACTTATGTTAATAATGCAAATGGGATATTATAGAAAAAGTGAAATAACTCTCCAATATTTTTTTCACTGCATAATGACGCGAATTTACTAAATCACAAATATTTCCAATTTATTCATCAAATAAAAAGAGGTAATATGATTCAATTCGGGAACATAGAGATATATTCAATCTTACACTGTAGGTTGAAGGAAAAGAAAACGGTGAAGAAAAGGACTAGAAAAGACGAGCAAATCCACCTTTTATCACACATCCAATTCTAAGATGGGAAGACCCAATCCGCCACAAATGAGTACTCCATCTCAAACTCAGAAGGCTAAGAAATGAAAGTAAAGAACTTGCCACAGAAGGATGACAGGTCTAACTTGAAATAAAAAATGTAGCTCTATTTCCACAAAGACAATTGAATTTTTCTGTAATTTAATGTGGGATTTGATCATCCCTAAAAGAGATGGTGAGAATGCAAGAGGTTTCATTAGATATGAAAAAAACTAATTTAATATCCATAGTCCTTGTTGAGATAAGGATGGAGCTCCAAGGACTCAATTGGAGAAAACAAAAGAAGATTTAAACTTGTACAAAATTAAGATGAAGCAATAGCATTCAAGCTCAGAGACTAGTTCCAGCAATGACTAGTAGATCAGAAATGTTGTCAGGCAGAACAAATACTATTTTATAACGAACAACATCTTTTGAGAAAAGATAATGAAGCAATAGCATTCAAGTTCACTGGACCGGAAACTTGATAATAATAAAAGATTTATATATAATAGTATTAATCTTGGGAAGTAGATAAGCTTATGATTTATTTCTCATGATCATGTACAAACAAAACATTAGTAAAAGATTTTCACTCTCTTTTTTTTAGTAGTGTTTGATTAATTTAGATTTATTTTATAATTTTTTTAAGATTTTTACAGATTTTTTTAGATTTTTTTTGGATTTTTTTAGATTTTTTTAGATTTTTTAATTTAAATAATATTTTATTATATGGGTCGCATTACTTGACTGCTGCTGACCGGCGAAACACTCTAAGACGGCCTGTAGTGACGGGTCCGCTCCGTCAGTATCGGTGAAATATTTCGTGCCTAGCAATTGTCTGCAGGTGCACGCGACGCGAAAATATGGCCAAACACTTGCAGTAGGCCACGTCTTAGGCCCAAAATCCAGCTCTATCCTCCTCCGATGTGACAGGGGCATGTTTATATATAAATAATATAACATATGTCCTAATAGAACCCAAATCCCAATTTAAATAAAATTCAAATATATCTTAATCCTAATGTGGATATATTTAGACTTAAAATTTAAATGTCCTTAATCTTAATTGATTTAAAATTCCCTCTTCAAATAAATTATTTGGGTTATACCTCAAAAACCAAAATTGCCCCAGAGAACATATCTCGAGGCAACATGGCAACTACCAAAATTGCCCACGAGAACATATCTCGAGGCAACATGTCAAATACCAAAATTACCCTTGAGAACACATATCTCGAGGCAATCACAAATTACAAAATTGCCCCTGAGAACATATCTCGAGGCAAATGCAAATTACAAAATTGCCCCTGAGAACATATCTCGAGGTAATCCCAAATCTCGAAATTGCCTCCAAGAACAAATCTCGAGGCTAAAAAAAAAATAATAATAATTAAAAAAAAATGCTAATCCCAAGGCATCATGGGAATATCAATCCCGAGGCGAGGTTTAGTTTAAGATTTAATTAAATTTTAAACTTTGATCCTATCTAGTTGTTAGGGGGTTGTGATTTCACGGGAGGGGTTTAACTTCTGTGAGGATAAGGATGAAGAGAGGAGACGAATCTTTTAAAAAGGGAGAAAAAGACAGAGAAAGGGTTCGGATTTGTTTTCTCTTTGGCTCTCACTCAGACAAAAAGGAGGAGAAGGTTTTGATCTTCTGATTGTCTAAAGCCGAGAAGGAAACCAGAAAAGGTGATCTTCCTTTTTTTTATATATACGTAATAAAGCCTTAGATCCCCCACCCGGTTCTGGTTCGTCGTGAAGCTTCAAGGGGACATAAGTACACATAGATCTGAGGGAGAGTGAGGTTGGGAGATATAAGCAGGAAATAAAAAAAATAAAAAAATAAAAATAAAAAAATAATAATATACATAATAAAAAAAAGAAAAGAGTGATATTATATAATATATATGCCAAAAAAAGGGGTTTCTCCTTCTCCGCGCATTGAGGCCCTCAAACCACCTCCTCATAATGCACGGCCAGAGGCCTTCCAAGCGCTTGCTAGCGCCGCTTTGGGGTCACGCCTCCGCCACCGTTGGTCCGCCCTTCTCCGATGCCCTCTTCACCCCGCTCCTTGTCGTCCCGCTGCACTTTGGTCCCGACCGCCTCGAGGAGAAGAAGCCGTCAATCGCCCACGACCCAGCACCATCTCTTACTCCCTCCCCTGTCTCAAAGATTTCCCTACTTTGCCACTACACCGGGGCCTTTGCCTCGTCTCTCCTGTAGGTCCCCATCATAGAGACACGCCGCTTCGGCTGCCGCAGCGTCTGCTTGGCGTCAAGCTCCCTTTGGCCGCCAAATCCCTGCGCCGATGCCCAAGCTCCTCCCCTCTGCCCGTCAAGCTGCTGCCGTTGATATCCAACCGACGCCCGCCGCTCTGATCAACCTCTCGCCGCGGCTATGATTGAAGAAGGTGTTTCGGTGGTTTGGTCTGAAATCGTCCCATCGCTGCCGAGCCTCCGGAACCGAGCCTATCTAGAACCAAATCAGTGGCCCCAAACATCGCCACTGAAGAAGCCTTGGTGATCGTCATTGCCTAGTCGCCAAAGAAAGAAGCTTTCACCGCCGTCTCCGTGAAAGTCGATGCCTCGATCCGGCCACCACAACATCGATCATAGAAGCCTATTCCGCGATATCTCCTGAGTCCCGGCCGATCGCCGCTATTGTTCCCTTAGATTTGCTGCAAAGGAAGTCATGGAGCAAAAGAAATTGAGAGCTGAAGGGCAAAGAGATTACTAATGGTTGAAAGAATTCTTAAGTTTGTGTATGATTGTAAATTTCGTTGAGGAACCATCCCAAAGTCAGGCCAAGTGTTTAGCTTTATGGAGCGCACATGAACTGTTTGCTGAAATATCTTTAAGAATCTTCAAGCTTACAGGGAAAAGTTTCAGCAGAGCTTTCAATAACAGCGAGCAAGTTGACGAGTGGCATGACCTATCTGAGAGTCTTAGAGAATTTTCATGAACAATTTACAAGGGAGAATTCTGGGATCCCTTCGCCGGGAAGTCACCATGTCTCTATTTGAAGCTGCTGTCACGTTGTTGCTGATTGTATGATGTTGATTGTATGATGCTGGAGCAATGTTATGATGCTGAATTCAAAGAGAATGAAGTATAACGATACGCGCCGCGTATCACCGAAAGCTGATATTTGGAGGTGCATATCGAGATAGCTCAAAATTATAAATCCCAAAGGGGTACGAATCTCAAGGCGGTGATGAGCACACATCCTGAAACGGCTAATATACATACATCCTACGCACGTATCTCGAGGCAATGACTGGAGGTGCATATCGAGATAGCTCAAAATTATAAATCCCAAAGGGGTACGAATCTCAAGGCGGTGATGAGCACACATCCTGAAACGGCTAATATACATACATCCTGAAGCGACAATGAAACACTCACTTCGAGAGGGTCATTAAAATCCTAAAAAGGTGTAAAACCTCAAGGTGGCGGCAAAATAGGCATCTCGAGGCAATCAAAGCAATATAAATCCCAGAGCGGCGAGGCACAAGTCCCAAGGGAAAAGGCGACGACGGGGCATACATGGCGGCGCCATTTAAATAAATAAATAAATAAATAAATAAATATGTGTATACATCCATATAATGGCATAGATATGTAATAAATTATTCTGCAATAATTAAATTCATTGCCTCTACTTGTATTCTTTTGCCCTTAATCGGAGGTTACCGCAATCTTATTCGGGGTAATTAATAATAGGGGCTTGCCTCTATTAGGAATGGAAGAACCTACAAAACAAAAAAATATGACATTTGTGATTCGATGTATCGCTTGGTGTCTCTTCACAGACACGATGCCAAGCGGGTATTTTCGATCCCACAAATTCTGGCACGCCCGGTGGGGACTTATTCCTCCTCCCATCTTTGAGGCAAAAGTACAAGTAGAAGCATTATTCCTACATCCTGTGAAAGAAAACTAACGTTGTTATATGCTTATTGTAGAACGAAATGGCATTCAAGAGCTCAACTGCACCCGGAAGCCCAAAGCTCACCATTTTCCTCGGAGAGGGAGCTGAAGTTCGACTGCCCAACTGCACCTTCAGCACTGGGGTCGCCGGAGCCGAATTAAGATTCGACACAATTTCTGAATCTGTGGAATTCGTGAGGAAGACTTCACCAACGGAGGACAAACTGACTGTTCCGCGCCTCCCATCCAGGGGTCATCGTCCAAACGTAATCGTCCCGAAGGCCGGCGAAGACGTTGCTGATGAAGAACCACCAAGAATATCTGCTTTCAAGAGACTGTCCCATCCCAAGAAGGTAGTCTCTTTGAATGATGATGATGATGAACCCACCTTCACTGTCAGCACAAAGGGACAGGAGAGTTGGATATTCCAGTCTGATGAGGATACACCCAGGAAGAAGAGTGTGTTCTCAAGACTCACACCAAGGAAAGTCAAAATTCCAAAGCAGAAGCTGGATTTTGTGTCTTTCCAAGAGCACAAACATAACCAAATGGGTTCCTTCAATAACTTATTTGAACCACTCAAGCTGGTGAAGAAGAACTCAACTACTGCAGAGTTGCGGCCTCAGCCGAATGAAAATAAAGGTGGTAGGCCCCCAAAGTCTCACCAAAAGGATTCCTTCAACAAGAACCTCTAGAAGACTTACACGTCATCAAAGAAGCTGCAGATGGAGAAGATGACACCGAGGGAGTTCTACCAAAAGAAGAAGCAGCTAATATCGAATACACGAAAGACGGTGTTTGATCGGATAGCTTCTGCACATAATCAAGTTAAGACCTCCCGCTCGAAGTTTCAGTGGAGGAGAGAGATGAAGGATGAAGAGATGTATGATATGGACGCAGAAGTACATACAGTCCAGATGGTCATTGAAGCCCGAGGAGATCCAGCACCTGAACCAGAACAACCAGGGGTGTTCACAAGGTCTCGTAGAAGAGCCACAGACTCTCACAGTGGGGTTGGAGATGAAGGTTCAAGCCAAATGCCACATGAGGGTCAGAGGACAGGGAGCCTTCCAATATTTCGCAAGCCAGCGAATTACAAGGAAGCAGACCCCCCAAATGAAGAATTGGAGGATGAACCTATCTTTATTTATAATGGAGATGATATTACAAGGAGAGTCCAGCAAATGGAGAGACTTCGGCAAATGGAGAATAGAGAAGCTGAATATCAATGGCTTAATGAAAACATGACAAATATGATGGAATCAATGGTGAAAATGCAGAGACAAATGGTTGCCTTAATGGAAAGCCAAAAAGTACAAAGGCCAATAAGTCCAAATCCACAGCCAAGAGAAACCCCTAGGCTGGTAGAGCAAGGGACAATCCCTTCACCACCAAGAGAAGTTCCCAGGCCAAGAGAGCAAGAGGGAATCTCATATGCACCTATAAGAGACATCCCTAGGCCAAGAGAGCTAGAGGGAACTTCATATGCTCCCATTCCAGAGCAGTCGGCTGCAATGACTCGGGAGGAGATACAACAGATAGTGGCAGCTGAATTGAAGCAAGCTAAAGGGAAGGAGATAAAGGTTGATGGAGATAAACCTTATCCCAGTTATCATGACCTGGTACCCTACCCCAAAGGATACAATGTAGCTAAATTCAAGCAGTTCACTGGGATTGGCAACCCTGATCAACACTTGGCTCACTTTGTAACGGCCTGCGGAGACACAAGTGTAAAGCCTTCACTTCTTCTTAGGCAGTTTTCTGCAAGTCTCACAGGGGTGGCGTTCGAGTGGTATGCAAGCTTGCAACCCGAGTCAATTCAAACCTGGCAACAACTGAAAGATGCATTTCGGGTACGATTTGGGGGCGTAAGTGACAAAATTATGATCGCCGACCTCACGGCCACTCGTCAGAATAAAGATGAAAAAGTGGTGTATTATATTATGAGATGGAGAAACCTGAGCATCAAATGCGAACAACCTCTTGATCAGCTACAGGCAGTGGGTTTGTTGCTCAGGAACATTGATAGTTGGATGACACCCTTCCTGAGTACATCCGGTATTACTACATTCCAAGAGTTGATTTCACAAGCTAAGAAATTGGAACGGACAGCCCGAAGATATTCTCCTATTTTCAAGCTCCAAGGAATGACAGAGAAAAGCCAAAAAGGACAGAAGGTGTCAAGTATGCTATGTACCTTCAACATAGACAAAAGGAAAAGGTGTTACGGAATCCCATAAGCCGTGAAAGTGTGCTAAGCCACCCACTTTAGGTGCCACTGGTAATGAATCAAAGCCTATTACCTCTTTGAAATAAAGGATGAATAAGAAGAATTCTTTCAGGAGAGATAAGGTATTGAAGATCTTTAAAGATGTTGTGAAAGAAGGTCTGCAACTTCCTGAATACAAAAGGCCAGAAGAGCAGAACAAGAAGGATCATCCCTGTTATTTTCCATACCATAGAGTGTTGGGACACACAATCGAAGACTGTTATGTTTTCAAGGATTGGGTTGAACGACAATATCGAGAGGGTAAGATTACACTCTCAAAAAATGTTTTGTTGGAGAAACCAGCTGAACATATCCGCTATGTGACCACCCTAGACTATGAAGAATCATCCCAAGGAAAAGTCATAGTAGTGGGCAACAAAGTAATACTCCCGCCAGCAAAAGATAATAGGCCTCCTGCTGTTCCAGAAGGATTGTGGGAAGTATTCATATCCAAAAAGTCAAAGAAAATATTGCAGAAGTTGGCTGAGCTCCCAGGGATTACATGGAGATGTTCACAAGAACCCCCTAAAGGGCTCCCAATAAAACAAACAAAAAAGAAGAATAAGAAGAAGAACAAGAAGCGCGAACAATCAAAGCGCAAGAAGTCGATCATAGAAGAGTATATCGAGTCCCTCGACAAATATGAGCAGAAAGAAAGGGTCCTAATTACTCTCAGAGACTATTTTCCCAAAGAAGTCGAAGAATTACTAGGGGAACTAGTCAAAGAAGATGATGAAGATGTGCAAGTGGAAGCTTGCAGGGTTATTTCTGGAGGATACCCTTTGTATGACTCGGATGATGATAGTTTCTCTGAGCCAGAAGAGTCATATGACCGTCACGGCCGACCCTACATCAGTAAAAAGCAGAAGAAGAAGATAGCATTCAGGGAAAGAGTGAAGAAGGCGAACGCCAAACTCTTGGAGCCGCACCAACCAGAAGAGCCCAAGACACCACATTACACCCCAAAGGCCCCAAAATACAAGGTCTTGAGGAAAGTTATGCCTGCTGAAGAAATTCCCGCATTCATTCAAAGGGTGACAGAGGAGTCAACTAAAAGGCTACTGCAGTTACATATTGAAGATGCTGAGTGGGACGAGTCAGGGACATACCCTCCAGAAGCATCAGGGCAAAATTTTGTTTCAGAGGTCATGGATTCTCCGCCTCCAACAAAAGCAGCCAATGATAAGGGGAAGTCGGTTCTCCAAAACATCAAGATTAAGGAGAGTAAGAGGAAGGAGCTTTTTGATCAAGCCGTGGAGATGGGATTGGAATTTCCTAACCTTAAAAGGTCGCGCTTGATGCATCTTGACAGTTATCCAAACTACTATCCATATCACCGACTCGTGGGACATACTATAGAGGAGTGCCAGAATTTTCAAAAATGGGTACAAAAACAAGTTCTCATGGGAAATTGACACTTATTGATGACTATTTTGAGGAAAAGAGCGAATGCCGGGCCATAACTTCTCAAGAAGATTCTGAGGAGGAATTAAATTTCCCAGATGAAGAAGATGAAATACCATACCATGTGCATCAGATGCAACTCAGAGCTGGGAAAGTACTTCAGCCAAGACAGGCATCCAGCTCTAATGATAAAAACAAAGGAAAGATGATTGAAGAAAGAGCCATCTCACCAAAGAAACCTTCAAAGAAGCCGAATTATAATATTTTTGCACACTTAAAGAAAGTCCCGACACTTCTCAGTATGTACGACGCACTACTGATGTCAGCTGAAGTCAGGGAGTCTTTAATACATGCCCTGCAAAATCCTGAGGAGTATCAGGCTTACTTTGCTGAAGTTAACATGAAAGAAGCTTTATACGCATTTCATACACCCTCAGTATCCTTCACGGATGAAGATCTGTTGCTTGGGACTACAGAACACAACAGACCGTTATATGTGACCGGTTATTGTAATGGGATGAGAATCAACCGAGTCTTGATTGACCCAGGGTCCTCGGTTAACCTAATGACCCTCAACACCCTCCGGGCATTGGCTCTCGAAATATGCCACTTATCTCAGGAGAAGATCATCATTCAGGGCTTCAACCAGCATAGCCAAAAGGCATTGGGGTCCATCACTCTTCCAATTAAATTTGGAAAGATGACATCTGATGTGAAGTTTCATGTGATCGACGCAGATGCCTCATATAAAGCCCTTTTGGGAAGGCCATGGATCCATGAAAACCAAATGGTCCCTTCAACACTTCATCAGTGTGTGAAATACATGGTGGATGGGGAAGAATTCAGGATTGATGGAGAAATTCAACCCTTCGGTATCCATGAAATCCACTATGAAGATGCGAGATACTACCTTAAGCCATCCAAAGGGGGCAAATTCCCAGGCCCAAAGGTAGAGTCTCTGGTAAAGATACCCAAGTCCATTCCTGTCTCCAAAGGGAAAGCTCCAACATTGCCTCACTTTGGTAGTGACACCGAGTCCTCAGAAGATGAAAGTGATGAAGACGCACATCAAAACAAAGGACAAGCTAAAGGGTCGACCCAAGAAAGCACATTCCACATCACAAGGATTCCTGATGGGCTCTATAAATCCTTGGATGATCTGAATGTTAACACCGTTGAGTAGTTGAAGATATTTTATGTCCCCGCTCGGCACATAAAGGAGAGAGGCATCCTCTTCTATAAAGCCAAAAGCAATGAAATTTCAAATGATGATATCATAAGCATTGAAGAATTAGAAGATGACGAAACTCAACCCATAAACTTCCCCAACCGTATCCCGACAAGCTCAAGACAGCAGTTGAGAGGTATGGGGGCAAGATCAAATGGTCGAGGAAGTCATATCAGAGCTTTTGTCGGCTGTAGAATCCTGCACATGTGGATAAGAAAGGGATAGGCTACTCCGAACCTTCCAGGCACTCATGTTACATAACAACATCCCAGGAGGAAGAAGAAGAAATTAAAATGAAAAGTGCGCCACTTGAACTGGAAGACGGGGGGCAAGCGACAATTGATGAGCTAGTTGAAGTCAACTTGGGAAGCGATGAAGACCCGAGGCCAACCTTTCTAAGCGCACAATTGTCAGAAGAAGAAAAGGCATCCTTCACGGCCCTTTTAAAGGAGCATATCGACTGTTTTGCCTGGAATTATAATGAAATGCCAGGGTTGGACAATGAGGTAGCCATTCACAGGTTAGCTATCGACCCTAGTGTTGCACCAGTCAAGCAAGCGCCAAGAAAGATGAAATTTGACCTTGAAGAAAGGGTGATAGAAGAAACAAAGAAGTTGATTGAAGCAAATTTCATCAGAGAAGAGAAATACCCGGATTGGGTAGCCAGTATAGTGCCTGTGAAGAAAAAGAATGGGCAGATACGGATATGCGTAGACTTCAGAGACCTGAACAAAGCATGTCCTAAAGATGATTTTCCCCTGCCTGTGATGGAGATCATGATCGACAACACCTCAGGGTACGAGATGTTCTCCTTTATGGACGGATACTCTGGATACAACCAAATCAAAATGCATCCAGATGATGAAAAGCATACAGCCTTCCGGACACCCATGGGCATATACTGTTACAGAGTAATGCCATTTGGTTTGAAGAATGCGGGGGCAACATATCAAAGGGCCATGACCAGAATATTCGATGATCTGATTCACAAAGTTGTCGAATGCTATGTGGACGATCTTGTGGTTAAGACAAATTCCAAAGACAAGCATCTTGATGATCTGAGGACAGTCTTCACACGCCTCAGAGAATACAAGTTGAAAATGAACCCCATGAAATGTGCTTTCGGAGTCCTTTCAGGGAAGTTTCTGGGCTTCATAGTACGACACCGGGGAATAGAAATAGACCCTTCCAAGATAAAAGCAATTTTGGAAATGCCACCTCCTCAAACACTGAAGCAGCTGCGGTTCTTTCAGGGCCGTTTGGCATATATCAGATGATTCATCTCCAACCTCTCTGGAAGATGTAAACCCTTCTCCAAGCTGGTCAAGAAGAACACACCATTCAAATTAAATGGGATGATGAATGTCAGAAGGCTTTCGAGGATATCAAACAGTACTTGCTGAGTCCACCAGTGTTGGCGGCCCCAATCCCCGGAAAGCCATTGATTCTATATACTGCTGCGTTGGAAGGGTCATTAGGAGCTATGCTGGCCCAGAACAATGAAGAAGGCAAGGAAAATGCACTTTATTACCTCAGCAGAATGTTGATAGGAGCCGAGTAAATATACCCCAATTGAAAAACAACATCTAGCCTTAGTGTTTTGCGATCAAAAGTTGAGACACTACTTGCTAGCACATAAAGTCATACTTATATCAAAAATCGATCCACTCAAATATCTTATGACGAGGCCATTGCTTACGGAAGACTTCTTAAAGTGAGGCCGATTCTGATGGAGTTTGACATAACATACACTCCACAGAAGGCTATTAAAGGGCAAGCGTTGGCAGACTTCCTAGCGGCACATCCTCTTCCTGATGATTCACCACTTAATTATGATCTCCCTGATGAAGAGAAATTAACAGTGGAAGAAGCAAGGAGGCGATTATACTTTGATGGGGCGTCATCTATAAAGCCGGCACTCAAGTCCATGATTCCACAAATCAAAGCGGGGATAGGACTCATGTTCGTTACACCGGAAGGGGGAATCCTCAGATATGCACTCTCTCTTACGGAGCCATGTACAAACAATGAGGCAGAATATGAAGCTCTCATAGCTGGTTTGGAACTGGCAATCAAGATGGGGATCCAATACATACACATATTTGGAGACTCATAACTCATAATTGAGCAAGTCGAAGGAGACTACAAGATATATAAACCTGAACTTCTTAAATATCACAAGAAGGTCAAAGATCTGATGAAGAAAATCCCCCAAGTACAGTTGAGGAGGGTTTTAAGATCAGAAAATGGAGAAGCTGATTCTTTGGCGAAAGTTGCAAAGGAGCCGGCGAATCCGGATTATGAAGAAATCTATATAACCATAAGAAATAGAAGGCCCATAAGTACGATCCTTGATGATGATGAAGAGGAAAGTGCTGGGGGCAAAGCGGAAGTCTTCACCCTCGAAATGCCAGAGGAAGATTGGAGGCGACCATTTATAGAATATTTGAAATATGATAAACTCCCAGAGGACAAATCAAAAGGTCTTCAAATAAAGCGAAGAGCCCTAAGATTCACCCTCATAAATGATATATTGTACCACAGGTCATATGATCAACTACTCTTGCGGTGTCTCTCACATGAAGAAATTCAAGAAGTCATGCATGATGTACACTCCGAGATATGCGGTGCACACCAATCCGGACCCAAGATGTGACTCAAGATCAAGCGCTTGGGATATTACTGGCCAACCATGGTTGGAGATTGCATCAATTATGCCAGAAAATGACATCTATGCCAAATACATGGTGACTTTATCCACCAACATCCAAATCCTTTACACCCCACAGTCTCTTCATGGCCCTTTGAGATATGGGGAACAGATGTAGTCGGTCCCATTGAACCCCCATCATCTTTGGGACACCGATTCATACTGGCTGCAACAGACTACTTCTCCAGGTGGGCAGAAGCTATTCCACTGAGAGAAGTGAAGACTGAAAATATTATCAAATTCTTCAGGGAGAACATCTTATACAGATTTGGGACTCTAAGAAGAATTATTTCAGATAATGGTCCTGCATTCAGAAGCTTCAAAGTAGGGAGATTTGCGCAGCACCACAAAATAGATTGGAGATATACCTCCATCTATAATGTTAGAGCAAATGGGCAGGCGGAAGCATTTAACAAGACTCTCTCAAAGCTATTGAAGAAAGCTGTGTCCAAAAATAAAAAGGACTGGCATAAAAGACTCCCGGAGATGCTGTGGGCCTACCGTACCACCTATAGAACTCCAATACAATGCACACCATATTCTCTAGTATTTGGAACTGAAGCGGTCCTGCCCCTCGAAATCCAAATACCCTCATTGAGAATGGGGGTGCAAAATGAAATTTCAAATGAAGATAATATTCGTCTTCGCTTGGATGAGTTGGACTCTCTTGACGAGAAACGGTTGGGAGCACAACAGAATCTCGAAGTCTACAAGGCCAAGGTGTCTCAGGTCTACAATAAATTGGCTCGGTTTAGGACTTTTACCAAAGGAGAAATGGTTCTTGTCCTAAGAAGACCTATCATCACCAATAAGTGGGCCGGGGGTAAGTTCAAAGCAAACTGGGAAGGTCCGTACGTCGTGGAGATCGTCTACGAAGGAGGCGCGTACCAGCTCATTGATGCTAATGGAGAAAGACCAATGCCACCTATCAACGGTCGTTTTCTAAAAAAAATATTATGCTTAATGTAAAAATGTTTGCCTATGACGGAACGTCTGGTCCCTTATAGGGGTAGACTAGTCCTATACAACTAAATATACTTCCCGAGGCAAAACATTAATTTTATGTACTTTTGTATCAAGTTCATCCAATGAAATCAAGAGCCATGTGTTTGTCTACGATGGAACGTCCGACTCCTAGTTGGGGGCAAATCGGTCATGCACGATTAAATGTGCTTCTTGAGGCAAACACATAGACCCCTTATTTTCAAAAAAAAAAAAAAATTCAAAAAAAAATCAAAAAAAAAGAGAAGAAAAGAACTAAAATTTATTAAAGTCTAGTGTTCATAACAAATGTCTCAAAGTCAACTACCAAAGCATAAATAAACTAAGAAATCAAACTAAAAAAAGGGGGAGAGGGAAGGAGGCCCCTTTCAATGCCTAGCGAATTTAAACAATGATTCTTTTGCTTCCTCCAACTCATCAAGCCACTTGGTGAAAATAGCTACGAGATGAGTATCTGAATGATCCCCTTGATCCTCGGTAAGCTGTGCCTTTGCCTCGTCCAACGCAACTTGAAGATTCTCTTGTGTGTCCTCGGAAGCTTCAAAGAAGCTAGTTGAAGCCGCTATCTTTTCGCCCAAAGTCTTCTTTGTACCTTGAATCTCACAGAGCTCGGCCTGAAGTTGATGTTCCCTCTCAGCAAGTTTTTGATATTCCTCTTTATCTGTATTTATGTCATTAGCCCAATCCATCCTGCATTTGCTAAGACTCTCAAGTGCCAAAGTCCTTTCATGCACACACTCCTTGGCTCGTTGAGTACGGATATGAGTTTGGACGCTAGGGTCCTCTGAAGCTTCTTTGGCATAGGTTGCACATCGAGCTACTCTCTCTATGAAAGGCTCTAGACTGGTCAAATTAATGTCGAAGGGTTCAAAGAGTGATTTTGACTGCTTCACTTTATTGATAATGCTTTGGTAGTTGTGATAGTTGAGGGACTTGATATTGTTAATCATCTCGTCTCGCAGGCTTAACACCACATTTGGTATATTCTTTGAACCTACAAAGAGAATATACAAATGAAATTCGAAATTCAAAAAAAAAAAAAAAAAAATCACCTTGGTCTTGCTTTGGTCCAGCATCGACATCAACACCATCATCTCCCAACTTTTCTGCATGGATAGGAGTATCTTCAACAATATCCTTTAAAGGACTTTCTCTCGGAGACAACGGGTCGTCACCATTTTGGACAACTAAAAAAAAAGGACCTATCAATATTCATATCTCCAAAAAAAAAAAAAAGCCCAACCTTGGTCTTGCTTTGGTGAAGTTGCAAATCCAGTGTCGGTGTTAACGTCATCATCTCCCAATTTCTCCATAAGAGAAGGAGCATCCCCAACAATTCCTTTTGAAAGAGTCTGTCGCAAAGACGGAGAGTCACCGTTTCTTCCGGCGACTGGATTTCAAGAAAAAGTTGTCAACATATATCTCTTTCTCTCTCTTAAAAAAAAAACCTTGATCTTGTTTTGGTAAATTTGCAATCCCAATGTCGGCGTTAGAGCCACCATTCTCCAATTCCTCCGTGGGAGTATGAACGTCCTTGGCAACTTCTCGAACAACTAAAAAAAATATACATATATATTCACGTTGATTCGTGAAAAAAAAAGAAAAAAGAAAAAACAACCACCTTTGTTCTACATTGCTGAAGATGTGTTGTCAACATCAACGTTACCGCCATCATGAGTTGGGCTTTCAACGTTAGCATGTCCACCATCACGAGGTGCACTCTCAACATCAGTATTGCCTCCATCACTCTCCAATTTTTCCATTGAAGAGGGGGCATCTCTTATAAAATTTGCAGAAGGAATTTGATTAAAAGATGAAGTACTTTCATCCTCTTGAATAGCTGGAATTCAAAAATTCATTATTTGTGGTAACAAAAAAAAAAACCTTCTTGGATAATTGGCGGGTTCTGCGGTGGCTCATTTTCCAAGGCAACCGGTATATCCCCTAACAAAATTTGAAAATAAATAAGGGGCAAAAAAAATAATTATAATTATAATTATAATAATACCTTGTGGTGGATTGGGAAGAGCTTCCTCAATCCCAACATTTTCCTCTACTCCAATGTTTTCTCCCACCCCAACATTTTCGCCGACTCCAACGTTCTCCTTGGTGCCAACATTTAAACCCTGTGGGTTTACGTGATCTGGAAATAAGATGTCATCAAGTTCATCAAAAATGTATGGATGAAAATTTTCGCCGACTCCAACGTTCTCCTCGGTGCCAACATTTAAACCCTGTGGGTTTACGTGATCTGGAAATAAGATGTCATCAAGTTCATCAAAAATGTATGGATGAAAGAGAAAGAGAAAGAGAAAGAGATATTTCTTACCAACGTGAGAGTCCAGAGGCATTCCTAGACCTGATGGAGGAATATCATCGATCCTTGGAGGATTGTGAGTAACCCTGATATTGTCCAATGAGGTGTCACGAATCTGTATGCATGACCAAACATTTTGAGTCAAATAAAGATTAAGACTTTGAATCAAATAAAAATTTCTGAATTTTACAATTAAAATTCAGCCTTCAAGTCAAATAAAGATTCAGACTTTGAGTCAAACTCAGACTTTGAAAAAAAAAAATCAGAAGACAAAATCTTGAAGAAAAAGAAATTTTCAGAATTCTCAAAAAAAAAAATGAATTTATCAGGAAAGCCCTCATGAATATCCTGAATTCTCAAAAAAAAAAAAAAAACGGAAGATAGAATCCTGAAGAAAAAAGAAATCTTCAGAAATTTCAAAAAAAAAAAACGGAATCCTGAAGATAGAATTGTGAAGAAAAAGAAAATCTTCAAAAAAAAATCTTATAAAGAGAAGTAGAATCTTCAGTGTTCAAAATAAATAAATAAAAAATAATTAATAAATAAATAAATTTGACATACCTTCAGTTCGTTGCCGCTTTGCTGGAACAACTGGGTCAACAGTAAGGTCAGTATGATCAATGAATATGCTTTCATTGATAAATCTGTAGCCCTTCGAAGATTTCCCTCGCCCACTATTAATAATTCTCATGTCTCAGAAATCATCCTGAATCAAAGACGAATAGTCCTGATGAAAAAGGCTTCAACAGTCCTCAACCATTTCTGTGCATAGACAAGTATAAGTCTCCCCTCTCTATCGTGCTCAGGGATGTAGAATGAGCTAGACATCTTCTGGCGAGAAAGATGAAGACAGTATCCTGCAAGAATCCTGAGGGAGGGAGCCCTCCTAGGAACATCAATATACGCCGGGGTATGTTGATCGAATCCAAACTGGCGCCCAAATCTATGCAGATTGTAAGGCTTCGCAAAGCGATCTCCTGCACACCGAAGCGGAAGGACTCCACAACGAAGATTCATCACATATTCCATGGTATATGAATCCAATACTTAGGGCCCAGCCGGATATCTGGAATCTCGCACTATCTCGTCATTATGATGCATGAACGAGAAAGGGAGGGATATGAAATTGTCTTTATGTCGGATGAATTTCCTCACACTCACAGGATGGATAAATGGAGTTGCGGCGGCATTCATAAATTGCAACATCTTTGGTACTCTCGGCAAACCGGGGATACTCGAAGTATTATCATCTATCTTCCTCTTAAGATATATGCTCCGGAAATGTGAAGCCTGTAGTTTTAGGAATTATATTTTTTTATCTTCTTTTCTAATTATTAATTTTTAGTTTATTGTTTTCAAAAAAAACTTGTTAGGAAATAAGGGAGAGTCTCCCAAGGTAGGACATAATTGAAATTTTTATTGGAATAAAAATTTTCTGATTATTTTTAATTAATTAAAGAATAAATGCCTTCTTAGAGCTCTCTAATTAATTAATTAAATGAATAAATATTTTATTTGATTAAAGATATGAAACTATGGTTGAAGATAAAAAAATAAATAAATAAATTTGGATTAAATTCTGATTTGAAAGATGGCATTATATTTATCCAAATGATTTGGTTAAGATGATTTGATGGATGTGCTTTAATATGATTTTCCATACTTTAGTGATAGGATAAAGAGGCATTCAAACGTGTATATTCAGAACTTTGAGTTTAAATAAAATAATAATATTGATATTGATAAAGCATTAATATACATATTAGGATAAGGGTGTGTATATGGCTGCCTTTAATGGGAGGTGGTGTTTTTATTTGTGGACAAAAACGTGTGGGGAAAAGTGTGCATATGATTTCCAAGTTGAGTGAATGGTTGGGATTTGAAAGTGGAGTTCATTAATTCCATCAAATGGTGGAAGACTCACCATGTGGCGACCTAAGGCATGGAGCGCATGATGAGAATTCTCTCATCTGTGGATAGATCACGTGGCAGGTCTTCAACCGTTGATCTGTGCTGGAGTTATGGATACGAGGTAGCAACGCAGAGTTGCTCCTTCACCTCGTGCGCGCCATAGAGAAGTTATCAGTTTCCGAGTTTATCTCACATCGGCCAGCTAATCTCGGAGGTTTAAACTAAGAGATGAACTCAAATTAAAAGCGTTATCCAATCGTTTTGGAGATCTCCTAAGCTCTATATAAGAGGAGTCTCGTAGAAACCCTAGCGCCGCCCTCTTCTCTCCCACTCTCATCTTCCCGTCCACCACCAGTAGCCTCATCTTATCTCGGACGTGGGGTGTGGACGTCCACTTCTGAAGAGAACGGAGGAGCACTGCAGGGAGATATCGGGGCAAGGAGGGCGTTATTCCGGAGGTTGGCGACGCCGGAGAGGTTCTTCAAAGATTCTATGAGCAAGCAGTCTACCTAGTGAGTTTTCTTTCTCCTGTGAATTCGTATTAGTAGGTCTCCTCGATCCTGTTGTTTTTATTTAGAAGACAAAGAGTTAAAAGCAAGGTTTGGGACTTATTAAAAAGTTTTCATGGTTTATTATGTGATAGCATGCATGAAAGGATAGTTGTTGTTGCTTGTTTGGGCTCTGTGAAGGAGTAGATGTGGTGAATAGATTAATGCATGCATGTATGATCATTGGTTGTGGCTCGAATGAGGGTGTGAAAAATCTTAATCTAAATTTAGAGGTGAGGTTAGGCCCTGACAATTTCCCAGGTTGTAGATGAAAGTACAAAGGCTGGGCATTACAAAGGATAGTGAATAGGTTGTGGTATGCGAGTTAACACTAGCCATCTTGGTTTTATTCAAGGCATGATTGGTGGTGTCACTGAAACCTATGGATCAACTAGTGAATGATAATTGTTGGCATCTATGTCTGGTATGAAAATAGTCTTTGCGAATAGGTAGTAGAGGAATAGGAATGAGAATATGAAGGCGTCCTACTAAAGTTTGAAACCAAGAAGTGTTACCATGATTGATTTGTTTTAAATTCTATAAAGTATAAGATGGTGGATTCTTTATCGTTTATATAAGAGTACAGGTGGTTGTTAGCACTTGAGAGATCTTAGTATAATGATTGTAAGTGTATGTATGGAGACTAGCTTGGGTGATTAAGTTCATGGGCCTGGTGGTGTAGGATTTCTAAGTCTTGTTATTGGTGATGATCAGGCTTTCTGAGGAGTGTTGAGTTATAAATATTGTTTCTAGAAGGAGGATCATGGGGTGAACTAAGGGTTAGTATCTGGTGAACCTTTGTGAGTGGTGAATGATATTAAGAAGGTCAAAGAGGTTTTGGTTGATATCAAGGGAAGAGGTTTTCGGTTTTGCTTTTATGTGTGTCCAAGTTTCTAGTTCCTGTTGGCAAATGATATTAGAATCAAAACTTGCTTGGAGGTTGTTTAGGTTTCTATTAAGGTCATGAGGGTGGGCCGGTTCAATGAATTGTAAACAAGAATTAACTATTGTGACCAAGAGATAGTTGATTAAATAATTAAGTGGTTAATTATTTAAGTGGTTAAGATGATTAAAAGAGTTTGGGCTTGGTTAGTGGGATGATATCATTAAACACTCGGGTGTTTGTTGAGCGTGGACTTGTGATTACCAGATATCGGCGTGGATGCGTCAGGAGGATATTCCGTGGAACACCAAGCTACGCGATTTCAGAGGTAAGTTACCTTCGCCTTGTTTCCGCCCATTGCTTGGGGCTTTCTTGTTTTGGTTGAGTGCTATTTGTTAGCATCTTTTCTTCATGATGTTTTCGGTTTATTGGATTGCATGCACATGTCTGCTTTTATTGCTCTCTTTCTTTACATGTGTGTGGTTGAGCGTAAGAGGTAGTGTTTACTGATCACGAAGATTCATTGATCGGCACGTGGCCGTGGAAACACGTGAGCCTGTGCTCCGTCCGGATCGGAGGGTGAAGTTTCACTAACTGTTTATTGAGTTTGTTCATTTTTCGGTTCAGTGGAGCGAATGCTCAAGAGAGAGTGGAGCGTTCAGGGCTGAGGACACCCTGGCGCCTCTGATGGTTCCGTGCCGGGGGGAGGATACTCTAGCGGTCCAACCTGTCAGTGGGACGATACACTGACCGTGTTAATAAGTAAGAGTGAGGTGGCGCTACCGAGGCATGACTAGAGGATTGATTTCCAGCGGAGGCTGGGGGCTGACGGAAAAGCTTTGGTGTTATCTATCCTTGAAATTCTATTTCGGGCCCGAGGGCCAGTGTTTGGCTAGGAGTTCTTTCTTTGAATATTTCTGATAGACTCCTAGGTTCTTGTTTGTGCGGGCGTAGACTCGGGTGCTTGTATTTATGCTTATTGCTTATCTTGTTTATTGATGTGCTTTGTTGAGATCCCTGCGGGGAACTTACTGAGCTTTCCTTTCGAAAGCTCATTCTCCTTGATTTCCTTTTCTTTTCAGGGTTAAGAGAGTAGTGATTACAAGCTCAGGAGCTGCGCGTTGAGGTTCGGAGATCACAGACCTTTTGAGAGAGAGACAATGTAAACTTTTTAGGACCCCAGTAGGGCCCATTGTGTACCTTTGAATTTAAATTTTCCGCTGTGTAACTCTTGTTATTAATGGAAAAATGTTATCTGTTCTTTATCATTTAGGCCTTGTATCCGAGCGGAGCCCGTCTCCACTTGGGTACGGCCGGTCTGTGAACGTGCTCGAGGTCCCGGGATCCGGGTCGGGGCGTTACAGGAAATAATAACCAGCCCAAGTATACAAAAAGTGAACAGGAAATACTGTGGTAGAAGATCCGGGCCCTCTCCTGTGATTGACCATGGCATTTAAGCCCAAGTATAAGCGCGCCAGCACTGCGGGGGCAAAAGCTACCTTCCTCCCATGCGCGATGTTGCATGCCATCATAAAAACTCCCGGTCTAATCACCTTGCGATTACTCGGCATAATAAAAAAGCAGATCCAAAGAGCTATAAAAGCAACTAAATCTGCTTTCGAAACGGGCTTTGGAGGGGGATTAGAAGTCAACCCATACCGGGAACTAAGTCTTGACTTCCTAAAAAACTCCACCCAATCCTCAAAAAATACATCTTGGCCAGCACTTGGCCTTGAGTGACATTGAAAGATGTCGAAAAGATTTCTCAAAACAGAAAATTCAGGGTCATACCTTCGGCAGATTGTGTCGTTAGGAGGTACGACTTCATCATAGATATCTCCAGTAATTGGAAGTCCTCCCAATTCCTTGATATCCCATAATGAAATCCCAACTTCTCCATGCAAGAAGTGGAAAGTATTAGTTTTGGGACACCATAGTTCTACTAATGCTTTATAAAAATTCAAGTCAAAGTCATAGCGGCCGACTGAAGCCACAACCCCGCCCACCAACTCTGCTTCAGATAACTCCTTGTAGTAGTTATTGACCATGAGCTTGGCCCACTCTGCATAATATGGAAGATCAATTAAACTATTTTGGATAGGCTCCTTACCCCTCCATTCCGGATGGTGGTTAATGTTTTTAGATCCGAGAGTTTGGAACGTCCTCAAATCCTTTACTTCTCCTTCAGGCTTCAGACAAATTGCATCGGTCAAGCCGTCCTCAAACCAACGATTTGTGTGCAATTTAGCAATAGCCATACGATTTGGATAGCACTTCACCCACTCTGATTGCTCTTCTCCTTCATATCTGATTGCGGGCTCGGCTTCAGAGTCAAAGATAGGAGTGTGGCGCATGAAGACTTGACCTTGAGGGACCTCATTGCAATTTTGGGCCATATCCCAAAAAGGTTGAGAGATATTGGCCATGACAAAAGAAAGGGTTGGGGATTCCTACTTCTCTCACTCAATCTCACCAAAGAGGATTTCGTGAGAAAAGTATGAAGGGGGCATTTGTTTATATATAAATAATATAACATATGTCCTAATAGAACCCAAATCCCAATTTAAATAAAATTCAAATATATCTTAATCCTAATGTGGATATATTTAGAATTAAAATTTAAATGTCCTAATCTTAATTGATTTAAAATTCCCTCTTCAAATAAATTATTTGGGTTATACCTCAAATACCAAAATTGCCCCCGAGAACATATCTCGAGGCAACATGGCAAATACCAAAACTGCCCCCGAGAACATATCTCGAGGCAACATGTCAAACACCAAAATTGCCCTTGAGAACACATATCTCGAGGTAATCACAAATTACAAAATTGCCCCTGAGAACATATCTCGAGGTAATCCCAAATCTCGAAATTGCCTCCAAGAACAAATCTCGAGGCTAAAAAAAAATAATAATAATAATTAAAAAAAATGCTAATCCCAAGGCATCATGGGAATATCAATCCCGAGGCGAGGTTTAGTTTAAGATTTAATTAAATTTAAAATTTAATTTAATTAAATTTTAAACTTTGATCCTATCTAGTTGTTAGGGGGTTGTGATTTCACGGGAGGGGTTTAACTTCTGTGAGGATAAGGATGAAGAGAGGAGACGAATCTTTTAAAAAGGGAGAAAAAAGACAGAGAAAGGGTTCGGATTTGTTTTCTCTTTGGCTCTCACTCAGACAAAAAGGAGGAGAAGGTTTTGATCTTCTGATTGTCTAAAGCCGAGAAGGAAACCAGAAAAGGTGATCTTCCTTTTTTTTATATATACGTAATAAAGCCTTAGATCCCCCACCCGGTTCTGGTTCGTCGTGAAGCTTCAAGGGGACATAAGTACACATAGATCTGAGGGAGAGTGAGGTTGGGAGATATAAGCAGGAAATAAAAAAAATAAAAAAATAAAAAATAAAAAAATATATATACATAAAAAAAAGAGTGATATTATATAATATATATGCCAAAAAAAGGGGTTAAAGCGCGTTGAGGCCCTCAAACCACCTCCTCATACGACCGAGGCCTCCCCACTGCTTGCTGCCACCTGGGGTCACGCCTCCGCCACCGTTGGTCCGCCCTTCTCCGATGCCCTCTTCACCCCGCTCCTTGTCGTCCGCCTGCACCTGGTCCCGATCTGCCCTCGGAGAAGAAGCCGTCAATCGCCCACGACCCAGCCCCATCTCTTGCTCCCTCCCCGATCTCAAAGATTTCCTGCTGCCACTACACCGGATCTACACCGCCCCGCCTCTCCCAGCCACCGGTCCCCATCATCGGAGACACACCGCCGCTCACCGCGCGTCCTGCGCGTCCGCCTCCTACGCCAGATCCCTGCGCCGATGCCCAAGCTCCTCCCCTCTGCCCGTCAAGCTGCTGCCGTTGATATCCAACCGACGCCCGCCGCTCTGATCAACCTGTCGCCGCTGCTCTGATTGAAGAAGGTGTTTCGGTGGTTTGGTCTGAAATCGTCCCATCGCTGCCGAGCCTATCCGGAACCCCATCAGTGGCCCCAAACGTCGCCACTGAAGAAGCCTTGGTGATCGTCATTGCCTAGTCGCCAAAGAAAGAAGCTTTCACCGCCGTCTCCGTGAAAGTCGATGCCTCGATCCGGCCACCACAGCATCATAGAAGCCTATTCCGCGATATCTCCCCGAGTCCAGCCGACCGCTATTGTTCCCTTAGAGGTTGATGCCATCGATGTTCTTCGACACTATCGGTGTTCTTTGATGCCAATCCAGACCCGCGATACCGCCAAACCAACGGAGAAGTCCTCTGCCGAAGACCCTTACGAGTTCTATCTTAGTCACCGCGATGTCTCCCCAGATCCCGCCATTTCAAACGGGATCCCGGCTGGCCTCCGGCGATGACATCAGCGATGGCGAATGGCTCCACCGTGGCCAGCCTCAAGAACCTCATTTATGGCCAGACCACTCTCCGGATTCCGTTATCCTTTCCAAAGACTGTAATCTGCTTCTCAACAACACTGCTATCCCAGATCCCGCCTATTTTTTTTTGCTGAAGCATGCTCCTACTCATTCCTTTATTCCGAGGAATCTCAAATTACTGTCTTCGGATCTAAATCCATGCCGGCGGCCTCCATTGTTGGCCGTGAGCCCCTGTCTTGGTGTTTGTTTCAACTGGCTTCGAAGAGGATGGAGCTCCAGCTTATTGAACTCGATGACTAGCATTTTCATTCAGTGGTCCATCACAGTGCGTAGAATTTTCTGAAGGGGTAATGGTAGTATTGAATTTAGATCCTCCAGTGATCACCATGGTCGCAGTTGCGATTTATCGGTATTGCCATCTGGAAATGCTTTCAACCCTGAAGAGATCAAGCTCGCTAGACAATGGAGTCGGGTTGCGTCCTACTCAAATCCTCAAGATGTTGTATCCTCAACGTGCAGATGTACAAAATCAAAGTCTATTGGCACCTGTTGACAGGTCTTTGGCTGGCTGTTTGATGCTTCCTCGATTTGCTGCAAAAGAAGTCATGGAGCAAAAGAAATTGAAAGTTGTAGGGCAAAGAAATTTCCTATGATTGAAAAGTTCTTAAAGTTGTATATGAATATATATTTCGTCGAGGAACCATCCCAAAGTCAGGCCAAGAGTTTAGTTTTATGGAGCGCACATGAACTGTTTGCTGAAATATCTTTAAGAATTTTCAAGTTTACAGAGAAGAGTTTTAGCAAAGCTTCCAATAACAGTAAATAGGTTGACGAGTGGCATAGCCTGTCTGAGAGTCTTGTTGTAGAATTGGAGAATTTACCTAAACATTTACAAGGGAGAATTATGGGATCTCATTCCTTTGCCAGGAAGCCACCATGTCTCTATTTGAAGCTGTTGTCACGTTGCTGCTGATTGTGTGATGTTGATTGTATGATGCTAGAGCAATGTTATGATGCTGAATTCAAAGAGAATGAAGTATATGTAGTTGAAATTGTCACAGGCATAGGAAGAGTTGCATTTTTTCATAAAGGAAAGAGGCTACTGTTGTGTGAAGAGGAGGCTGCAGAAATTAGAGGCCTACTGTATGAGAATGGATAAGAAAGAGAAGAGAAAGTAGAGACAAGCCCATTCATATTGAAGTCATTGAAGAATCTGTGGAAAAGGAAATCTGATGGCATAGTTCGTACTCACATAAAGAGCCAAGTCGAGTTCTACAACTATCAGTTCCAAAGCAATAATACATAGCTCAGAAAGTTCTGATAAAAATGATTCACCGTTGCAACATCTTATGACAAGGCAATAAGCCATAGGCATGGAGTATTCTTGCTTGGATAAATGTGTTAAAAAAAAATCTAATAATTTAAAGGACAGTTTTCTTTATAAGAATGAGAAGAGAAAAAGAGGAATGCAATTTCTATTTCAAAAGAGCTCTTGTTCAATGGGGATATTGAAGCTGTTCTAATAAATCCATGAAGGATAAAGCTGCAGAAGGAGAATCTTCTTGATGTTTGATGAAATTTTCCAAAGAAGGCATGAAACTTGAAATCAATAAGTTACACTATGATGGCAGCTATGAGGTTATCCTGAGAATTGTAAAGAAAATGTAATCACTGCTTCCAGTGGCGGTCCTTTAGTAGAAAAGTCTTCAAAAATCTATGACTTGGTCAAACATGGCACAAAACAAGTTATGTAAGCAATCTTGTGTAAAGAAGTGGAGAAATTCTTCTGAAGTCATTTGTGGAAAGCAACATGAAATTCTCAGCAATAAAGTCAAAATATCCCTTTTGTAAATGTTGCATTAATGGTTGAAACATGGGATTGACGTTCAGTGCTTTTGTGTTGCAATGAGATGTTGGAGATGAAGAAATATCCTTTGATTTGTTAAATAAAATAAAAAAAGAGAAAAAAAATGTCAACATGGGCCCATTAAATTGGTGATAAAAATAAAGAATAAAAAAAAAAGAAGAGAGGAGTCCTGCAAAAATAAAAAAAGCTTGGGCCCATTTTATGAATAATGATAAAATAAAATAGTCTTTTTCATTAAAAGAAAATTGGGCCCATTTTATGAATAATGATAAAATGAAATGGGCTTTCATTAAAAGAGCTGGGCCTACTTTTTTCAAAAAAAGGGTAAAATGCAATCCAGAAGAGAAGAGAAATTTGAACTCCTACGCACGTATCTCGAGGCAATGACTGGAGGTGCATATCGAGATAGCTCAAAATTATAAATCCCAAAGGGGTACGAATCTCAAGGCGATGATGAGCACACATCCTGAAACGGCTAATATACATACATCCTGAAGCGACAATGAAACACTCACTTCGAGACGGTCATTAAAATCCTAAAAAGGTGTAAAACCTCAAGGTGGCGGCAAAATAGGCATCTTGAGGCAATCAAAGCAATATAAATCCCAGAGCGGCGAGGCAAGGAAAAGGCGACGGCGGGGCATACATGGCGGCGCCATTTAAATAAATAAATAAATAAATAAATATGTGTATACATCCATATAATGGCATATATATGTAATAAATTATTCTGCAATAATTAAATTCATTGCCTCTACTTGTATTCTTTTGCCCTTAATCGGAGGTTCCCGCAATCTTATTCGGGGTAATTAATAATAGGGGCTTGCCTCTATTAGGAATGGAAGAACCCACAAAACTAAAAAAATATGACATTTGTGATTCGATGTATCGCCTGGTGTCTCTTCACAGACACGATGCCAAGCGGGTATTTTCAATCCCACAGGACAAGCTCGGGAAACTGTGAAGAATCAAAATGTGTCTTATGCTAAACGGGAACGCTAGATATTAACCCCAATCCAATAATGTTAAACAGGAATGCGTTATATTAAACCAAAAAATACTATGTTAAACATAAACTCAATAAGTTAAGTGAAAATAAACTATGTTAAACGAGAAGTGTTTATATTAAACGATAATATATCATCCTACATGAGAACTTTCAAATTTGAAGAAAAAGCTGGAGTACCTCCTTTCCATCGAGCTATTTTAGCAGGGGACCAAGGGAGGCTTGCTTTCTGAAGTTGTTTTCTCTATAGCTGAGGATCCTTGGTGTCCTCCCATAGTCCACCTTCTTCCCGGTCCAAGTGACTTCATAGAACCATATGTTGAGGGCGACAACGCACCCTCTTAGATATCCAGTTTGTATAGTCTCATCGGATTCCCTGGACTGAACTCGTGCAGATATCTTCAGGATGTCATCCATAAGCCACTTGTGAGTGGCCTGCGTCCACGCGTAGCGCGGTTTAGCGACTAGCTTGCCGCGTAGTCCGAATCCAGTTAGGAACCACACATGAGGTGCTTGGGAAGAGCATCGTTCCAAGGAAGTACACCACTAGCAGTTTGACAAAGTTTTCTTCTTCCCCTTTTTTCTTCTGAACAAGTTGGAGAAGATTTTTTTTATGGCATTTTTGTGCCTGTCGTATATTTTACCCATGTATTTCTCTTCAAAAGCTTATTGCTTTTTCTGCTTCTTGAAGACCACCGCTTCCCCATGGCAGCGAAGGCCAAAGATGATATCAATATCCTGGGGTTTGAATGCCAGCATGCTCTCTCCAATACAAAATCTGTTGGTGCGTTCGTCATACCTCTTTAACAGAACATCCAACAGTCCTCTCTCCTGTATAACAGGTTCGAGGTTCGATGTCCAATAATGGGGCAAAGGGTGTCCTCCTGATGAGTTCCCAGTGCCTTTCAGTCATATGGGGTTTCAACTCGGCAAGTGTTTGGTGGACAGGCACCAAGTAGCACCTACCGTTTACTAGATTAGACGACATATTTCCGTAGCCTGCATCAAGAGAGATTTATTACGAAAGGTTGTAGAACTCTTAAATAGAAACTTTGAAGAATAAACTGAAACAGTGTATTTTACATAGAAACATTAGTAACACTTGTAGACATCATTCGTAAGGAATGTACAACAAAACGATCCCCTAAACCCTAAATCAGAAAAAAAAAAAAAAAAGAATAAACCCTAAACCCCAAATTTCTTGCTGCGAAGTTCCAGCGACGCGAACAACAACCCAAAATCGCTCACCAATATGTTCAATCTTCCATCGCAAGTGCATACAAAACAGGAAAAACATGCGAAAAGAAGGTAAAAATCATGGACACCCTTAACCTCGATCTAGGGTTCCCAAGCATACTTCGTACCTTAGCGTAGCAGCTTTAAGTCCGCCTAAACCCTAATCTTTGATCTCCGGGAAGCAGCAGCAACCGGCGGGAGTACTCCGGCAGAGGTGGCTTGACGGTTGTGCAGCGTCGGAAAAAACCTCTGATCTGTGATCCTGCAGTCTGGTTGTATGAAGAACCGTTTTCGTGAGAGGCTGGCTGAAGGAGAAGACGGTGACAAGCGTCGTCTCTGGATTCCCCTTGCCCCTGCGGTTGCTTTTTGAATTGGGGGCATTTCAGACATTTCACCTTTGATGTTTTCATGCATTGGGGGGAGTGGAACTGCCCAGCCGTCACTTCATTAGATGGGGCATTTTGGTAAGTTCACCCGCTTTTATTTTGGTCAGAAAATAAAAAAACCATCATGTCATCATAACTGCACAGCAGCACAGAGGGCATTTTGGTCAGAAAATATAAAAGTTAACAGAGTTAGTGGATGGAGGGACTTATAATTCATTAGTTCTAAAAGGAGGGATGGTTTGAGAAAGTCAAACTTTATAGGGACTTTTTGTTCATTTCACAAACTTGGGGGGACTTTTAATTCATTACCAGAAAAATTAACTATTTTAAAAAGATTTAAAAACATGGATTTTTAAAATTTTTGGAAAACGAAAAATTATCATTTTCAACAAATGAAATAATACCTTAAAAAGAAGTTTTTATTATAAAAACTATAGAAAATAGTAATGAAAAGAGAGACAAAAGAGAGAGCAAGACAAAAGAGAAAGTAGAGGAAGTTCTCTTCTTCTTGTTATGTTTATTCAACTCTAGGTACATCATATATATAGGGATTACTGATAGTAGAAATACCATTTAAGTATACGTAAACGCCATAAGTCATCTCTTTGGCAAATGAAACGCCAAGGTAAAGAGGAGTTGATAAATCCATAATGGACATTCATTTAAATATTTCATAACAGTTTTTTATTTTATATAAAAGATATTTTAGTCTTTTGAAAAATTAAAGTGTTTAATAAGGAAAAAGAAAAAGTCTCAATAGCCAACAGCCCAGAATCGGCCCATGGCCCAACTTGTGGTATACACGGTCCTCAAGGTTGCTTGGTCCATACCCAACTCTGGTCCAACCAAATTTATTTTGGGACATCGTATTTCACTATTTCTCATCTATCTTCTTTCTATGTTATCAAGTGAGGATGTGATAATTATTGATAATTTTAATTTTAAATTTAAAAAATAAAAAAAAGATAAAAATTAATAAAAAAAAATAAGAATTTTAAATTATAAAATAATATAAACAATAAAACTACAAAAACAACAACTCAACCATGTTCTCATTATGAGAATCAATTTAGTTTCTAATGTAATCATGTACTTAATTTTCAATCTTTTGAGAATTCTTAATGGACCAATCTTCGTCATGTTAGAGAGTAACCAAGTGAAATCATGCAATATCATACAATGAAAATGAGATTTGGAGTATTAATATGGGAGTCGATAAATGTAGTAGGATAAGGTGTCACCGAAAGACCTCTATTGATGGAGAATTTGATTTAGATATTGATACCTATATTGTCATAGAGTGGTGGATTAATGGAGTTGTATTAGGTCCCAAGGAGATATATTTGGTTTTGATAGGTTTGTGATTAGATAAAAACAAGTGAAATTGTTCAGTTTTTTTATCGCATTACTTGGAATTTATTTATTTTTAAATAAAATAAGTCATTTTCTATATATAATTCACTCAAGATAGTGGTACCAAGAGGCCTTTGGTATTTAATATAATTTTTATTTAAAACTTTTTATAGTAAAACCTTTTTTTTTAACTACTTTTCCCTCTTGCCTCTCTTGCGCGCTCTCTCTCGCTCCATGTTACACAATTCAAGTCAACATTATGCTCCCTCCATGCACAATCACTACTTATTCTTGGCTTTCATCTTCTCTCAGATCATCCATTGCTCATAATTCACTTCCACTCTGCAAATGCGTCCATGCACAAATCATCAAACTTGGATATTTGCTGCATACCACTCTCTCTAATCCTCTGCTCAGTATCTACTCTAAATTCCATTGTCTTGGAGATTCCCGCAAACTGTTTGATGAAATGCCTGAAAGAAACTTAGTCTCCTATTCCATATTGATTGCAGCCCATTCTAGGTGCAACAACCCGAAACTAGCTTTGAAACTTATATCTGAGTTACGGAGGGAAGCCTTGGTTCCCAACCAGTTTGTGTTCTCGGGCTCTGTTGTAGCTTGCGCAAAGCTGGATTCGGTTGGTGTTGGGAGGGGAATTCATGCACAAGTGATTGTGTCGGGTTTTGAATCGGATATTTATGTGAGGACAGCTCTGGTTGATATGTATTCAAAGTTTGGTGATGCAGGCTCTGCTGTGTCAGTTTTTCGCCAGTGTCCTGTTGAGGATGCTGTCATGATAAATTCAATGGTATCGGGGTATGTGAGCTTTGGGTCATATGAGGAAGCTCTGCGGCTTTTTGGAGAGGTTAGGAGAAGTACCGCTTTTAAGCCCACAGAGTCTAGTTTTGGCGGCTTGATTAAGGCATGCTCGGAGTTGGGAAAAGAGGTTGGAGAGCAACTTCATGGGGTTATATTGAAGACTGGATTTGATTCTGATTGTTTCGTTGGGACCTCTCTTGTTGATATGTATGGAAAATTCGGGGATGTGTATTGCATGAAGATGGTTTTCGAGTGTGTCATTTGCATTGATATTGCTTTGTACAATGCTATGATAGTTGGTTGTTCGAAGAATGGTTTTGATGACATTGCGATAGGATATTTTTGTGAACTGAGGTCACAAGGCTTATTCCCAAATGAATGTACTTTCTCTAGTTTGCTGAAGGCTTGTGGTGTTCTGAGATCTTTTGATTTGGGAAGGATGACTCATGGGCTTGTGGAGAAGTCCAGTTTCCGTCAAGATTTAGTGGTCAACACTGCTTTGATTGATATGTACATGAAATGTGGTAAGGTTGAAGATGCGTGTACTGTTTTTGACAGAATGTATCACAAGAACACTGTCTCCTACAACGCGATGATTTATGGGCATGGACAGAATGAAAATTTTCTTGAGGCAGTGAGCTTGTTTTCTGAAATGAATCGCAGGCAATTAGATATTCATCATGTTACCTTTGTTGTCTTGATGGGTTCATGCTTGGGACATGAATGGTGTGTTTATGTTCATGCTATCAAATATGGTTTTGGATCAGACTTGATGGTGAAAAGTGCTCTTTTAGATACTCTTATCAGAAGGGGCACGACCAATGAAGCTCTAGATCTTTTCGGTAAGATGAAAATCAGAAATGTTGTCTCATGGACTACAATCATATCAGGGATGACCCTGCTGGGACTTCATTTGGAAGCACTAACCTTCTTTAGGACAATGATGTCCTCATCAATAACTCCCAACAGTTTCACCTTCTCTGCTGCCTTGAAGGCTTCTGGTAGTTTGCCTAGTCTAGAGCAAGGAAGATGCATTCATGGCTGCAGCATGAAGCTTGGTATCATGGATGAGTTCACCAACAGCGCCTTACTGGACATGTACTCAAAATGTGGAGTTTTGGAGGATGGAAGAAGATTGTTTGAGAAACTCCATAATAAGGATATAGTTTCTTGGAACACAATGATCACTGGATATGCTCAACATGGATATGGCCATGAAGCTCTGGAGCTCTATGCTCAGATGGAGGAGCATGGTGTTAACCCAAATCATGTGACTTTTGTTTCTCTTTTATCTGCATGCAGCCGTTGTGGACTAGTACAAAATGGAGCTCAACTCTTTGAGCTGATGTCTTCTAAGCATGGAATATCACCATTGATAGAGCACTATGTTTGCATGGTTGATATGTTTGGCAGGGCTGGTATGTTGGATAGAGCAAAACACTTCATCATGGAGATGCCATTTCCGGCTGATGCATTAGTATGGACGATATTTTTGGCCTCTTGCAAGCTTCATGGCAATGTAGAATTAGCACAACTTGCTAAAGACCATGTTCTAAGAATACGAGATGAAGATAATCCAACACTTGTGCTCATGTCCGGTCTGTATTCTGAAGCCGGGAAATGGGCTGATGCAGAGAAAGCAAGAAATGGAATTCAATCAAGAGGCAAGGGAAAAGAGCCTGGATTGAGTTGGATTCAAATTTCGGAAGAGGCTTTACGCGAAGAAGTTGCGGCTTATCCTAAATTGTATAACAAATGATGATGATGGTCGAAAGAGCTGAGGATGTACATTGAAAATCCAACTTGTATGGCATTCAACATCAGTGAGGAAGAGACTACCATGGCCAGCTAACATCAGACACTTTTAGAACTATAAAATATATATCTGACTGATATTTATCAAATATGAGGGTCGATCAGATATGGCTGATGTCTTCTCACATTCGATTAAGATGTGGAACAATTAGAGTGACTGACTGATTTTCTACTCGAGAAGTGCCTTCAAAACCTGATCCTGAATCTTTGTTAGCCCTTCAGAAAGGCAATTAGGAAGTATCTGATTGAATAAAGGAAGATATCAGTCCTAGTATGACCTTCCAAACCACTCATTGCAGAAGATGGTAAGCTCAGGTCCATAGAGAAGGACATTTGCCAGCTGATCACATTAAGCTGTTGATTCAGTTATTTTGGACCTGAAAACACATTTGAATCATGCTATTAGAAAAAGGTAAGGCATATAGATCATTAAATTATGAGTTTAGAGATCCATGATATTGAATCATAATGCACTTCTTATACCTGTAATTAGAAGATTTTCAGGACTTTTTTCAATTGACCATATCTTCTTTCTTTTCTGTTCAGGTTAAAGCACTTTTAGTGCAACTGAAGCAGGAGTTTATTTTTTCACAGAACCAAGTGTTTCTCCTGCTTATCCAAAAAAGTTGCAAATACCAACAACATGAGGGGTCAAGTGATATGGGGTCCTTTGCATAAGAGGGGTTCAACCGAGAGGTCCCGTGTTCGAATCATCCTCTACATGAGGAGAAGCGATGCGTTGTTTTATGGGTGTTCTAGCGTCTTTACGTGAACCTTTGGGTGTTCCATGCAGTTGGATTTGTCTTTTGAGGGGGTCGCTTGTCGACTTTAATAAAAAAAAAAAATTAGTGGCATATAAAACAAGGTTCGATTTCCAATTATTTATGCATGAGCCAGACATTAAGTTTTTTTTTTTTAAATGAAGCATTCACATGAAAATTTGTATTATCATTATATTGAAATCAATTTTAAATTTTCCAAAAATTTATTATGCAGATGAAAATATTTTGATCCCCAAGATTATGTGATCTAAAATTATAAATTTATTATCAGCACAACACATCCAAGAATAAATTTGTTTTCTTATTAATTTTCTATACCATAAAATTCCCTAATATTAGTTTCATTTCCAGCAATAAGCATACAATTACAATGTTTTGCAGGGACATATTGCAAAATAAAAAAATAAAAAAAAAGGACCAATTCTTAAAGACGAGCCGAGCCATTTAGCCAACAAGCTCTGTTAGTCGGCTATCTTAAACGACGTCAAAACCCCGTTTTGTTACGAGTTTCGAGCCTGGTGGAGTTAAAGAGAAAACGTTTCCTTTTGAGAACTTTTTTTTATGTTTTCCAGCACCATGGTCCAATCACTGCTCCAATTGGACTTAAAGATACCAACATCCCCGCAATTCCAGCCATCAATTTCTCTTTCTCTCTCTCTCTCTCTCTTTATAATATAATGTATATATATATATCTTTCTCTCTCTATCTCTTTCTTTTCAAGTTCTTAATAACTACATACTACGTGCGTGCACCTTTTGTTTTGTCTCATCGTCCTATGATGATGCAAAGAATGAGTCCAAAAGACAGATCCTGAACATCACTTTCCATGACTCACGGGGGAAATATCATGTAGTAATGTTCTTTGTTAGTCGTACAACTGAATCTTAAACAGGCTTGTAATTGGCTGCACACCTGGGAATCAAATCTCTGTCTGAAAGCTTCAGTGGTCACACACACACTGAATGAATGCTTTATTATTTTTATTTAAATATGTTTTTTTTTTCCTGGTCACAGTTGCATGTTTGATGAGTTCACATGTTGGAGAAATAGATGGGAACAATTCCATGTTGTTGTCAACATAACAGAAAAACTACAAAGGATGGGTGATGTATTTCTGACAATCATAATAATATAACAGAAAACATTGTTGGACCTGGAACTGCTTTTGAATTTTCTTGAATATACAAAAAGGGTGTACTTCTGGAGGAACAAAGACATTGAGGTTGCCTCAGCTTCTTTTATGTTAAAATGATGATTTCAACTACTTGTACCCGGGACTGGATTTGGATGTGAGAGTTTGTGAGCGAGTACAAAGGGCTTGGAACTTGGGAGCATGGGAGACCGCCGATGCTCTGTAATAAGAGGGGCAAAAATATCGGCGGAATTGGAGATCTAGAGTGAGTAATAGAGCACCCCTTCAGGAGGATTTCCAGTCATGGGCAGTGCAGTGACATATCTCTGGGGGTAGATTCTGCGAGGGGCTGCTTCTGAGGTCGATGAGCTCTCGACTCCATCTGCCTGACTCCGACCGTGAAACTTGCCTAGCCGGTTGATGATGGAGAACCTCTCCAACTCCTGACATTCTACTCTGAGATCTAGTATCGACATCCGCTTATCCAATCTGAAACATTAGATAAAACAGAATTAATACAAAACAGAAACAGGAGTTGCAGATTGGTGGTAATGGAGACAAATAATCAGCTTCCAGTTGTTAAATGCATATATTTGAGGCAGCAATAGTCATGAGAATCTAAAAAAAAGATATAAATTAATCGACACTAGTACAGAAAACCAAGGAATAAAATACTATAAGCATGTGTCAGAAAGAAACACCTTCACAACATAACATAAGCAATATGGGAATATTCAAGGGAACAAGAAACACATTCACAAAACCTTAAAGCACCTTTGCTCCTGCTTTTGAAACTCCAAGGCTCTCAACAATAGAAGAGGCCTCCTTTGTACATTATTAATTAAAATAGAGCCATATAATGTTTCTATAACAATGTTGAAGACAGATGCACTTTGTGAAAAATTGCCAAACTTAAGAGATACTCTACTTCAAGAATAAATACAGTAAATAAAAATATAAAAAAAAACCCACAATCTATAGGCCACCTCAAAAAAATGCATCTATTCCTTGGTCTCCTTGGACAGAAGTCACAGAGGAATCCACATACATACTTCATTCCCCTGCCTCTTACCATATCTGCAACCTCAAATGTTCTCTCCAATATCTATCTAGCAGCATCAGAGGCTTACAATGAAAATAATATTAACCTCAATGTGCATGAGTCCTGAAAAAATGAACAAGCTTGCTAACATTTTAACACATTCTCTTTTTAAAGAGACGTTTATATGACCTTCTAGATTCCAATTCTTACCAGAACATTACCGTTTTTAAAATTTCTTTTACTCAAACAACAGCCACTTGATTTTACCAATGAACTCACTAAAGGTGAGCAGGAAGATCTGACTTTCACCAAAGAGAATAACAAATTGTATGTAAAACCACTAACTGCCACTTGCCAACCTTAGCCATCAACACCACCAACATAGAGCTACAACAACATAACCATTCTCCAAATCCACCAGATCAGAAAGAGTGTCAGAGGAAGCATGTGGATAAGCTGAGGTTCAGTTGACAATAGGATTGATTGGTTAAAACAGCAGAGTGGATGGAGGATTAAGGGCAAATGTTCAATTGACAATTGTCATTAAAAATGCCCAGATCATTGGTGCCCTATGAAAGGGTAAGACATAATTATCAATTTAAAGAAAGAAATATCATAAGTGTGGCAAATTTTATTGAGCTGGATTTTGCTTTTGACAGAGCAACATGAAGACAAAGAAGCCATATTGCCGACCCCATCTAGTACAGGTTTATGGATAAGTTGGTTAAAAATCTCTCTTTCATTAGCTTTGTTTAGGGAGATACTTTTTCTGTTTTAACATGCCAATCCCTCATGGAATTATTTATTTATTATTTATTCATTTATTATTTTTATTCTTTATTATTTACATATTATTTTTTATATTTATTTATTTTTTGGAGAGCGACATAGAGACAAAGAATCCATCTAGCCGATCCTGTCTAGTATGGGATTAAGGCTTTGTTGTTGTTGTTGTTGTTGTTGTTGTAAAGAAAGAAATAGCACCGGTCATAATATATGACTTTCTGTTAGCCCACGACAGATTTTACAAACAGGTGGCAGATCCCTAGCTAAGCAGACTAAGGGAAGAAATGGTTTGTGACAGTTGGCATGTGTCATGAGGAAACTTCAATAAGAGCAACAGTAACATTGTAGCCATAATAATATGCATTATAAACAATCTACAAAAAGAACCATAAAATAAAATTAAAAAAATGATGAATTATAGACAAACCTATGTACCTACCTTGACAAATCACTTTCCAGTTTCCTCGACCTTCCAATGGCACCTTCCATAAATTTTAATAAGATATGCTCACTACTTTCTTCAGATGTATGAATCCTTCCAGAGGTCCTGCAAATCAGAAGACCATTTTATTTGAGCCCAAATTTAATAGTCAATGTGCAGCAAATGGTTACATCAAGAAGATAAATACACATCTCAAATAGAAGTTGATGTCCATTAGAAAACAGGAGTTCTAGCAGAGGACAAATACTTGCACCGTGGTTCCAGAGAGATGCAAATGATTCACTCAGCAAATAGTGTAAATTTTTCTTGCTTCACTGTTAATACTTACATATTCCCACTGTGCAGGTCCACACATGAACTGCATGCATCACTCAGTGCTGATCTAGCAACAAAGTAGGTCAGATTTTCATAACATGAATGTGCTTCTGCGGTAAGAATTGCAGTTGGTACAGGAGGAAAGAGTAGCTGCATTAGCTGGGTTGTCAATATAATTCTTCTTCGTGGTCGAGGAATTGATGGACCATCTTCTATCAATTCAAACTCATCTTCAACCTACATCATATATAAGACCAATAAAACCTAGGTCATTTTTTTGGATCAAGACTACTGATAGCAGGACACTAAAAATGACAATCAAAGACCACCAAACAGACCTTCTCAATCAGTCTATTGGAAACCTGAGCCCATTCCAACTCCGCCATGCTGGGAGAAATTCATAAAACATAGAATCAAAAGAAATCACCTGGTTATCCTAAAAGATGCAGAACTATAAAATACTTAACAAGAGAATGTGTAGCAGAAATAATCACCTAATACTTCGTCGCCTTCGAGATCCCTGAGTGACCTCCTTGTGCAAAGGAAGGTCTGATGTTAAAGGTTTACGCTTCTTTGGTCTCAAAACTGAATCATAATCCAGAGAGTGAGAAGGCATCACTTCATCAGCATCCACCATGGAGGAAGACATACCTTGCACAAAACTTGCCATTTTACCCATATCATTTCTTTGTTCCAGCACTGTATTAATATCCATGCTCGCTGAAGCTTTTGAAAATAAGTGCTGCTGGCTGGCAAATATTGCAGCATTCTGTTTGTCATACATAGCAAGAATCTGACCATTTTTATAATTCCCATATTGCTCAAACCATGAAGGAGCCATTTGAGGGCTAATGAAGGGGCGCTCACTTCCTCCCAGAAAAGTTGATTTGGAGCCCAAAGTAACAGAATGGGCAGGAAGATCATGCCTACCAGAGGTACATATATCCTGAGAAGGTACCTCTCTACTAACAACCTGAGAAGATGAGCTTGGGCTTTTGTCATGGTTCTCTTCTGACGAAAAGTTTAGCATTTTGATCTCAGATGGCAATGAACCATGTGAGCTCAATCCCATTTCCCTGTCAGCAGGAACCCTGAAAGTGTTCTGTCCGAAATTAAATAACTGAGCTGCCTTCCAGTCCATCTGTGAGGTAGGAGAACTAAAATCAGCTCCTTTGAACTTTGCCCCAGTGCTTTTACCCTGATCAGAATCCACACCCTTCCTCAACTGCTGCATCTGATGCAGCAGTGAGTATTGTTGTTGTTGAACATCATCTGATGGTTTTGGACTGTGTCCATGGATCCCAATATCATGACTAGAAGAGGCAACCTTCTGAAAGGGTACATGGATCTGCGAATCTTGTGCTGAATTTGGTGTATGCTTTCCCCTGCTAAGGTCTAGCTGGTGTAGGCCAACCAGAGACGAAACAGAGACTGCAGGATCACCATCTGAATTATGTCTTGCAGATGGATCTTGAGCATAATGTGCATTACCTACTTCAGGAGGAGCATCCATCCTCCCAGAAGGTATTTGTGGTGCTGAATTTTCAATAACTACATCTCCATGAGAGATTTGCTGTGAATTAATAGAACATGTACCGGATCCTTCTGGATTAGTTCTTCCTTTATTACTTTGATCATCTCCTTTCTGTGGGGTCCATAAGTTTGAATCCCTACCACTAGTTGATGGAATCATGGACTGAAGTATATTCGGAGTAAACTTTTGAGGTTGGATACCTGACAGACGCTGAGCAGAAAGATTTTTCCAAACTTTATTCAACACAGTTGAGTAACCCGCCTGTCTAGACATACCTGATGCAGAAGACGCTGACTTTGTTTCCACTTGAGGGACATGTTGACTTGGATTTCTGTGATGAGAAGAACTAGAACCCAATGATGGTGAATGACTTGTAGGCCGTGACTGAACCTGTGAAGCAGTAGATGCATTAGTATAAGAAGATGAAGGAATCTTGAAACATAAACTTTTGCCAGCTATAATGGCTATTAAGCTTGAATGGATTGGCTTGTTATAGCACCACCATAAGAAACATGGTTAGGGCCAAGAAATGAGAACTTTTCAACCAGTCAGTCGACCACAGACCAAGTATCTGCAGATTGATGCATTGCTTCATGTCTATATTTCACTGTAAATGTTTTTTGTTCTTATTGATGTTTCAGCTGCTGCTGATCCTCCAAATAAGAATGAGTTGTGGCAGTGGCGGATGAGGATTTAAGATGAACAAATAAATGAGCAAATTACCTTGTCTGTTTGGCCAGATAAACTGGAATCATTATCAGAATTTTCTCTTTGAGATGTTTCATCTGCAGGAAGAGGGGATTGAGCTGGGGCTGAAGCTGTAGGATTTGACAGTTTATGTTCAAAGTTTACTGACTCTGGGTCAAGCTGCTGTACATTTAAATCATGCAAGGAAATCTGATGAGGCAATGCATGGTTTGCAACTGCTAGCCTTTGGGATGGTGGTGCCAATCGTAAACCAAAACCTTGGTAGACAGAAGACTGGTTATACTGAGGATGTGAAGCAGACCCATCAGAAGCAGCAGCTCCATGAGGTATCTCAGTTTGCATCCTATCAGCAGAAAATTTGAATTGTGGCACTGAATAGTTCTCCTTTGATGGATCCACCTTCTGCAGAAGCTCGAGCATATTTTGACTGCAAAAAATCATATTGACCACATTGTAAAGAGATTTGGCAAATAAGAAAACCCAAACAAAAACCAAAATTTTCTAACATCCTTATGTCTAATTTTGAAAGACAACTAGTGATCCAAGGACCAAACTTATATAAAGAATAGGGAAAAAAAACCCCATTAGCAATTTACATGCTGACTTGTTCCACATGAAAGGCAAACATATATAAAAGTAGGGTAGAGCAAGTTAAGAGAAATATAACCAAAATAGTCAAGCTGTAAATCTGAAAATATGGGGCAAGGACTGACACTTTTACCCCCAACAAGAAAAACAGCTAACAGGTTAATTAATACTATTCAAGATAACAACTAACCTTGTTTGATCTGCTCTGTTGTTCTGGGACCATTGTGAAGTTGTAGATTTAGTAGCATCAGTATAAGAAGCAGAGGTTCCAGATAGTGTTTCCTGTTGCCCTTTTGAATTTCTTTGCAAAGTAGTTACTTGTCCCTGTACAAGTGTAAAGCTATCAAGCTATGAAAGTGATAAGGTCATGCAGAATAATGACAGACAGAGAGGTAATGTTACAGACCATTCCTGTATTCATGGCATTGTTTGAAGCAACTTGACTGACAAACTGTGCGCGTCCAACATAACCTTGATTTACATTTTTCAATCCTTGATGCTGTGCCAGACTCTGAGGATACAAAGTCTTATTTGGGCCATCAGCAGGTTCCATATTCATCCCCACATTTCCCATGGGATGATACTGAAACTTGTGAGGACCCATAGTTTTTTGACCAGACTGGCCAATAGTATTTTGGTTGCCACGAACAAAATGATGGGGAGCATTTCCAGATAAGAAAAGTTTCCTCCTTTCAAGGCTTCTGTTATCAATAAGATTAGCCGAGTTTGAAGGACTGGGAGAACAGCCTTCACTCTGAACCATCTTTGGGAGTTTATCATCACCAGTTTCACTAAATCTTCTATCAACACTCTTTAAGGAGGAGTCCCACGTTTGTGTCCCACAGCCTGCCTGATCCTGGATTGTTCCAGCAGTTTCATCTTCCTTATATTTCATATAAGAATCAAGAGGAACAGGCCTCCCAAAATTGCCTTGATGAATGCTGAATTCTTGTTGACTCATTTCCTCATTTCTTCCTAAAGAGCTTGCATTCATAGCAGCAGGAAAGCTACTAAAATATGGTGATTGAGCTCTCGTTTTCGTACTTCCAATATGAGATTCCAATGGCTCCAACTCACCAGTTAAATCACCTTTATTTGAAACAGTCTTCCACATGCTGCTATGGTCCCTTTCTGTGTGCACGGTTTCATTCATATCAGCTTTCTGATCATGCCATCGTCTGTGGTTGCCAAATGATGAATTGTCGCTCTTGTTAGATGGCACAGGACCATTCATGTGCCAGCCATCATGTTTATGATTGGACTTGCCGCTACTAACATTAGACAAGGATGTGTTTTGTTGATGAGCCCAAGCTCCCTTCATATTAGTTGATTTCAATTCCGCAGCACTTGCTGTGCTCATTGCCTGCTCATAGATATGCCCTACCCAAGCACCAGCACTTGAGCTGTCTGGTTGCATATGTGTTTGGAAACCATCCTCCAGAAATTGTTTTGGCTGGTGACCCTGATCCAATTGCTTGATCTCTGCGTCTTTAGTTGACTGTTGAGAAGACTCATGTGGAGCATTGATGGGTACTTGGTCATTATGCCCATAGGCAAACCTGCCGGAGGAAGACTGAAAGTCAGGAGCAGTCTGGCAACTGGGGCTTGCTTCTGATTCATTAAATAGAGGAAAAGATTTTGAAATCAAAGGTGCATTCTGCATGTTGTTATCATTCCAAATTTGTTGTTTTTCATTATCATTCAAAAAAGCAGAATGATTTCCAATGGATGTGTCGGTCTTCTGAAAACTTAAGCCACTCCACTCTTCCTGAACTCCAGTATCACTACTTGAGGCATCTAGAGCATCAAGCATCAGAGCACTCCAGCTTCCACTCTGAACTGACGGCAAGGCACCAAAGCAATCATTGTCCCCCAAAGAATTTCCATGAAGATACTCACCTGTGCTACTGTTGCCACTTCTCCCAAAAGAAGCAACCCAACTAGCATCATTATCGGTGCCAAACAATAACTTCTCCTCAGTGGGATCGAGACTAGACACACCTTGTGAAGCCCCAGCCTGCACAACTGACTTCTCCTGTAAATTTCCTAACCAATCAGATTGCTCCTGCCTCGGAATTTCTTGAACCTGACTACTATGAGACTGATGAGGTATTTGCTGAAATTGTTCTGTTGGTATACCATTAATTTGATTTTGATTTGGAGCACTCACAAACAATCCACTTCCTCGTAAACCCTGCTTTGGGACCATAATGCCATCTTGTGTGTGCCCATGATCTGCGAACACATCACCTCTTTGAGAAGAATTTTTTATCCCGCCTTCCATAGTCATCCCACCAGAGGAAGCATTAGGCATTCCTTGGAACCGAGCATATTGATTCAAGCGGGCTCTGGTGCTAGAAACAGGAGTACCGTACAAGGACTGCTCAGGCTGTTGGGGAGCAAATCCCATTGATCGCATTACTTGACCTTGCTCATTCGGAAACATAAACCCATTTGAAAATCCATACATGGCAGAAGGCCCACCCCGTTGTGCCCAGTTACCATCAAACATCTGAGAGCTACTTGCTATCATTGCCTCACTTCCCACAAATTCATTTTGCCTCAGGCTATTAGACACATTACTAATGGGTGTTCCATTCAGCAGAGCTGGTAACTTGTCTACAGCCACCTGCTTAGAACCAACCAGCTGGCCGCCAGAATTCTGCTGCCTTGCTACCTGATTTAGTTGTTGAAGTTGTTGCTGCCGTTGAAGCTCTTGCAGCTGTTTATACATCAAGTGTTGTTGCAACAACTGCATGTCATTTGACCCTGCCTGCTCCCTCGGCTGAGATTGTGACATTCCAGGATGCTGGCTCCTAAGCTGCTGCTGGCTGCCAGCAAGTAAAAATCAACAGAAGATCAGCAATCCGAGATACTTCTGCACCATATAAGACTAGAACTAAATTTATAAGTAGCAAAGAAAGCTAGATCCATTAACATTAACCTTTGCCTGTCTGAAACTGTACCATCTTCTAGCAACTCTGCATGGTTAGTACTTGACTTGAAAGTCTGAGAATCTTGAGTGGACCCATTTGAGATTGACTGTTGGTTTCTAGGTTGGCCTGCAATGACGTCCTGCTTTGAAGCTGAATGATTCAGATTTCCAAAGGGAAATTGTGAAGACTGAAAGCTGTTTCCTCTATTAGACTCTGAAAATACCATAAAGTTTTAATACACAAAATAAAACAGAGAACTGGGCTTACTGATAACCTAACTAAAACTTCTGGGATTTGTGAAATGATATTAAGCTATAGTGGCTTGAACAAGAAGAAATTCATAATGGAAATGCACCTGAATAATGGACAGTTTGACTGTTTATATAAGAACTAATAGGCATCCCATTCTGACTTTGGATGCTAGACCAGTGATTGCTGTTTACAAGAGGCCAACTTCCAACTACAACTTGGGAATGAGGATGCTGAGTTGAATTATTTTGCTCAAAAAAATTGTGAACCTTATCAGGATCTTCATTCCCTGGCATAAGGCGGGTAAACCAAATGATCAGGCCAACACTTCACGTTCTTAAGAAATAAGGCCAGAAGAAACCTGCTCAAAGTGAATTAACTTTGTAAACTTTAGAAGGTTTGCTTAGTGAGGTAAAAGAAAATAATGCAGGAAATCCAAAATTATATATTTTAAGATCACAAACTCAAAAAGTCAGGTAAACAGAAAGATACTCTGGAACTTTAGGTGGAGAGTTGCAGCAGCTATAAAAGCCTAGCTCATGAATCCATCAGGCAGATTACCAATTCCAAGAAGAAAAATGGAGTAATAAAAAACAAAATAAACTATTCAATAAAAAATAGCAATCCCATAACACTTTATCATACCAAACAGGAAAAGCAAATCACCTATTGTAATTTCTGCACAATTTGATTTAGACCACCCTATTAATTTTATGCCATGAATCAATACTTGACCAATATGTGTTCCTCAAAACATTAGAGCCATTCCAATCACCTTCATGAACCAAAATTGTTGTAGGTGTTCATAAGGAGCTAGCATTGGCAAAATAACGAACAAACTGTCAGAGATGATAAAAGATGCCAAGAATCTGCATTATAAAGGTAAAAAACTGTATAAGATGCATAATATTCCAGTTCACTATTTGACACAGCCACAATAAAGTCAAGTACCCTATGTAAGAATAAGAGAATCTTGGTGCGACCCAACAATGTTTAATACGTGATTCATCTCTACCCAACAAATCTCATCGAAAACCACAGAACAAAGTAGAACTCAGTAGCCATTCAGACATGTAATCATCCATAGAAAAAATTAGAACTCAGTAGCAATTCCAACATGTAATCATCAGCATAAAAAGGATGACCAAAGTAGAACAGTAAGAAATGAATTGCTGCTGAAAGGATATAAAAGTGATGCTTTGGTAATTCATCTTAGTGAGGATTTTCTTTCCTCTTCTATGGAAACATGTGTGAAATGTTATTCATGAGTGCAAACAAAAAAAGTGAAAGAAGTTCATCTCTTCTGAAAAACAAACCCCAAATCTATGAAAACTCGTCAAAAAATAAAACTTTTACACGGTCCAGCAAGCTCTAAATTGATGATAAAGGCAGTGTAAAGCTGAGTGGATTCTTCAATCATATCTACAGGTATCTAGCCAATGAGCCGAGAACTTGGAATTAAAATGATAAAACCCAGCATTACTTGGTAGATTGACGGATCTTCAATAACCGCCTAACTAATTATTATTTGACACCAATATCTCCGACTACACTAGCAAAATGCTCCATAGTAAGAGATACCAACTATATCCCGTTCATAAAGACTTCCAGTACTGAAACTCACCTTTGAGAGAAATCAAACCCTAGCTCCAAAAACACAGACCTGTATAGACAGTAGAGACTGCAAACCAAATCCTCAGTTCTCTATTTCTCACCTAAAAAAATCACATAAAGCTGCAAAACACTTGGCTCCCAAACCCTAGAGCTGCTAACTAAAGCAAACCAGCAATTTCACCAGACACACAGAGAAAAAGAGTAAGTTTTGAAGTCAAACTAACCTTCAAAACCGGGAAACAAAGAGAAGCGCGATCTTCCCTACGTCCAAATCCCAATCTCCACAGCCGAATTAGGGCTCACAGACCACCCCAAAGAACACACCACCGGAGAACAGCAACCCGCTCAACGCGTCAGGAAAACCCAAGCACAACCACCACCGGGGAGCTACACCCTGATCCACCACGAGGATTTGGGGACGCTGACAAAACAACAGCACAGCGGAGCCAGGAAGATGGATACCTCAAGCAATGGCGATGGAAATCAACACCCTTGTTGGAGAATTCGCAGTCTAGAGTTAGGGTTTAGTCCCGGAACAGCGTTGGAGCTCTCGGACCTCGACGGGGAGACGAAGATAAAGTGATCGACGATGGTGCCAAAATTTCAACGAAGAGGGGAAGACGCCTCAGGCTCGGTCCGAACCTGTTGCTTCGGTTATCCGAAGCTATCTGGTTTGGACCCGAAGCTCAATGTTTTATTATTATTTTATAGGAGGAGAGATCTCAGCCGTCCGATCCGCGTAGATATATCGATGGAGGGGTGAGTGGGACCCGCTGTTTGTCGTCTTCTGGACTTTTTCTTGTGAAAAGAGGCTGGATTTAAAAGGATGGCGAGCTTTAACGACTCGACTCATTCGGCTCTATGACGCCGTCATAACGGAGAAAATGTGGTTATGACGGACGTTTGAGATTTAGCTTTTTCGAAGGGAAATGAAAACAGAAAATGAAAAAATTGAAAACAGAAAGGGAAATCGGACCCTTTTCTCAAAACCCAAGCGAGAGAAGCTTCCTGGAAATCTAGGGTTTCTGCCCTACGGCTCTTGATCCCTTTACTTCTTGTCATTCGATCTGAGGTGGGATTCATGGAGCCCGCAGGCGAGGAGGAGCAGGACGGTGTCTCAGCTCATTCCCCATCCCAGGCTCCACCATCCTCCGCAACATCGCTTTCCAAGGTTCGCCCTTAATCACCCCCTCGGCTTATTCATTGACGTGATTCTGCTAAACAATCTAATGTTTGTGTTTATAACTTCAATGTTTGTGTACAGAACCAAGATCTTCCGCAGGTTGAGCTGGAGCTGCGGGTGCTTGAAGCGCTGGAGACTTATCCTATTCTCAAGCTGAAAGGTAAATGGTGACTTGTTTCCTCATGCTTTGTGAAATTGTTGTGTTTGAGTAAATGTCTCGCTGAGAAATAGTGACAATATTGGCTCAAATTGAATTTTGTTGAGTGTTGTTTGTGTTTTTAGGCATGTACACTAGCTTGTGACGATGCATCAAGTTGCTGGATTTATATATTAAAAAAAAAACTATTTTTTGATGATTAAAACCACTCTCATTATATGAATAATATAATGCTTGTATTGTTGTTCAACTTCAATTTTTGATATCCTGATATGTTACTCCCTATGCTGCTATGAGGAATAAGTTAGGTTTAAGGATGATCACGGAGTTGTAAGCATAATTCATCAAATGATGTCAAGTTTCCTGTCATGGCAGGTTTTCGGATGGATTCGATTTTGTCGGGCATTTGGAGTTGGTTTTCACTTTTAGTTTCTTCAAATAGCAGTTCTAATGTAACAAATGAGGAATAAGTTAGGTTTAAGGATGATCACGGAGTTGTAAGCATAATTCGTCAATTGCTGCCAAGTTTCCTGTCATGGTAGGTTTTTGGATGGATTCGATTTTGTCGGGCATTTGGAGTTGGTTTTCACTTTTAGTTTCACCAAAGGGCAGTTCTAATGTGACAAATGAGGAATAAGTTAGGTTTAAGGACGATCACGGAGTTGTAAGCATAATTCATCGAATGCTGCCAAGTTTTCTGTCATGGTAGGTTTTTGGATGGATTCGATTTTGTCGGGCATTTGGAGTTGGTTTTCGCTTTTAGTTTCTCCAAATGGCAGTTCTAATGTAACAAATGGGAAAAAAGTGAAGATATAGTTATTTAAATTATTAATTATGCTCATTGTTGTGGATCATGGCACTGAAGCATTGAGTTAATTCATTGAACTTTCACTGATCACCAACGAGGAGAAAATAAATACCATTTTGATGCACATTGAAGCTAAAATATCGGCATGCAAAGCTTGTTTTTTTGGACGTTCTGCCCACATGGTTTTATTTGGTAGTCACCTTGTGTTTAAAAGAAATGTTTATCCACTATTATTTCTTCTGCACTGCCCTTAAATGTCATGGGTGTGGAAGCCCAGAAAATACTATGATCTTTAGCAAGGGCAACTCTCATCTGATGATATTTTCTTTCCCATCGTCTTACTGCAGGTGTGCACCGCCACTTTGTTCTTTATGGGTTGATGGAGAGTCTGCACAGGAGGTTTGCTTGATTCCGTTTGTTAGTTTGTTTTATAAAATGAAAATACACTGTGATATCTTGCCCTATTGGTTCAAGAGTTTTGAGTTGGCACTTCTTTTCTTCATATTCTTTTACCATGTTCTTGCAGCTTCAATAGGCACTTTTCAGCAGATGAGGTCTTGCAGCTTCTGGATCGCTTCTTCAATTTAGAAATGCTGGTAATGTCAACATGTGAATCCAAATAAATAGGATAAAGCTTGTATATTTTTTTCCTTTTGTTTAAACTTACACTTCAGAAGTTTGGAGAGAAAAGTAAAGCTTCCATAAAATTGGAAATTTCCTCTAAAGTCTAAAATCTCATTGTATAGCCGAACTAACTTCAGAACATCCAAGTCTTGACAATGCCTCCCAGTCTAATTTGGTTGGTATTGGCAATTCATGTCAACCTTACACGGAAGTAGAGCCACCTCAACTGCACATGATGGATCATTAATAAGGTCAAAATTGTCTTCAAAATCTGTTATTCTGATATCTTTTGAAATTATTAATGCAATCTCATATTAGAAAGGTTGAGTATGCTAATATCGTGTCATTGCATGAATAGACTCTGTTAGGGCATGGCATAAATTGCAACCATGTTAAGTGGAACTTGACATTTTTAGTAGCCTGAATTAGTTAGATAAATTCTCAGAATTTTTTTATGGCTTATCCTGTTAAACCCAGAAACCGGATGATGAAGAGATGTATGTCTTCAACCAAGAAGAAGATTTTTCCTTGCCGCAGAGCTTTTTCGTGAAGGATGAAACATGAAGTGCAGTTCTAAGGTAAAAAAAAATCCTGCACTCAACAATCACTGACTATTTTTTGCTAAGAATTTAACTGACAAGGGGTGTATGTTCTACAAATCAGAAACTCTATTTTCCAGCACTTGGTTTTAGTTTTGTCCAGGTTTTCACCTTATGGGTACAGATGCAAAAAAGGGCACCAGTGTTGCAGCAGAAGGCTATATACATAGTAAATGCCAGTTATGTGCATGATGGAATGTTTCTTCCATTTTCTGTAGGTACTTCATGTGGTCTGTTTAAGAAATATTTACAGGAGTTCTCTCAAGAAATGTACTACCGGAAAGGGCATAGGCCTTATTGAAGTACAAAAATCTAGTAGTGATTGTTTACAGACTGTTTTGTGTGCCTGCTGTGATTGAAGCTGGACTTGATTTAGCTGAAAGTTTTTTATTGATAATTTCTCAGACATAGTAGGGCCTTATATGTTAATCTGAGGGCCTATTTGGACCAAACTCAACAAATGGGTTTAAATACAAAGCTTAGTTATAGTTAATCTAATAATGTTATTAATTAACTTTTAATTAAAAATTATAAAGCATAACATAAGGCACACAAATACCTGTGACTTTCCAAAAACAATTGGCCGAAAATGGTAATTTTTTATTGTTATTTGTAATAAAATTACCGAAAACCCTAAATTGGGATTTGGATGGCTTGGTTTTTTTGAAAGAAAAAGAACCCGAAACACTGTAACAACCAAACACTTCAAAGCTTTATTATCAATCAATTCAACAGATCTTCAACAGATCTTCAACATATCAAGTAACAAAATCATCAGCTCTGTGCACATCCCCAAACAAAAGATAGATAACTAGGGTTCAAGGAACCCCTGTGATGACGATGATGAACTCCTCAGCGCTCTGCCGCGCACCAGTTCTCTGCTCTCTCGTTGTGAGATTACAGGCCAATTCACTTACTCAACTTCGATGCCCCTTGATCTCGCTCTACCTTTCCTTTTATACTCGTCTACGCGCCTTCTAGCACATATTCCATGAGTCGTTGATTCAGTATCCTCCGGCAAGTACTCCTGTGACACGCGTCACTAATTTCATTCGTTTTGCCCGGCATCGTTTCCCCTTCTCTGTTATTTAAATGACAGTTATTAACTGAACGTTTCCCTTTTAACTGACTCTCTTCATCAGTAAGTTGGTCTGACCCAACCTATTGCCATTTAATCAACTTAACATGGTATGTAACAAACACTCTGAGCAGCATTTCAAATGCAGTTTAGAAAAAAATAAAAAATTGCCATATTATTCGTAAATGTACCAATTTAATTTATATTTAATTAGTTAATAATTTTATATTTAGATGATAAGGTCAACTTGAATACTCTTTTTTCATTAGTCAATAACCACAAAACTCCTCACTTCACCATACTCATGCCCGATCGGGAATTTCATAAGAGATGGTAGGTTGAAACTACTGCCTTCACAGCGTTGACTGTCGGCCTACCAATAATGACATTGTAACTAGAGGTGCATTGTAATGACTAGGAAGTTTACCATGATCGTGGATTGCCAAAAAAAACTTCCTACCGTAAGAGGGAGGGTAACCATTCCTTCCAGTTGCACTACTCCTTCAGTGAAGCCGACCAGGGGTGACTTCATTGGTTTAAGCTTCTCTCCCTTGAGGGCCATCTTTGCGTATGCCTTCCAGAATATGATGTCAACCGAGCTCTTGCAGTCAATGAGGACCCATTTGACCTCGAAGTTGGCGATTATAATAGTGACCACCAGGGTATCATCTTGGGGTTGATGGATCCCCTCAAGGTTGTCATCTGAAAAGGCGATCGGTTGTGAGGCTCGCTGTTTCTTTCTTACTTGTTCTGCTCGGATAAACATCCAAGCATAACTCTTCCAAGCCGGCCTGCTTTCGCCTCCGTTCACTAAGCCTCAAACAATGTAATGAATGACCCTAGCAGGAGGTCGGCCTCCTTTAGAGTAAGATGGACCCTTCATTTGCAGGAGGTCTCTTTAGAGATATTTAGAGAGCTGTCCTCATCGGATCAGGTCCTCGGTCTCATCTTTTAGCTATATACACTCCTCGTTGCCATCTTCCTAATCTCGATGGAACTTGTAATACTTATTCAAATCTTTTCGGCCACTAGTGAACTTCATCTTGGTCTGCCACTTAACGATTCTCTCTTTTGGATCTACATAAGGATCTCTCCTCTACTAGCATTCAACGGAGCGTAGTTGTGGAAACAAGCAACTACCACATTTTGGTTGCTTTCTTGGGGCTGCAACCTCAACTTCTTGGAACATTTTTGAGGTTCTTGACTCTGGTTTTGTTCCCTCTTTGGTTTTTCTTATTTGAATTCTTCTCGTCTTGCTGCTTGAATCTGCTCAACATTGATATACTTTTTAGCTTTCAGCCAAGTCTTTAGGTTATTTTTTGAAGAGGGAGAATTGGAAGGGAAATCGACGTAATCCTTCCATCAACGCGGCTATGGCGAAAGTTTGATTGAGGTCAAGCATTTCTATATTCAAACGGCGAATGTAACTCTGAAGGCTCTCTCCTTCGTGCTGTTTCACCCTCATCAACATAGCTGGTGTCTTCCTCTACTTCTTACTATTGATGAAGTGGTTGATGAAGAGCTCGATCAGCTCTTAAAAAGAAGAGATAGACTCCAGTGGGAGGCTAGTAAACCACATCTAGGCCGCACTTCACAGGGTAGCCAGGAAAGCCCTGCACATGATGTCATTTGGGGCTCCATATGGAGCAACATCATAGCTTTGAAGGACTCTAGATGGTCTACTAAATCTTAGGTGTCATTATACGTCTCAATCGATGGCATCTAGAATCCTACTAGAAGCAGAGCATCAAGAATCTCTGAAATAAGGGGATAAATCGTGCGAGCGACATACTTAGGTCGTTCTCTGGTTTTCTTGGAAGATGATCTTGAACAGGGCTCTTGAAGAGTTTTCGGGTCGTAGTTGAGGTGGCCCTGTGTTGCTTGATGACAGGGTGATCTCTACCTCCCTTCTTACATGGATCTTGTCTTTGGGTTCTGGGGCTCGCATAGTTGACTACCGGCCCGTCTTCAACAAGTCTATGACAATATTTATTGGAAGTGGCGGGAGCTGAGATGCTTACTTCTCCATGATCCGAAGCGCACATCTTCTCTTCAAGAACTCGATACCTTGAGTCTTGAGCTTTACCTCCCAGGATCGTGTGCTGATCTTGGCAAGTTTCTTCGGCTTCTTAGACGCCATTGTGTCATATGGTATTGTCTTTGACGAGATTAGGGATCTGACTCGGCTTGTCTATAGCCATGGTTGAGCTTTACACCTTCTTGATAAGAAAATGATCATTTCCCACAAATAGAGCCAAACTATTGGTGCAATGATTCGGTCTTCCTTAGGATCAGAGCATATCTTGATCAATAAGGGAGATGTATCAGTATGGTGGAAATTCTTCAAGGGATTTCGATGGAGAGGTTGGTCACGATCAGTGATCCTTCTTCTTTTTCTTCTTCACTTCGCTCCTTGGGATCAAGGACTCTTTTAGGAATCGATCTTTACCAATCAAACCTTGCTATAAAAGAGAAGAGAATTGTGAGAGAGAAGAGGTTCGAGCGCTCGTGCTCAGGGGGGGAGCCTTCGACAGACAAGTTAGAACTCAAAGAGAGAGAGAGAGAGAGAAAGAAAGAGAGTGTGTGTATGTGTGTGTTCCAAAAGAGATATTTCATAGAGGAGTTATCGTCCTAAAAGGATTTGTCCTTTTACCAGTGGGTTGGTGACCTCCTTTTATAGCTTGTTGACTTGATTCGCCATATCTTGATGCCCTTGGAGATTCATGCTCCATTATCAGATATGTTAGAACAGTATATTTCATGCACTATATATAAAATCGATTATAATTATAAAAATAAATCCACATATAAATTAACAAAAAAATGTACTTACAAACTTGTTTCTTTGACTCTTTCTCTGCAAAAAAAAGTGAGAAGAACAAATAGAATTTATAAAGAAAAATAATAAATATTAACACCGGAAGTAGGATGTTATCGCTGTCGTAAGGCATATTCCCGCCTTTCGTATAAGGGTTTGCTAGGAAATACTCCCCAAGGATTTGTCTGGTGTAGTCCCTCTTAAGAACACGACTTGGAGAGAGTTGATGGAGCATTTCGAGGATGGTGCTAATAGTAAGAAAACCAAATGAGAAGAAAGGAGACGAAACCCAAGCAAAAGAAACAATGAAAACTCTGAAACTTTTTCGAAGAGGCGGCTAGAGTTTTTTCTCACTTGGTGACAAGAACGCCTATCCAATCTTTCTATATAAATCCAAAATTCTAGATGTTTTGGGAGATCAATGGTCTTACTAATATAGAAACCGTTATGTTCCAATAAAACAAATATCATAAGAATCAAAATGGTCTAATTTATAATGAATAATCAATTTAATTTTTTAGTTTTTATTTTAAAAAACTTTTTAAAATTCCAACAAGATAACTATACGGTTGAGCTTCTATTTTAATAGTCTGGATCATATCACTCATCTATGATTATTTTTACCCATAACGACATACAAGAGATGAACAAGTGGGCATATGTACAAAAAGTAACTATTATAACAATGAAAATATCTTGAGAACTACACCAACAACAATATCAACCAACTATCTCAATATATTTAGTATACTGGGAAATATAAAACAATTAGGATTCTCATGAGAAGAAATCTTTGAAAATTTGTAGTACTTTTTTACTAGTGTCTGGTGTACTGTGGACATGCAGCTTTTTTCCAAAACTGATGTGAGATGTCCCTAACGGGCAGAGGTAGCGTCAACGACCCATGGGTCTATTGGTCACCTTATGAAAATACTGAATAATTTGGAAGAAGATTTGTATATTGAGAATTCATGTTTTACATATGGGAAGCACATATCTATATAGTACATCAGCAAGCCTATTCTAGGAAACCATACATAATGAATCAATTACAATCAATCAAAAATTAAAGCTTTGTATACAATCTATTATTGGCAGATCTCATAATCTTTCCCGTCTCCCCCTCAAGTTGGAGCGTGTATGTCAAGAACACCAAACTTGCTGAGGAGAGAATGAAAAGTTGATGAGTTGAGTAGCTTGATGAATAAGCAACTTGATGGAACATGGGCAGACACCATAGCACATGTGTAACACCCTTTTCCCAACACCGAGACAAAATGTCACACCAGCTGGGCCGGGAGTGCACCCAGCCCATAAGTTGTGTAATTTAAACCTGATAACCATGATATTCAAACTAATAAACATGATTATTAAATAAAGTATTTAAAATCTTATACAAGTTTACAATTCTTGCAGAAACGTTCTAAAATTCTAAACATCAATACAAAGTCTATCCTCATCTGTTATGTAAGAGCCATCTACAGGAGAACTCAACCTCGTCTACCTGCACATTTCACTTGAGTGAGAATCACTATACAAGGTACATCTATAATATCAAATAAAATAGTATCAAAATAATGCTAATCAATTCATATGCATCATCTCTGTCAATAACATGCTAAAAGCACATGAAACTCGGATAAATCCAAAACATGAAAGCAACATGCTGATCATAAATAGAAGTCATGGTAATATGCAATTAAATCAAGTGATATGCTCATAACATTTCTTTAGTCTTTTATCATCAGAGTAGGAGATGAATTCCACACATGTCACAGTTGGCCGTATCAAGCGGTAACCTCCGAGGTTGGACGTATCAACAGCAGGTAGGGTGACAAGCTATGAAAACAAATCCTAAATGCAGGGGTGATCAATTCCACACATGTCACGGTGACCATATTAAACGGTAACCTCCCAGGTTGGACCGTATCAACAACCGTGGGGTGACAAGCTATGGAATCAAATCCTCTTATCTATCATATTAGTGTCATCTACACCTATACTTTCATACAGCGACACCAGAGTGGAATAAACCAACACTCAATATCTCTCCGGTCGGATCAACTCATCGGTTGTGAGCTATAAGAGTATATATGTATACTAAGCACCCGACAGGTACGGGAAGGGGGTTTTGTTTTCTTGAAATCAGGAGGGTTTGAAAACAGATAGTTGGGCTAGTAAAAACAGATTTGTATAAAACCACCCCTTCCCTACCTAGCATCGTACTCTCTGGCTCTATCGTAGAGCCACGTCTGGCGCAGGCATGTATGTGAGTATGGTGCAATACACTAATATGTCCATCATTTCCATTCCTAAAATGTGTATATGTTTTCACATGCTTTTCATAAACACAATTTCAAACTCCGGATAAAATCAATAAGTCATGCTTGAAATCTCGAAGCATTTCATGAAAAGTAATAATTTCATATCATGAGTTCTCAAGCAATATGCACGATAAGAATACAGAAAAGAATACGATAATTTACAGGTGTGTCCCCTCACACCATTCCAAGTATAGTGTAATCACTCACCTTTGGTCCTTCGTTATTTAAACTTGACCGGATCCTCCCGTGTGATCCTCTATTTGCCTCGTCCTATACAAGTATAAGAAATGCAATTAACATACTTGTATTTATTCTAGAGGGTCTTTCCTCCTTTATTCCTAGTAATCATAATACGTGGTTGAGAATAGTGAAACCTTATTCCTTATTTTATACTCTAATTAAACTTTGTTAGAGTACGATAAGTTCGTTAAGCTAAGTGAGCTTGATTTCTCTTAACATGTATTTCGCATCTCTTAAAAAGGGAATACGGGATTTCTAAATCATAGAACTTAGTTTTTTTTTTCTTTCTTCTATTCTCAACTTAGGAGTTTCTAACATGCTCATTAGAAGTGATTACTTGTTAAGTATGATCATGGGGATTAAATCAAGTATTATTACTAAAGTTTTCTACAAAAATTCGACAGCACCTCCTCTATTTGGAGGGCCCCAAGATCAATACAAACATTCACCATTAATACAATTAACTTCATACAATTTACCTTTCAAAAGTTTTAAAATACATAGCATCATAACCCCATTATACCACAGCTCTAAACTCCCTCATCCATTCATCCATTATGAGATCAAAATCCAGTTCATCTCTTGCTCAAAGCCCTCGGCTTGACCCCATATTAGCATCCATAAAAGCAATATAGAAGATCTTAGCATGCATTTATCTATTAAACCAATTGTTCGAATTTAAGGCTCACCGAGCAATTCAATTGAGGCTCCGGTGCCTGCGCCGAGATTCAATCCTCGTGCCTTTCTAAAGTCTTAGAAAGATGGTGATTTGGTGAGGTTCTCGGTTCTTTTGCTTTCGCTGAACTTCGGAGATCCGTCGGAGGAGAGGGTAGTCTTTGCGAGGAGTCCGGCCCTAACGACACTGGCGTGTGGGCTCTGGTGGCGGCGTTCACCGTCGTGGTGGCGGAGGCGATCTTGTGGCCAGAGAAGAAGGCGGCGTCGGCCAGGGGTTTCACAGCGTGAGGCGTCGCGGTGTCTTGTTGGCGTCGGACGGTAGGGGAGGCTTCGGGATGGTGGCGGCGTGGCGTGGCGTGTAAGCTGGTGGAGGTCTTTGTGTCGAGTCATGTGGTAGGCTGCCTGTGGCTGAGAGGAAAGAAGCGGCCTTGGCGCACCTAAATGGCGAGCATGGGTGATGCCCTAGCTGAGCGGTCGAGAGAAGGAGAGAAAGAAAGGGGTGATGAAGGCTCAATTAAACTTTTATTTTTCTCTTTTCTAACTTAGGGCAGCCCTTTATAACCTAATATATAATATTAAATCATTTATTTTATTAATAATTTCTATACTTTACATTATCTTAACTTTAATTAATTCCTCTTATCATTCCCCTATATTATTTCCCCTATTTGTCTCATTTGGTCTCTCTCTCTAAATTAGCTTTTCACTATTGTCACATTAGACCTTAGTTTATTAAAACCTTAATTTATGAATAGATTTTAACCATTAACCGGTTAATAACATGGATTACATGATACATAATAGGGTTACTTTAAATTAACTTATCCCTAAATTTGTCACAAGCCCATTTAAGTCCTCGACTATGCTTTATTAATTAACCATTTTAATTGTCACACTTCCTATGTCCCATTGTAGACCATTTAACAATTTAATTAGTTAGTACTTAGTATCATGTGTAGCATTAATCTCGTCACTCTCTTATGCTTGGGTTGGGCCCAAGCCAAAATTGTTGGCCCATTCCCATTACATTTTACTCACTTTATTTTAAACTCTTGTTTATGAGCTAATAACCCCCGATTTATTTTTAGAAAATTAAAAAGTAATTACTAGAAAAACTGGGCCGTTACAACCTGACTAAATTTGTTCCCGAACAACATAGCAATCAAGTTCTATGTGCTTGGTACATTCGTGATAAACCAGATTTGCAGCAATATGGAGAGCTGCTTCACTATCGCAAAACAATTTGGTTGGTTGTGAATGCTTCACTTGCAAGTCGTACAACCAGTATTTGAGCCATCTTATCTCACACGTGATCGAAGTCATGGCTCGATATTCCGACTCAGCCGAAGATCTTGATAATATTGTTTATTTCTTGGTTTTCCACGAGACAATTGCTCCTCCAAGGAAGATACAGTAACCAGTAACGGATCGTCTCGTGATTGGACATCGAGCCCAATCAACATCACAAAATCCCCTTAGAAGCAAATTTCCTTTGGCTGGGAAATACAATCCTTGCCCAGGTGCACCTTTAAGATATCTCAAGAGATGGTGTACAACATCTAAGTGGGGTTTTCTTGGATCTTGCATAAACTGGCTTAGAATGTAAACTGAATAAGTTATCTCTGGCCTTGTAATTGTGAGATAAATAAGTCGACCCACCAATCTTCTATAAGTGGATGGGTTCTTCAATGGTTGTCCCACGGTTGGTAAAAGTTTGAGATTAACCTCCATAGGTGTATGCGACAGCGGTTTAAGCCCGAGCAAGCCAGCTTCATCTAAAATGTCAAGTGTGTACTTTTCGTTTGTGACATGGAAATCCCATTTGGTAGAACGAGAAACTTGACACCAAGAAAGTATACATAATTGACCAAGGTCATTGATCACGAAATTTGGTATGGAGAAATTTCTTAAGAGCAACAATTGCATTGTCCTCATTACAGTTATAATCATGTCATCTACATAGATGAGCAACCTTCTTTGTGAAAAGAATTGCCAGAGATCTTGGTGAAGAGTGAATAATCGGCCTTAGATTGATGAAAGCCATCTTGTTGAATAACATTAGAAAATTTATGAAACCAACTACGAGAGGCTTGTTTAAGGCTGTATAAAGACGTGTTGAGTCGACATACCAAAGAATTCTCCCTCTGTCGACGAAGACCAGGTAGCGGCTGCATATAGACTTCTTCAAGTAGGTCCCCATGAAAGAAAGCATTTTGAATATCCATTTGGTGAAGCAGCCAATTTCGAACAGAAGTTACAACTAGTAAACAACGAATTGTAGTTAACTTGGCCACAGGAGCAAATGTTTCCTTATAATCAATCCCTCCACGTTGAGTGAAACCTTTTAATACTAGCAGGAGTTTTGAATCTTTCAACTGTGCCATCTGAGTTATACATAATCTTGTACACCCATTTCCATCCGATGAGACGATGTCCGAATAGGAGGGGTGTAATTGTCCAAGAATGCAGTTACATTCAAGAGCTTGTAGTTCTTCAGCCATGGCTTCTTGCCATTTTGGGTCCAATGATGCCTGTTCGTAAGTCATAGGTTCCGCAGTGATAGTGCAAACAAAATTCTGATATTTGGGTGAGAGTTGTGCATAAGAAATGTACCTATGTAAAGGATGATGCGTGCCGGTCGAGGAAGAGGATTGACTGGAAGCAACCTTGGTCATTTGATAGAGGTGGAAATCTCAGAGTTTGATGTTTGGTTGTTTGATACGTTCAGAATGACAAGCAATAGGAGATGGATATGGAACATTAGTGTCATGGTCATCTAAATGCTCATTTGAAATAGACACAAGAGATGGAGATGGGGAGGAACTGTCAACAAGTGAATTTGTGGTGTTTGTGATAATTGGGTCATCTATATTGTGTGGTAAAGGAAGGACGGCCTCATCATCTTGTTCTTCTTGTGGATTAGTATGAAGTGGAAATATATACTCATGAAACACAACATCTCGGGATGTAAAAAATTTACTAGTTGCAAGGTTGTAAACCCGATAACCTTTTTGACCAAGGGGATAACCAACAAATATGCATCGACGAGCTCTTTGATCGAATTTATGTGTGCGTAGGAGGTTGGTAGCATAACAAAGGCATCCAAAAGTGCGGAGATGGTTATATGCATGCAACTTGTTATGGAGAACATGGTATGGTGATTGATTAGAAAAAGAGGTGTTGGTAAACAATTGATCAAGTAGTATCTTTGTTTGGACACTCTTCCCCAAAATTTTAAAAGGAAAATTTGCTTGGAAACAAAGAGCCCTTCCTATATTTAAAAGATGCCGATGTTTTCTTTTCGACCACCCCATTTCTTTGAGGAGTATAAGTGCATGAATGATGGTAATTAATTCCCTTGGCATCAAAATAAGGTTTCATGGAAGAAATTTCAGCACCATTATCTGTTTGAAGAGTTTTAATGCGACAATCAAATTGTGTCTCTATCCATGAAATGGATGAGGTCAATATTCCTTGGGTTTCATATTTAAAACTCATGAGATGTATCCAAGTGTATCGAGTGAAATCATCAACAATTGTCAAGAAATAACTAGCTCCATAAGTGGATTTTATTCGATGTGGTCCCCAAATTAATGTCACAATGTATCAAATCAAAAGGTGCTTGAGAAGAGATGGAACTAGATGGAAAAGGTAAGCGAGTTTGCTTGGCTACAGGACAAATTTCACAAACATGATTCGAATCAAAACAAATTGCAGGATTACTTTTGTTGAGAACTTGAAGAGGGCGGGATGATGGATGCCCAAGGCGTTGATGCCAAAGATTCGAATGCTTTTGGATGGAGTAGGCAAAGGCTGGATTTTGGGCTTGTGCTAGGTAGTAGAGACCTTCATGTCGCTTGCCCAGGCCAATCATCTTCCTCGTAGCAGCGTCCTGTACAACACAAAAATCGGAGAAGAATGTCACTATGCAATTTAATCTACTTGTCAACTTACTAACTGATAGTAAATTAACTTAGAATTCCGGAACTTTAAGAACTTCATCAAGTTTAATATGGGGGGTAATTTGCAATGAACCAATCGATTCGATGCATGTCTGACCACCATTTGGAAGGCTAATTGCGATTGTTGTAGGTAAAACTTTCAAGTATAATAACTCGACATAGGAAGTTACATGGTCTGTAGCCCCACTGTCAATGATCCAACAAATATTTTCAGATAAAGGCATGATGGTACCTGTAGCGTTGACAAAATTTGTGAGTTACCATCAATGTTGGCTTTCCGAAGCATTGCCATTAATTGATTGTATTCCTCTGTTGTGAATTTTGGCACATCATTTGTTCAAAGTGATTTCACTCCTGTTTCCATATTCTTGTTTGTCTTTATGTTCACGTTGTTTTGCGTTTGAGCGGCACTGGTTAGTAGGCTTCACGTTCTTCCCATGGAGTTTGTGGCCCACTGGAAAACCATGTAGATAAAAATACTTCTCAATACTGTGATTATTATGATCACAATAAGAGCAATGTACGGGCATCCTCTGCTTTTGAGTCGTCTTATTATCCCGATCCACAAGTATGGAATGATGGTTCATGTTTCCCCGATTAAGAGAAACTTCAGCCTGCTTTTCTTGTTGAAGAATGAGGGCATAAACTCGACGGGTATCCGGCAGGGGTTGCATCAATAAGATTTGCCCACAAACAGCAGCATAATTGTCATTCAGTCCCATGAGGAATTGCATGACTTTTTCTTTCTCTTCCCTTTTTTTGAGTTTCTCCAATACACCACATGTGTAGCATATCGGCTCTTGATAGGATGAGAGTTCATCCCAAGAGCTTTAAGTTTTGTATAGTAGATTGAGATTGATTGTTGTCCTTGCCTATGTTGTATAATATCTTGTTGGATTTGAAAAATTCTTGAATCTTTCCCTTAGGAGAAACGCTCTTGTAAATCCGACTAGATTTCTGCAGTAGTTTCGGCATAAATCATGCTGCTTGCTATGTTTGGATGAATGGAATTCAATAGCCATGAAATTACCATGTCATTGCAACGCTGCCAATAAGAAAAACTGTCATTTGTAGGAGAAGGAGGCTTGATTGAACTTGTGATAAATCCAATCTTGTTTTTGGTACTTAAGCTGATTCGCATAGCCCAACTCCACGTGCCGTAGTTGTCTTCTTCAAGTACTTTGGACACAAGTACCATGCCCGGATGATCCGAGTTGTGTAAAGAATAATGATATGTGGCTTCTACGATCGCCTTAGTCGACGTCGATCCCGTGCCGCTGCTGCTTTTGTCTCCCATTGCGGCGAGGTAGCGGAAGCGTCTATAGGATTTTAAAGGAACCAGGTTCGGAAGAAGATTTGTATATTAAGAATTCATGTTTTACATATGGGAAAGCACATATCTATATAGTACATCAGCAAGCCTATTCTAGGAAACCATACATAATGAACCAATTACAATCAATCAAAAATCAAGGATGTGTATACAATCTATTATTGGCAGATCTCATAATCTTTCCCGTAATACCACAGTGTAAGTAAGAGCTCAGCGTCAATGTAGTAGCGGATTTGATTCCGCGACTAAGAACACTTTTTGGGAGTTTGGCGGTGTTTGTGTGCGAGGTATCTAAGCGTGAACAACGTGTGTGCACACCAGCCACTCATGTCTACTCTGCGTAGGGGACTATGCACACCCATAGTTTCTTAGCTGACTTACCGTGATATTTCCCAAAAAAGGGTAAACAACATAAATAGTCACTTAACTATTAGTGGGTTTCTATTTTGGTCACTAAAAATAAGTTATAATTAGGTCACTTAAATTTAAGATTTTTAATTTTTTGGGTCACTCCGCTCAACGTATTGCTTGGCGGTGACATGGCCCGCCACCTCGGATACCTTGTCATAACAACATGATTAGTCACCTAACTTTTGAGTAGGTTTCTATTTTGAGTCACTCAACTAAAAAGTTACAATTGATCCACCTAAAAAAAGTATAAAAGTGTATATCCATGTTGTTATGTTTCTATCAAGTTTTTTACAAAATTTATCATACTACATTTGGTATACCCAAGTACAAAACATAAAGCCAAATTTCATCATGTCCTCTTTTTTCTTGAACAAAACAAATAATTTTTATCCATCTTCACCCCATGTTAAAACTTTTCCAAATACTATATATATATATATATATATATATACCGCAGTTTGATAGTATCCATTGACATAAGGTGCACTTGACCCATACTATCTCTATCCGTTGGGGTTGTATTGAGTTTGGGGGTTCATACTAACACTCCCTATGTATAACTTCTGTACTTTACAAACACATGGTATTATTGGGGCATTCATGTTAATTTGACGCATTTACGTTGTAAAAAACATGATAAAACACAACTTTCATGTCTCATCCATGGTGCATAAAACACGATGCATGATGGTTCATATGTTTCTTAGGTTTAAAAGAATCATATAAGAAATTTATTATTATTATTATTATTTTTGTTTGTGTGTAAGTGTGTGTATGTTGTCCTTAGTTCAATTGGCTTTATAAACATATTATTGTGTCTACTCTTGATTTTGTTTTTAAATTCATCTAAAAGGTTGTTAAAGAAAAAGAAAAGGCAAGAAACTCTACCAGAGAAGATCAGACAGGGAAAATGCAAGGTCAGTATCTTCTTACCCAAGTTCAATTACATAGTGTTTTTAAGGTTATGTAAGCGAAACTTTCTTCTACTTTACAAACACATGGTATTATTGGGCATTGATGTTATTTCATTACATCTATGTTTGTAAAAACTTGATAGAATACAACTACACATTTATACTCTCTTTTTAGGTGGTGAATTGTAACTTTTTTATGTGGTAGCAAAATAAAAAATCACTAATAGTTAGATGACTAATCATGTTGTTATGGCGAGAAAGTATACTGCGTATTGAGGGCTATATACATTTCGCCATTAGATTGCTATGAACACGACTAACAAAAAACCAAAATCTTAAACTTAAGTGATGAATTATAATTTTTTAATAGGTGACTAAAATAAAACTTCAGAGATAATTAAGTGACTATTAAGTATTATTTGTTTACACCCAAAAGCGGCCAGTAGCGGTGGTGATAAGGATTAAGGGGAAGGCATGAAGTGAGTACAGCGTTTCCACCAAATTAGACTGAGGTATTGATCTGATATGCACCTCTAACTTCCTTCCAATGGTTCATTAAACATGCAGAGTCGGTGATAAAGGCTCAAGAGAAAGGACACATTTTGTTCGGAGAAAATAGAAGAATGGCCATTGTTTAGTTTAAAGAAGAGATTACTGTTTAAAAAGTTCAGTGTTTTAAAATTAAAAAATAGTAGATTTTATGGAAATGTGGGATGTTTTTATATTTATTAAAAAAATTAAGAGGATTTTTTTTATTGGTAACGGTATCCATTTTAGTTCATCCATATTTTAATTATAACTATCAGAATAAAAAAAAAAATATAAAAAAAATAGAGAAAGGAACAGCTCCATTCTTACACTCATCAATGAATGTATAACCAGAGCCTGTTCCAATTCGAACTCCCATCCATAAACCAAAATGGCCATTTTCCGAAAACCCCCCTCTATTATCCTGAAATCATACTCCAGATCCCTCTCTACCATCGTCGACCCCGAGCTCCTCCTCCGCCTGAGCACCGTCCTCTATCAGCAACAACACGCCCCCGACTCCAAGCTCCACTCCCACCTCCGCTCCCTCCCTCTCCCTCTCCCCATCTCCCACGAGCTCGTCCTCCAGCTATGCTCCTACTTCCCCCTTTCATGGCACCCTCTCTACCGTTTCCTCCTCTTCTCCCAGCTCCCGCCTTCTTCCTTCTCCCACTGCCCCACCACCTTCACCTGCACGCTCTCCTTCTTCGGCGCCTCCAAGAACATCAACCTCCTCTGGTCCTTCACCGGCGTTGTCCTCGCCCGCTCCGACCTCCTCACCGCGTCCTTCCTTCTCACCGTCGTCCGCTTCCTCGCTAACCCGAGAGATCACCAACTGCGTCCCCGTCTTCAACTCCATTATCGGACCTCACTTCAAACCGTTTACTCCATCAAGACTCTGAACCTCATCGTCGAGTCTCTCTCCGATCGCAAGCTCGTGCGAGAGGCCAAGGACTTGGTCTCCAAGCTGAGGACCTCCATCCCCCCCGATGGCGATACTTACGGGCTCTTGATTATCGGGTTTTGTAGGATTGGGGATCTCGTCACGGCATCCAAGCTATGGAATCGAGCGGTAGAGCAAGGATTGGAGCCGGGCGTCGACGCGTACGAGGAGATGATCGTCACGCTCTTCAAGATCAACCGAATCGAGGACGCATTGCGGATGTTCGCCGCGCTGAGAGCTCGTAGGTTCCTCGACGCGCGCGCGGATTCTTATAGAGCAGTGATTCAGTGGATGTGCAAACAAGGGCGCGTTCGGCATGCGTACATGGTGTTTGATGAAATGCTTAAGAGAGGGCTTTGGCTTGAAACTGACAACCAAACACTTGCTGCTCTGGTGTATGGATTAGTAATCAGGAAGAGAGTTAGAGAAGCGTATAGAGTTGTGGAAATGGTCGAACACCCAGACATTTGTCTGTACCACGGAGTTGATGAAGGGGTTGTTGAGGTTAAAGAGGCCCGGGGAAGCGACGGAGGTGTTTAGGGGAGATGATACGGAGGGATTGAGCCGATCATGCACACCTACATTATGCTTCTTCAAGGGCACATGGGGAAGAGAGGAAGAAAGGCGAAGGACCCTGCCGTGAATTTCGAGAATGTGTTTGTTGGAGGATTGGTGAAGGCAGGGAGGATGTTGGAGGTGACCAAGTTTGTGGAGAGGTTGATGTGGGGAGGGAGGTGGAGGTGCGAGGTTCGACTACAACAAGTTTTTGTATAGCTTTTAGGTGAAGACAGGGTTGCCATGTTTGAGGCTGTGGGGAGGAGGATGAAGGAGGTGGGGATGGTTGATCTTGGGGATGTTCTGTTAAGGTATGGGAGAAGATGGCAACTAGGGATAGGAGGAGAAGATTGAGAGTGGATGCTTGAAGTTGTATAGAAAACAAGCTATGGACAATCAAGGGAAGGGGAGATCAATCATAGGAAAACAGCTAAGTATGGACCTCATGTTTCAAAAATGGCTTCCAATGGAGATGGAGGTATTCCAACTGTTTGGTCTCAAAAAAGTCTAAAATATGTGTAAAGAAAGAAAATAGAGAAAATAAAAGTCTACATTTTAGTAGTTATGATTTAAAAGCCTATAAAATAATCTCTAAGGTTTTGAATAAAACATTTACAAAAGAATGATAGCCTTAGGATTGAACTGTTAGTTCAATTAAAACCATAGACACTATTTCGTAGAATTGAACTGTATTGCACTTTCTAGTTTACCCTCAAACATATTACATGCGATAGAGGCATCTGTGAATGAAGTTTCTGCAAAATCGGCCTGAATGATTTTTAAGCTAAAATGTTGTATTATAGGAAACATTTAAACTTACCAATCAGGACATCATTTGAAAGAAATTTTATATGTTGCAGGTGCTTCATTCATAACCCTAATGGGAAGTGCAAGAAACACTTCAGCATGTATAGTAAATTAGGGGCACTCTGAGAAGCTTAACTTGTATCTCTTCCTCGATGATAGAAAATATTTCAGCAATCCTGGAGCAAAAAAGGGAAAAGATTTATATTTTAGCTTTTTGGACAAATAGGAGGATCAAGGGGAGGCGAAATGAAGCACAAAGTTCTCTTGATGCAAATGCATACTATAATCAGATCAAAGGGCAATAGCATGGCAGAACATATAGCAAAATGCTTCATCTACTAGGGTTATCCCAAGTTTAATGTCCTCAAAATGAATCAGTTTATTCTAATTTGAGATATCTTTGTCTATGTAGAAAAGAAAGTTCATAATATTTTTAGTTGTATGCGACATTAACAAGAGAAACTAAACTAGTTTTTTTATTACCTATTAACATCAATGTTGACATCAGCAAGCCATGTGGTTAAGTACACCTGCTAGACAAATCAGAACAAAGTGAGAAGACCTCTTCTTAACAGATATAAAAAGCCATCTTCTAAGTTATAGTCATGTATAAGATTGAAGTGGAGTTTGCCTTTAAGATAAGTGAAATAATAATTAATGTTAATGCTTTTTGTATATATCCAACATTTGAGATAAAAACAAACTAGTTTATCACCATGTAGACTTCCAAGTAAAGGAAGTTAGACCTTCACAGGAGTTAAGTGAAGTAATCCTACACCTGATAGCTAGAAGAGAAATGCAATAGTAAATGCATAAAAATATCAATAAATCAGCCAATGCTCAATAAATATAGGAAATCTTGAAATATAAATTGCAGTATCATATATATCAAGCAAAAGATAGATTGAATTAGCATAGAACGAAAATATATAAGTAGAGAAAAGTGGTGATGAGCAAAACTGTATAAGATATTTGGAGTTGCTAACTTAGGTCCAGAGTTGCACATGATCAACACTAATAGTATTAAGAATTTAATTTGGTTCTTAGTCTTTTACATGTTTGCGGATGATGAAAGAACATGTCAATGTTTAAAACATGGCGATCAGAAGTGCATGTAACAATAAACCAAAATGAAATAGACAGTCAAATTCTGAAAATAAAAGAAATAAATAAATAAATAAATAAAATCAGGAAACCTAGGATATCAGATAAAATGGGTCAAATATACCTGTAAAAGATCTCACTGCTTACGTTGATGGCATGATCTCCCCAATGAAATTTATCATTAATTCCGATCCTTTAGTCTTGAAGGGGAGGCAGAAAGCTTTCTTCAGAAAGTAAGCCAATCATTTGCAAATTGTCCAAATTCTCCAAGATATAAGCTCTGTTTGCCAACTAGAAACATCAATTTGTTCTCCAATGACTTCTTTCTCATTAATAGACAATAATTCGACCACAATCAACCTCTGTAAAAGATAGTAAATCAGGACAAGAAACCACAATGTTCAAAAAGTCAAAGAACAGTAGCTAAAGAGAATGTTAGGTTGCCATTTAAGAGCAATGAATATACAATATACAAGCATATTCTACAGTTAATGGGAAAAGATATATAAAGAAAAGACAAACTCATTTTATTTTTAATAGGTATTAGGTATCATACATCATTAGGAGTTTTAAAGAAATTAAAAAGGGATTGTGTTACCTTCAAACTCAGCTCCTAATTGAAACATCTCAACAATCTCTTGCACCAGATTTTCTGAGAATTTACAGATCCATAACAGTTTCAGAGAAAGAGTTTTTCAAGATGGAAGATCCTCATTATAAAAAAAAAAATAAACATTTGTTTGAAACACTTTCTAAAAAAAAGTAAACAAAAACAATGTTTCCTTTTGAGATAACAAATTCTGATATTAGTTGGCTATCTGAGCAACTTGGAATGATACTATGAATTGAATGTCATGATAAAGATTCATTTTGAATTTTTCACAAACATACACCACGTAGATAAAAACTAACACAGAGAAATCAAACTCAAATACATAGTTGAGTCTCTAGCAATCAAGAGAAAAGGGAGATAGAAAAATTACACTGAGTCTCTATCACATACCACGTCTGCATGAGTTAAAACCTTAAACTCTTATTAGATGTTTTAACTTTCAATTTTGGTATAAAATTAAGTCCTTACCAAACTCTGAGATTGAAAAGTGTGTGAAAGCAGGTATCCCCCACCATCTCAGGGTCGCTCCTTATCCCCAGGATGTATCAGGAAAATTGTATGAGGGAAGAGAGAACTGGCAGCTGATCCTTTGATGAAGCATCGCATAGACTTGGATGCTTTGACCAAGTCCAGAAACCACAGCAACCTGTAATTCATGTAAACAGGAAACATAATATTCATGTAATTAGAGATACATCACACTCCTAAGAGGTGGCGAAAAAGTATTCCAGGAAACTGTAATTAAAATCAGCCATTTGATAAAAGAATACGTCTTCCAACATTCTTATGAGAGAAATGTAAGAACATAATCCAATACAAATACCACCAACCAAATCCATATAATTACCAAGCTAATAAAATAAGAGAAGTTTTAAAAAGTATCATGCTAACATTGGTAGAATAAAACTCATAATTCTGACTTTAAATTTTTTGGAGTGTCACTTAAAAGTCCAATTTTGGTCATCAGAAAGTATGGATGCAAATTTTACAAGGCAGTTGGTTCATATATGGTGAAAACCTCACAATGGCGAGGTTTCAAAAACAATAAAGGAACAGGGGAAAGCATACAAATATTACTTTTAAATAGGAATTCAAAGCAATCACACAACATGAAACACTTCTAATAGATTAAACATACTTACCATATCCTTATAAGATGACAATAGCTTCCCGCAATAAAAGCTCCTGCACCAGCACAAACCCACAAAACAGTGTAATAGAAAATTATATCACAAACTAGAAAAAAGTAAAAAATAAAAAATAATTATCTAAGGAAATACTCCCATCCGAGAGAAAAATTATTGCATTGTTCAATAGTTATACACATTCAAGATAACTTTCCACATTCACCATAGCGAATTCTTGAGGTCATTTTCAGTAGTAGATGTACAGAGGAGAAGCAGACATGAATCAAATGGAATCATAAAATGTTATTCTACACCACAATAATAACAAAAGAACTAATAGCAGTGAGTAGAAAATTTTTACCAAAAATAAAAAGATGAGAACTTTGAGTTAAAATTACCTGCTTGAGAGTCAACTTCTCACAAGCCCAACTTCTCTCGTATTCGAGGCATCCCCTTCAGAACCCCCAAATCCATGTGCGGCATGTACCTAAATCCAGCACCCAATCTAAACACCTCAAATGCTAAGATCCATCCAAACATCAGAATCAAAAGGGGATCCAATTCGATTGCCTGCAGGAGAGATAGGCGTTAACGAGGGACGTTGCGTGGTTCCGCCCTTCTGAGGCGGCCGAGAACCACCGGTCCTTGCCTGAGAGCAGCTTTGACCACTGGTTCCGGATGTTCCCGCTGCGCCGCTGGCCTCCATAGCCGCGAAGAAGGGAGACGGAGATGGTGAGCTAGGGTTCGCGTTTCTAGGGCTTGGCTTCTCGGCGGGGCTGGCATGGGGCTCTCCATTGTGGCTTCACGGCTTTGAGGAGTTCGTTCTCCCTCCTCCCGCCGCCGAGCTTATTAACGGGTTCAGATTCGGCCAGTGATGACTGATGACGCCCAATAATCCAGTTTAACTTTTCCCAAATAAAATGTTTTTATGGAATAAATTAACTCTGTAAATAGCTTGGCTCATATATTATGTAGCTATATATATATATAATATTCATTAATGTGACACGGATCTCGAGAGAAGCCACCATGCCGCCCTTCCTCCGACTTCCACCTTTGAGGCCATATGAGAGGGACCGCTGGATATACAAGCGAGGGGCCCAATGGAGAAACTCTAGCACAAAGGAAAGGAGGCCCCAAAGAAGGGTAGATGGATTTTGAGCAGAGAGAAAAAAAACATACTTTCGAAAAGCCCCCTTCTTCTGCAATGAATTACTCAACTAAACTTTATTTGGAACGAGCTTGGGCATCAAGCCCTCCCCCCTCTTATCAATATCTGTTCTTGTCCCATTTTAAATGGATTCTCTTGGGAAGACACCATCAAAGTCATCTTCAAAAGAAGAAGAAAACATTCACTTGGCCTAAGTTGGAGTCAACTCCAAAGAGACTCCAAGGAGAACTAGTTTTTCGGTTAACAGATTGGCGCCGTCTGTGGAGACTTTGAACGAAAAGGTCGTACACACCATGAGAAAGACAGTCTACAACCCCTCCTCGGTGACCGGTGAAGCCAGAGCAGGGGAGAACTTAGATGGACAAGAGGAGTGTTATGTGATTTGGAGGCGTCAGTGGAAGCTCTAGCAAGCCTTAGCTTACCATGGAAGAGAGAGTCTTGCGGCTCCGGCTCTCGAAACTCCCTCTCCTTGGTGCGATCGAGGAAAAGTCCAATCCCAATTCCAAAGTCCAAATCATTGTGGGAGGACCAAGTGAGGGAGGCTGACGGCGTCCGATCCTCGAGTCATTATGCACGGATGCCCATCCCGAGTGCAACCATCAAAGAAGTCAAAGCGAGAACTCTCATTTACCTTCTCGGATGAAGATTTTGGAAGGTCGCTTCACTCGCATGGCGATGCATTGGTCATCACGGTGGTCATCGCGAACTCGAGTGAGAAAAGTCCTCGATTGGCGGAAGCCGTGGACATTATATTATGCACGGCACCTACGAGCGGATGGACCTAGGCAGAAGTGCGCAACCCTTGAAGACCCCATGGTTGGCTTGTGAGGGAATCTTTGTGTAGCTTGAAGGAATGGTTGCGCTTCCCCTGTTGGAACCTACCCATACAAGAACCCATCACGATTTCCTAGTGGTTCAATGCTCCTTAAGCTACAATATTATCTTGGGAAGACCCATTTGTAGATACTTTGAAAGCGGTCATTTCCACATACGATTCTGGATGAAATTCCCCACAAAAATGGATGTAGGGGAGATAAGGGAGGATCGACCCATCGCTGCCAATGTTCACGTTGCCCTCGTCAAAAGCAAGACTTTGGAGACAATCTGGAAACCATGGCCATTAAAGCCACTACTCGAAATCGAGAAGCCAAAGAAGCGGCGACACCGGTCGAGACTTAGTAGAAATCTCCTTGGTGAGGTCTCGGAAAAGCAGTTGCGTCTCGGATCAAAGTTGTCACCGAAAGCTTGGAAAGAAATGATCTGCTGCTTACAAAGTAACAAAGACATCTTCGTATGGGGACCTGAAGATATGCCCAGAGGTTCCCCGGGGTGATCAGTTGGTCTAAAGGGAATTTGGGTAGGCTTTGGAGAACCTCTAAGCTGGGCCCCTCCCGGCCAACTCACTTTGGTCTCACGGTATCGAGTCTTGGGAGGACTTCTGATGAGATTAGGACCCTTGAGGCTAGCTATAAGAGATAAAAAGAACTTATCCCTCCATTCCGCGGTTAGAAGACAAACACGGACCCAAGAAGGACTTTATTTCGAGCACAAAAGCAGTACCAACCCGAGGCGGGGTGGACTTCAAAGAAAACAAAAAGAGCGGAACTAGCACATGGTGGTTTATACCCAAGATCTTTGGAAAATCATAAAAAATCCATATAGGACTCTCAAAGAGTTGGGAACTAGCTGAGTAGGACACAACTTATGATAATGGAGAATCTCTCGAAATATAGCAGGAAAGGGAAATCGGAGGCCAACAGCTAGGGTGTCTATGTAAATCGCAATATCACCCCCTAGAGGATCGTTTGCTCTCTCATGGGGCTTGGGGCATCTACAAGTGAAGGGAGGAGAGGTGACGAGGAACTGACTAGTTGACGGCTCCAACTCGCTAGGGGAAACAGAACTACCAATTGAGTCAATACCCGCCCCTTCGGGCACAAAGGGGGAAGACCCAGTCACGATTTCCCTCATCCTAAAAATTAGAGAAGAAAGCGCCATTATCTTGGAGGAAGATCGAAGATGGGCAAGAGGACCAGAACAAGAGGTTTAGGAAAACCTTTCGCAAACAACGAAACAGCGTGACAAGGAAGAAACTCTCGCACTTGTATAATAAACCCTTAGATATGCATCAATGGCTAAGATTAACCCCCTTCCAGGTGTTCATATGCCAGAAGTTTAACACATGGCATGGCGGGAATCCCCCCTCATCGCTACCTCTAAAACTGTGCAGGGCAACCCTTCCCGTCGAGGGGGTAATGGAGATGAGAAGGCATGCCACTCATTAATAAGGCACGACATTCGAGGAAGAGCCAAATCCGCCCCTCATCAACTGTCATGAACACTTTACCCCAAGCTACTCACCTCGGTCCACTCCCGAAGGCATCTCGAAAATGTTCTCTTGAAGCTTCCCCTCTAGCTCAAGCCTTGCTCGCCACAAAAGAGCCTTGACTTTCCAATCCAACCCTTCCCGAGGACATAAAGACCTGCGTGGCTTGGACTTTGGAGGGAAGGGGCTAGTGATACACCCGGATCTAAGCCCTCCACCCATATGTCGACCTCCCATTAATGTGACACGGATCTCGAGAGAAGCCGAGTCATGCGCCACTTCCTCTAGTCCACACTCGACAAATGAGAGGCACCGCACGCCCAGCCCCTGTCATCCAACAGAGATGGGGGCCCGAATCCCAAGAAGCTCTAAGAAGGCGCCTGCAAAGGGAAAGGAGCGCCTGACCCTACACCCCCACCAAAATAAAAAAGAGAAAAAGTAGGTTCAGATTCCTAAGCGAGAGAGAAGCAGAAAACTCTCCTCTCAAAAAGCCCCCCTTCTTCTCCAGAGCCAGACTCCTTCCCCTCTCAGCCGGTATATGTTCTTATCCCATTAGAGATGGATTCTCTTGGGAGAGACACCGGCCTGACACAGTCATCTTCAAAAGAAGAAAAAGACATTGAATTGGCACAGGTGTAGATCCAACTCAAGGAGACTCCAAAAGGAAGGAAACCCAGATTTTTTGGTTAACATATATATCTCTTTGAGGTGGTGTTGGGTTAATGAATATTCAAGAATATCGATAAATAAAGAAAAGAAAAGAAAGAGAGTCTTAGAATAGGGCCAGAATAAGAGTGGCTGAGACCTATCCAAGGGATTGGGGCTACCCTTGAAACGCAGAATCCGCCTCTAAATTGGGAGGGCTTGGACAAATTGACCCTTAAGTCCAGGAATGATTGGGCTTTGGGTCAAAAAAAGAGCCATGTTTTAAAAATGGAGTTACGGGGTCTTGGTTTTAAAGGTTTAAACACAGGGCCAGGCCGTTGATCTGGATTTAGAATTAGTAAAATATATTTATTCATATATATAGCTTTGACCCCAACCACCACTGTTAGATGCTCTAAGAAGATGCCACATCACAGATTCCCAGATGCACTAATTCACACGAGCTCAAAGTAATTGAAATTATACTAAATTTTAGATATATTATAGACTATTTATTTTATTAAATTCATTCAGTCATTAATATATTAATATTAACAATGGATGCAGGTAAGGAAAGCTTGGGCTACTCAAGGTAATAAATCTAGGATTGAGCTTTGGCAAAATTTAAAACCCATATTGCTTGGGTTGGTAGCCGGCTTGGATAAACTATAATGCATATTACTTTTCCCAATCTTGGCCCGGCCGAACCCGGCCCGAGACCGACCTATGGACAGGTCTATCGGCTACTTTTTTTTGTTGCACTTTACCTTATTTTGGAAATTTTTAGAAAAAATTGATTTTTTATTTATTAAAAATATTTTTTCTCAGGGAATTATCCTTGGTTAGTTGATGGTTTTACATTAAAAAGAGGCCCATAACATTTTATACATTATTCACGAGCAACCAGAGTTGTATTGATATCTAGATGTCGAGGAAGCAAGGGTGGTCCCAAGTACCCTATGTGTGCTGTCTAGCCCTCAAGCTATCTTCTCTTTCCGCGAGACTTGAGGGCTTGTAAACTCATGTAGTTCTTGCTTGCATTTCACAGCTTTCATATTACTGAAAACAAAACAAAACAAAACAAAACAACAAATAAAAGCTCACAGAAACATTTATCATGTTTGAATTCTTTTATTGCTTATGCAAAAGAAGAGATAACACACAGGTAAACAAACTCTTTATCATTTTGCTACCTTTAAGTTGTTTTCTGTACTTTTTTGGTAGTTATGTTGCTTGAAGAGGGTTTTATGAACTGAAAACTTCCTATCACCAATGAGAACGAATTCATCTTTGATAATATCTATCATTTTTCCAAATAAAATGGGACCACACAAACATTACATCCAATTGGAAATCATTCCAAATCATAGAGGGACTAAGGACTCGTATCATAAAAAGGTTGTATGTTCCTATATCTGGAAAGAGACAGACGAAAATAGAAGAAAACAAGCAGCAGAGGTTACTGCAATCTCAAAACAAAGAAAATTATAGTTTGTAACACCAATCTCATATATAAAATGCAGATTTATCAGTTTCGCCAGCTATATCAGAAAGTGAAAACAAATCAAATGATGTCCGTGTTCTGCAAATTTCTAACACTTCTTTAGTAAGTTCTATCAAAGAAACCAGCTGATGACCTGTGCAGGCTTCCAATACCTTCAAAAGTTCCTTGATGGAAATCACTTGATTACTAGAGGGTTAGCAATGAGTATTGCAATCATCTTGCTATGTAATAGCTGTAACTTTCACATAAGTCCAACCCTTAAGAACTGATTGCCTGACTTGAAACTAATCAGCAGATATGCAAATATGTTTGGTCCGGTAAATTCAGTTTCAAGTTGAACCAAGAAAAGACATGATTATGATAGTACATTGTACACGCTCTGAAAGTATGGATTAGAGAATCTCCCTCATCACAGATTACGACCTGCAAAACATCAAAGAAAAAAAAAGGTACACTAAAGACTTATATTACATATTAATATGAGATCAAAATATTGGGAGAACTTCCAGGTTTTGAGGCTTTTCCTATAATGACTATCTTGTTCAATTGCTTCTCTGTTTGGCCTTAAATTTTGAGTAGAGTGAGTAAAACCTCATATATTTCTCGAACTGCCTGCCAAAAGACATAAATTGATTTGTTTTAGAGAAATAAAATATTCATGCACCAGAATTCTCACTTCACACAAATGATGTTAATCCATACTCTAGCCAATCTGTTTAGATTTGCACACAGATCAAGCTACAAGCTAATCAAACAGATAGCTTATATAGGTTTTAATCCATACTCTAGCCAATCTTTTAGATTTGTTGCACAGATCGAAGCTACAAGCTAATCAACAACAAATAGCTTATATAGGGTTTCCAGAGTTTAGCTAAATTCTGTCTTCATGTTTCAGGGTTCCACAGCCTTATATAGGACCGATCCGGTTTTACTGCATAGAAACTCCTCATCAACTTGTATGTCCAGATGGTCCAAAGAATCTTATCCCCATTATTGCAGAAGCAAGGAAATCAGTTATGTAAATTCAAGAAAGCAAAAGCTTAAAAATTATAATAACTTGTATGGGTCATGGGACACCAAACAAACCTATGTCACAATAGAGCAATAGGGTTGCACAAAGTTGATTGCACAATAAAAGATGAAATGCGCAAGGAAACCTATATTAGATTTACATCTGTTCATCATTGGAGAATCTCAATACATGCCTCTCATATATATATATATGAGAATCAGATCCATATATTTCTTTTTAACTATGAAAATAAGAAACCAACCTTCACAAGGAAAGTTGGTTAGCCCACCCACCCTCACAAAGAGAGGTACGTGTTTCTAGTGCTTGTTCACATTTATCAAAAAAAAAAAAAATGAAAACAAGAATAAGTAATAGACAACACCAAATTCTAAATTCAAGCTTAAAACCTCTTATGCTTCCATAAAAGCCACAACCCACATGGATATTAAGTTCATAAATTAATAGCAGTTCTAGAATACCTACATTTTCAACCTATTACTTTATGCAGAGAGTATATTACTGTGAAATGGCACAAGATTTGGTACTCCATGAGAGTTCATGCATCTTGGAAGATAGACAAAAAGGTAGCTATAATTATACATCATGGTTTACTTGTTTCAAACGGCTCAAACCTGCAAGGTATGAAGTTGATCGGAGTTGTGGATATTTAAAATCCCTTTACAGCGATATATATCCATGTTGGTTTTCTTCTCCCAAAGAAGATCCTCGAGCCAAACGTGAACCTGTTAAAAAGTAGCCAAGGCAAATTTCACACATCTGAGACTAAAGTTTAGGCATGCACCTTAGTTGTTGTTAGTTGATTATACATCAATTTTGCCAAAAATGTCTTCAAATGCGCAACATTGGTGGACATGAAGCCAGAGAAATGTAGGAGACTAGATATATAACATTTAAAAATACCAAAGAACTAAGTCTTACCCAGTTGTGGAAAATGTTTATACCCATGTACATGTGAAGTTACAAAGAAGGAAGAAAGAATACCTTAGCTAAGTCAACGGGTTCTTGTTCATAAAAGCACAATGTCCGCACAGTGTAATCATGACGACTCTTGGCAGAGACAGATTTGTGATCTTCCAGCAGAGATTCCAAATGAGCCAGACGCTGATAAGGATGAATGGCAAAGTCTAAATAGAACTTTAAGTGCGAAAAAGAAAATGATGTATGGAGGCGTTCTACTAACATTAGTGCCATAAGCCTGACGACCCAATAGCTTATCTAAATCAACTTGGCATCGGACAGATGGAATGATAGTTGCGAGTGAATTAATGTTATGAACCTTCTTCTCCAAGTCTTCTATAACACTAGAGCCCAAAGATCCACAATCCTCTTGACAAACCAAGTCAACCTTGTTCAGAATTACAACATCCTGAAGATGTGATGAAAACCTATCATATGTTCAACTCAACCATCACAATTGAAGGCATTATAGACAATACAGAAAAAGGAACTAGCATATCAACACCAAGCCATTCTCAATAGATTATATATAAGAAAAGTTATTAGAAGAAGGTGCTTAAACAACAGAAAGACACCATTGAACAAAGAAAAAGAAAGTAAAGGAGTTATACTGCAAATGCAATTTGAAGAAATGCTTCAGGGAAAGAAGTGGAATTTCGATGCTCATCAAGCTGCAACCTTAGATTTTTGGCATCCACAACCTGTAATTTGAGTCAGTATTAAACTTTGTAAATTCAGAGGAATATCAATATGATTACACCTGGATGGCAAACAAGAATGATAAATAGTTCAGTACGATC